>OX371195.1:9222500-9671597 GCA_947310845.1 Yponomeuta plumbellus | reverse complement strand
CAAACAAATGGTCGTGTACCACTCCGAATTAACCGTTCTGCGATTCTCCAATGGTATTGTAGCCACATGGCCATTAATACCAAAAAAAGCAGGCCACCATTTGCTTTACAGTGCTTTTTGCACGAGCCACTTTCGTAGGGTTCGGCTTATTTTGAAACACCCAAACAGTTGATTGTTGTTTAGTTTCGGGATCGTACGCGTAGATCCAGGATTCGTCACCTGTGTAGATATTATAACAGATTTTGAGTCGCCTTCGTTGAATTTTTTTAAGGTTTTCTTGCACCATTCGACGCGAGCATCTTTTTGATCCTGAGTTAAGTTGTGCGGGATCCAACCCGAACAAATTTTTTTTACAGACAAATGTTATGTCTTGAATTATTAGTTTCGCACAGCTTGAATATTTTGTGGCACAACCACCGATTTCGGGCGACCTTCTTTAACTTCGTCCGTGAGCTTCACTGCGCCCGCGATTAAACTCACTAAACCAGTGATACACAGTCGTTTTTTGATGGAGCTTCACCACCAAAAGTCGAAGTTAATTGTTGTTGCGTTAAGCCACGTCGAAAATCGTAATAAATCATAGCACGAATATTTTCACGAGTGAGTTCAATTTTTTCAGCGATATGACATTTTAAACCCAACAAAAACAAAACACTAACGTATATAAGAGAAAAATATTAGCGGCCAGTATTTAAAAAAAGAACGAATTTGACCATGGAGGTCAGACATTGCGTTTAAAATTATTGGAATCCCAGATTCCGCATACATAAGTAGCAGCCATAGATATCTGAATAGTAAAGAGATTGGACATACCGTTCCAAGGCTTGAGAAATAAGCTTGCACAGGGTGCAAACAACCTCATTTGGGACATCTGAGCGAGCGCGTCAGACGTGTCAGAAACAATTTCGTTTTGTTAGAAATGCCGGCCTGTGCGATCGTTTTTTGCAAAATACGCAGTGACAAAAACAACATCCAGACCGATGGAACTTCATTTCACAGGTAAATGCCTAAAACACCATTTATTTCTAATAAAATAATATTTTTGTCGTAATGATACAACAGATAGATTGCGTAACCATGGAGACACTTCTTTGTTTCTTTCTCATTCTAAACGGATGAGCGTGAGAAAGACAGAAACAATTTGTGACGGAACTAGTGAGGAGATAATTATGTAGGAAGTCAATATCGATAATTCAATATGTACAGGTCAGTTATCTAAAGCTGGCACGTTCACAGTACTCACATTTATGAAATTTCATTATACAGTATGTTTAAAAATAAATGATTTTGATTCAAAATGCGACTCTAGTTTAAGTGTAGACTAGAGTTAGGTTTTAGTAAGATGGGTGCGTTGTAGATAAATAAATACAAATATATGTGTTACTTGTTATAATGTATTTTTAGCATATTCGAACGAAAAGTATTAAACATAAGGTGGAATCAATGGTTACAAAATAGTTTTAATTTTCAATAAATTTTCACATGAACAAAAATAATTTCACCTAAGAAAATCTTTATCAAAACAGAAAATAATTATCCCAGAATCCTCAACAATTCAATTATAATTTAATTATGTAACAAAGGGTCACGGACGCTCAGTGGTCAGGTACTGGATGAATGAGCCGTTTTCAGTTGAACTAAAAAAAGAAATCTAATGGCTGTCAAAGGAATGCAATTTTGGACCTCAACCCAATAGCAATGTGTGATACATCATCGAATAGGTCTCAGCGAGCTGAACAAAAGTTCTATGACGCCAACAGCCAAATATTTGTCCTTTCGGAGTTATATTGTATTGAAAAAAAACTAACAATTGACTGTTGTCGGCATAGTAACTTTTGTTCAGCTCGCTGAGACCTATTTTATGATGTATCACACATGGCTATTGAGCTGAGGTCCAAAATTGCATTCCTTTGACAGCCGTTAGATTTTTTTTTAGTTCTTCTGAAAACTGCTCATTGCCCTACCTTTTTTTCTTATTGCTTGCCACAGATAAAACTTTATTACTGTTCTGTGATTTCATCGACAGGAAGGAATCTGTGATCAACTGAGCAACATCATTCGGTTTCTATTGTGGTTCCGCGAATGTTCTGTTCTCCTATTCTTCTTCTTCTTTTTCAACGTTTTTTCCATGATTTTAGCACCAGTAGCAGTTGTCTGAAGTCCAATCACAATCAAATGCAAGAGCCAAAAGAAAAGAGGAAAGACTACAGAATAAACTGGCAATTCCCATTAGAAAAACAAAAACCCTCTCTTAAAAATGCCATTTAATGACTAATGATCGTTTTCAGAAGAAAAAAAAACGAATGTCAAACGAATGCAATTTTGGATATAATAATGTAATAGGAACTTTGGCCGGGAGATCCGATCAGCACCATATTCCGGAACGCAATGGCCTCCCGCCGCCAGCATGCGACGTGAAGCCATTTATTTGCAAACCCCGCTTTAGTTTCCGTTTCCTATTACAAGTACCCTTCAATATTTTTACTATTTAATGCTTGTCAATGTAATGTTCACATACCCCACGATTCACGATTCTCTAATTAAATGGTGATGGATGGGACTATTCTTATGATAAAACTTACTTAAATATACGTATAAAGTTAGATATATTTCAATAAGATCATGACAAATGTTAGTTTTTTTTTTTTCAATACAATATTACTCCGAAAGGACAAACATTTCTTTACTGTTAATAATAACGACAAAAATATGTTGTTTCTGTCATAATTGATTTCAGTTAGATTAAAAACTGCTGCAGCAGCAACTATGTACCTTCGTTAACTTGAAAATGTGAAACATGTGTACCTATTCGTGTGTACATTTTTTCATGTTTACGTTTGTGTTAGTGAATTATGTGAATGTGTCAACAATAGCAAGTTTAAAGTACCTACAAGAAAGAAAGTGGGTGTACATTTCTTTAACATAGTTTTCTTATAGTTTGTGTAGTGTACGTTTGTGTAGGTATGTACAGTAGGCTCTACATCCTACTACTATCCAAGAGCGTGATGCTGATGACTCTTTGGACATATTTGATTAGACCTCAAGAGTCAAAAGTACCTGTACTTTGTATTACCTCATAAATTAAGTACAAAAGACAATATTTTTAAGAAAGATATAATTTTTCTTAGTAAGTTTTTATGTTATATCTTCATGTTAAATAAATATTTTCAGAAGACTGATTTAAGTTTGGAAAAAGTTTTGTTTGTTGATTTATAATTACTTCAGTGACTTATTGTTTAGTACAAAAATAATCACTGATAAATGTTTGTAATCAAAAACATGTTCAGAAGACTGATTTAAGTTTCGATGTTAAGATGAAAAGTTATGTTTGTCGATTTTTAAGGTTATCGACAATGTTAAACAAATATGTTCATAAGACTGATTTAAGTTTAAGGAAAATTTTGTTTGTAGAATTTTTATTTGATTATTATTAAAACACATTTACCTACGTGGATTATTTTATTCCATTTTATGGCATTTGAAGTTGAGTAATGTTAAATTCACTTTTTATGAAAAAAAAACGTTAAAATAGAATAAAATAAAGTCCGGAAGTAAAATTCGCATAGTATGTGTAATTTTGTTAAAATCATTAACATCTTTCATAACTAATTATGCCATGTTAAAACCAAATAAAGGGTGTCTCGAATTGCTTTTTGTTTCTGGTATAGTCACTTTATAAGGATAAGGCTATACTGAGACAAAAATGTATAATTTAACATACTTAATTACTTCACTTTATTGCGTGTTTTTTTTGGAAGTATTATTATTTTTCGTTCTAGAATAGTTAGCCAGAAATAGTTACTTACTCACGCAATTCGTGTTAGATTTTTGGCGCTTGCATGACGAGCTGACAGATGAGAAAAAGTGATTGAAAAAATGTGATTTTCGGTATAAGAAGTACCTATTGAAGGAGGTACTTTAGAGCTTAATAATGTATGAGAATAGGCTAGTTTCCTATAAAAAAATGTAATTAGTCCGTCTTTTAGATTATAAAAAAATATTGGATACGTATTTTTTCTTTTTTCGATTAAACAAAAAATAAAAACGTCACTCAGTGCTACAAAATGCAGCACTGAGTGACGTCACACGTAACTTCAATGGGCTGTATCTTTGTTATTTTTTGTTTAATCGAAAAAATACGTATCTAATATTTTTTTATAATCTAAAATACGGACTAAATAGAATTAAATTATTTTGACCCTGGAAACTACCCTATTACAATAAACAAGTTGATTATTTTCGCCCAGTTTTTCGGTGATTTCGGTGTAGTCTGATTTCGGTGATTTAAATATTTCGTTTTATAACCGAGAATCTGACTACCCAAAATATATAATGTTTTACAGTTTTTAGCCCTTTATCCAAAACAATCGATAAAATTCCTGAAAGACGAAAAAAAAACGACCACCGAAGTCAGCCATTTTTGCCTCTTCTGGAGAAATGCCCAGACGTGTTATTAATTTTAAACCTTTTGCCACATATTTTTCAGTTCTAACATAGGCGCCACGCTCATATTTTATGTTTGCACAAACAATTAAATTTCTCGTGACTTCAGACACACAGAAATTAGCTACTATATGCACCTAATTATCGACAACTTATCGACTAAAATCTGTCCCAGCAAGAGTGTGGTTGTGTGGGTGCGTACCATGAAGTGTGCGCACATCTCGTAGCGTTGTGTGAGTAACTCGGGCTTGCGACACCCGGTTCTCATACAAATTCGGCGATAGGGTCTTTACTTCAGATTTCTGTGGTAGCAACCTATGATAATAGTGTAAATTTCAATAAAAAGGCTTATCAAGATTGTTTACCTTTAGTTAAGTACCTAAACATGAAGTATAGTCTGATGCTATTCAAATACTGATCAAAACTTTGTCCATTTTTTCTACAATCATAATGATTATTTTCCTTTCCAATTTCTTGTTTTTAACAGACTTAAACAACGATGAGGTTCTCAATTCGGCGCGTATATTCGTTTTTTGAACCGATTTCATAAAAGGAAGGTAATCAATTCGACGCGTATGTTCTTTTTTTTATGTTATCGCATTAACTCCATTGTTCGACTTGATGCAACGACCCATCGACCCATTGGCCCCATTTTAATTTGGTGAAGATCTGATGCAGACTTTCAGAAATAGAGAACATGACTGTTCCCAATGGGCAGCGGAATTGATAATTATTTCGGTTTAACAAGTAAAATCGGGTGTCCAAACATATAGTGTTAATTATTTTTTTCCAATTTTTCGACCTGTGTAACCAGAATATTATTTTTTTCGCGCATATTACGTATTATTATATTTTTTTGTACTAATAATGCAATTTGCAGTATTATTATTATTAAATGAAGTATCCTGATTTATATACAATTTCTAAGATACACGTATATATCTAAACATTTCTGATTTCTGTAACCTCCTTAAAACTCGATATAATAGCGAGTTATCATCAGCCGTTATTTTAAAAAAGTGTGTAATGGACGAGTCATATTATTATAAAAATAAACAACGCTCGAATTGTCAGTTGTCACGTTTTCATACATCCTCAGTACACTTTACTAAATAAAAAAAAAACTCTTCTTTAAAGGGCCTACAAACGGCGAAGTACGATAATATTTTATCTAAATATTCAATGGACAGATACGAAAATAATTAAAATATGTATTCTCTTCGACGTTTGTGATGGATAATGTATCAGATAATGTCTTCACCGTATGGCACGACCTTAGACTTTTTCTCTAAAACTGAAACAACAATAAATTTGTCTAATTTATATAAACTAGCCATTTACAAAATTTCTCCCTTATATTTCAAATGTGTTTTGTTTTTGTGATGTGTCTTGTTGGTAGGTATATAGATGCTTTTCTTCGTCTTAAATCGCGCTAAATTAGCAGTTTTCATGCCTCTTCAGAGGCCGCCAAGTCTAATACAGCAATTTTGTAACCCTCCCTTTGAAGGGTTAATTTTCAAAAGTCTTTGTTTTGTGCTGCAATACAAAAGGAACTATGTAAACATGCTTTTAGCTCATCAGTTTACACTGTGCCGTTGTCCGTAAAATAGGGCCTGGTGTTTTATTAAGTGTGATAATGATTTCTATAAACGGCGATTGATAAACGGCGCTTGCGTGATTTTTAAGTCCAAAACTGAAACGTTAAAACCGTGTCATAACTGTAGCCTCGTAAAGCCCCGTGTAGTCAGAGAAATACATAAACAATTGTTATTTTCAAGGTCGGGCCTTACGAGGTTAAATCAATCGTTTGAACCATAACCCCTTTCCATTCTACAACATACCAGGACCGTGATGCATAGCCAATTCCCTCTCACAAAATTATTGTGTTAGGCAATTTGTAGGCGACACAATCAGACAAAAATTAAAGTCTACTCTAGTAATTAATTAAATAGTCTATTACGGTTTAGGCATAGTTCTCGGGTTCCGTTGGAACCCTTTGGGTACCGAACTCTAGAAACAGTATACATACTTTCTGAATCCTTAAGGGTGTCACAAACGGCGGAAATACGACAATATTTTATCTTAAGGTCATTAAATTAAATTGTGTTTGTATCCGTAAATAATTTGTTTGTGTTTTTCCTGGTACAATAAAGAATATCCTTATCTTAATAATTATGTTATCCTCACTTTTACTTTAGGTTTATTATATAACACATTACTTGGGTAGGCCATTTCCCACATATTCTGCTGTTTGTGATCAAATTATTATGGAGACCGAGGGTTACAGTCTACTAGGAATCCCAGAAATAAAAAGCTATCCGTGCGGAATTGAGTTTATCTCGCCATAGATCATCGTCATAAATAGAATAATCTGTGTTGTTTACCAGAGATGTAAACAAATGATTTAATTATGTCATCCATCCATCATGTCGCATGTTTGCGCGTGAACAAGATTACAGACCCAGTAAAATCGCTAGTTTATTAGATGCACACTGATAACGAATAGGATTTATCGCTATTTTATAGTGTTAAACGACGTAACATTGTGTGCTACATTTCAAACCTTGCGTAGTGCTATTAGCATTCGGGCTTGGTTGCCCTTTCTGATGCGTTGTCCTTATGAACTGAACCCGATGTAGCAAACAGATTTCGTTGATCATTTCAGTGCAACGCTGATAATATGACATCAGCACGTAGAACAGCGAATCTACTCGAATGATCGCCAGTTATATTTTTTCTCAACAATGTATTGTTATATGTGTAGTTATATTTTTTCTCAAAAATAGTGAGAATTATTATTGTTATTGGTACAGTTCGAACCTACAAACTCTCGAATGAGAAACTGCCCTTCTATCGTTCCGCTAAGAAAACACCTGCTACGATGATCTGTGACAATTACCAGGATAATGACGGCGACATATCCGAGTAGATTTACCCAGTTAGTATTATTTAAAATATGATTTAACGCCTCAGGCGTAGAACATTTTCAGAGTAATATTCAGAGTAACAAGCTCATATAGGTATGGTCTGTATCATCTTCGAAATACGATTCAAAGTGCTGTTGCAAGACCAAGCCGCCCGCGGGTCCTCGGGGCTTGAGGGGTTAAATGAAAAAAAATGATGTTTATAAAAATAATATGACCACCAATACAAGCGACTCTCACTGGTCATATTAGTATGACCACCTAGAAACGGGGTTTCCATCAATACTTTTTACTCGAGATTCTTTACGTGACCAAAGCAGCCAATAGTGACTGCCTTGATGACTTAAAGAGATACGTCCCCGTAATAAGCTAAGCGTACAGACGTGTTCTTAAAAATATGTATAATGAAAACTATAAAAAAAATAAAAAATAAAATAAATAAAATAATAAACTCACGCCCGTTATCCCCGAAGGGGTAGGCAGAGGCACCAGTCTCTAGAACTGGACCCACGTTTTGCCGAGTTTATTAGGTCCCAAACGTGACAAGTGGCAAGCCTGTCGCCGTTATCCGGGCACAATTTATCAGCGATTGGTGTTGCTGTACAAACAAATGTACGTAACTAAAAGTCATTGGTACATGCGTGGTTCGAACCCAGACCCTCATGATCGAGAAGCAAGGGAGTTCATAATTAATTATTATATTTTATTACATATATTTTTATGCAATAACTACGTAGCTATATGTGTATACAGGGCGTCCCAAAGTTATGGGACATGAAGGGAAAGTACCTTAAATATCTTAGATAGGGTATTTTGCTGAAAGAAGACTATGTTATTTTTAAAAGATAGTAATTCTGCATTCAGAGATTTTCTAAAAATTACTTGCCACGTCTGGGAATAGAACCGACTTAAATGTAAAAAAATCGAAAGAATAGCCAAAAAATAATAACTCTTCTTAAATAACATAGTATTTTAAAAGAAAGGAACAGCGTGAAATTAATCATTTTAATTTGATTAAAATGATTAATTTCAATTAAGTTGAAAATGAAAAATGAAAATCAACAGGCAGCGGACTCATTAAATATTGGCGATTTGCGTAAGACAAAAGGGATCACATTTTAAGCATTTAATTAATTTACAGATAAATACCCACTTAATTGACTACGGCAGTTTCATGTCTACGGTACTTTCCCTTCATGTCCCATAACTTTGGGACGCCCTGCATAGCTGACCCGGAAAACGTTGTTTTGCCATATTAATTAGTCTGTGACCTATTAGACCTATGTACCACGTATGAACTCAAAATTTCATAAAAAATGTTTCGGAGGAGTTCGATAACAAATACGGACACAAGGTTTTTTAAAAGATATAAACTGTGGTTTATTAATTTTATTAATATAATTCTAAGCAACAAAATATTATTTGACTTATAATAAAGATCAGAATGTTAAAAAAAAAAAATTTATTATAAAAATTTTTTAATAAATCCTATATGTTCATTAATTAACCATATAAGAACTCATAAAGAAATTGAACGTATTGTTCGGCCGCTGGGAGTTTGGGATCCTGACACATATGACTAGTGATGGGAGAAAATCAACGTTATCGTTCCTTACGTTATTCTTAACTAGCTTTTGCTACGGACTCACGATTAAGTAGTTTTGTTTTTTATACGATCTTCACTCAGTCATTACTTGTGCCATTTTCGCAGGCATTTTAGAAGGGTCATCATCTTTTTTGTGCCGAATGGCGGTGAAGTGTTGTGGCGAGCTGTGCGACCTTTTATTTGAGCCCAGATCAGCTCAATCGCTTTGTACGGCAGTGATACGGAGAGATTCTGAGAGCGCGATGATCATTTTCTAAAGCCTGTTCATCAACTTCTTATCGTTAAAGGGACCGTTATTATTTTCGTTATTTTTGGTACGTCACTACAAAAAAATACGGTTGACATAACCTTGTGACAGCTTAGTAAGTATTTTACGCACGAACATTAAATATTGATTTCTTCTTATTTAACATTTAAATCACTGTGCAAAATATAACATTGATTGTAAGTTTACACAATGATATAGTTTCAATGACAATTATTTGCTAGTAGGATAAATAGGACATAAAAATATTTTAATCCAAAATTTAACGCCACTTCAAGGTTACGTCGTCCGTTCTAACATGACCTGTCAGGATCGTATTCTCCCAGCGGCCGGACTTTAATTAGATCTCTTTCCTATTGTCAACCAAAGCTGCATTTTTTCACTTATTATCTGACAGCCGTATTCATGCGTCACTTTCCTTGTCCACAGATATTAAAAGATGAAGTCGCCAAAATAGTGGCTGGTTTTGAGAATGAATCGCTCCTTACGAGTGGCGGCATCACGATAGCGGGAACGCGGTACATCTACCTCAGTGGCTCAGACCGCATCATACGCGCTAAGCTCGGCAAGGTCGGCGTCCATTGCATGAAGACACAACAAGGTATGTACTACACGGGCAAGTTAACATGAACTCACCTAGACGGCTGCATCAGCCAGCTCAGTCAGACCGGACCGAAAGCCATCGGAGGGATCGTCTTGTGGGTCCATAAAAACACGCTCTCGATTTTGTTAATGCATCAGGAGAGGACCGGTCGTATTAGTAATACAATACAATCAAGCCCTTCCCTAAGGCACGCCACTATTTGTCCGTGGCCATTTTAAACGGCTCAATTCTGGTGCAATATGGCTTTTATTTCTTTCATTTTGTCATTGGCATTGAAATGTCAAGCTATATCACATGGTTCAGTATCGGTGCAATTGCTTGCAATTTCATTGCCTTAGGGCGGCTTGAAAACTTCGTGACAGTAAGACCAGCCACTAGTTTTCAAGCCTCCTGTTATACTTGCCTCTGATTACGGTCACATTTGGGTTAGAGGACAACAACAAAACATAACCTCAACTCATACTCAAAAGTTTTTATTCAAGATTCAAGCATTATTAACTTCAAAGTTGTCAGTTTCACAATTAATAGATTATGCGAAGAAGAAACTGACAAAGAAACTCCACACTTATTCTTTTCAAAACAGTCTTAGTCTAATTAACAATGGTATTTACTTTTAACGATCAACAATCATACTACTAGTTTTGAATCACCAAGGAACAACAATTATGTATTCCAGAACCATTTAATGAGGATTCCTACAGCTGCAATCAGATTAAATTCACTGCCAATTACAAAACTTCACTTGCGAAACTATTCAAACAAAACCTGGAATTATGCATTCCACCACAGCCACAATTAACCTTTGAACAAGATAACCAATATTTTAGACTAATACTTAGCTTTTCAACAGATGGGAAAGGATTTTTCCTTTTATTTTTCAATTTTTCCGAACCACCAAATTCCGAGGAGAAAATCACAGTAATGGAATGGCCCCCATCATTTGACAGCTTAAAACGCTGTAACAAAATAATGATCACAGATTAAAACAAGTTTTGGTGGTTTAGACATTCAATACTAGTAAACGATTACGTGACTTTAAACAATCATTGAAAATGTTCGAAATTGTCTGATGATTTAACTGTGAAAATCAATGTGGAGTAAAAACGATCCTCTGATGCGTGTCCGTCAAGTCCGAGTCGCGGCCGCCCACAGCCGCTCTACCTCCAACACTCCACCAATCCGGACTTGGACATAGATATTCGATCCAGCGAGCTACCACCATTAGCTCGCTACATATAAGATCTGTGTCGGGCTTAAGGGGGGGAGTAATATAACATACGCTGTGTTTGTCAGTTCATGGTTTCCACTCGAGTAACTTTTTAGCACATTATCGGTTTTTTTGCTGATGCGACCAGCCCACTACCACTACCACTATTTTTATAGGCTTTATCAATGTTCTTACTTTTTTGGCGAACTATCACCAAATATTTGGTCCATCACAGAGACTGGGCATATCCCGTTTTCCATTGCACGCTGAGAGACATTTAACTTGGACCAGTCCTACCGTCATAGTTTCGGTCCCTAGGTTTAAACCAACTGGCAGAACTCAAAAGTTCTGTCGGCTTAGTACAGGCGATAGCGACGATTCCAGGGCCTAGTTCTACTAATGCATTGTAGTACAATGACAACTGCATGAACATGGCGATTTAGTTTCACTGCCGCTTCAAGTCGACGCGTGCACTTATATCAATAATTCTAGGCGTCAATGTTATGTAAAAACACGAAACATGACCCGACCGAGTATCTGTCATCGTATTATAATGCACTAACAGAATCGAGGCCCAGGCTGCACGGACACGGACTGCAGACAAGATTATCTGAATCTCAAATGAAATTGTTGACAATATTCCTGCCATAGTTATATTATCTTAGTTCTGAGCAGGATCCATGATTTTTGAACACGGATGTACCTTTACTGTTTGCTAGTTCTTTAAAAAATATATTACTTCGTGTGATGAGCTTTCAATTCATACTTAAATATAGCAGACAGGTCGCGTCTAAAAACCTGTTAATACACAAATGCAACCACACTTCGAAATAAGATTTCCGGTCCTCTAGTTTTTTCCTTAACATCATGATTTTTCCTAAAGTAATATGGTATTTTGCAATACAGTTTCTTAACACTGTTCATTTTGTTACAGCCGTCGTTATTTCTTTGTACGAAGAGCCCATCCAACCCCAGCAAGCAGCATCAGTAGTGGAGAAGTTAGGAGACTATTTAATTACCTGTGGTTACTAGAGGTAAGTTTTAGTTTGTAACTTTTTATTTTGTAATGTTATTTTTATTTATGTTATACCCGTGTTTATGCATTAGTAAAATTAATTACCATAATTATCATATTTTATGATCGAACGCGATGGGTCAGCAAACTCGTTACTGTAAATGATTTGATCACGCGCATTCCCATTGGCTTATGCGCAGAATGTTTATCGTATTCGAAATATTACAATGCTGGGTACAAAGAACATACCTTTCCTCAAAATGTCATGTTATATAATGTGCATATCAATAATTGTTTATAAGCGCGGGTATTAAACAATTCCTATGAAGTTTTTATACCAGACGTTGCATAGAAATAGATTTAAAAGAAGGTATGGTCTCGTTTGTTCAAAAGTTCATCCAATATTTCAATGTCTGGGGCGTTTTGGGCATAGCACATTTGGCGAATATGACATTTTAAGAAAAAGTATCTCTATAGTTCAAATTATACGCCTTCGCGCAATTTTGATTTTGTTAATTATACAGTTGTGACAAAATACCCACGTCCACTGGATATGTACAGTCACCAGCATAAATATATGACGGTGGGCAGTAGTGCCAAAATATCTGATTCACCATTGAGATCATAAGAATATGATGACACTTTGCCGGTAAAAATATGTGACGCTTTGTGGGCGGTATAAAGAACGTATCTCACTAATTGCATAAATATCGGACCATGTCGCTTAAAAATATGTGATCACTGCTAAAATCAAAATGATGTGACTGCTCTGGCTGGAATATTTATCTATTCATTAGGAAGGAATAAATATCGAATAATGGCAGGCGTCATAAATATGTGTAACTTAAACACAAGCAAAAATATTTTATCGATTTGTCATTTCGTATTAGTGCGTGTCGGTGCGTGTAGTTCGGTGTCCGTACCGATATCTTTTTTTTTTTATCGGGGTTAATTAGTGAGATGATATTTATGTTAACCTCCTTGCACGCAAAACTTTACTGACATCGTAAAAAAACATTTTATCCGTCAAGTCTGTCACAATAAAATGAACATAATATTTTATACCTACACCATTTCATAATTCGAGTCAGTAAAATGATAATTAGAACTGTCATGTTTTGAACCCATGTCTTGGTCTCATACCGACCAAGTGCGAGTCGGACTCGCGCACGGAGGGTTCCGTACCATTATACAATAGGAAACAAATCGCGTTTGTTGTATGGTATTCAATATTTTGTATTTTTTTGTGTAACATTTTATAAAAAATATAATTACTCAGTATCTGCAGAGTTTAATTACAATACAATTGTAATATATTGCAGCATGTAGGACCACTCAGTATAGGAGAGAAACTGACTAACTTTTTAGTTAGTCATATTTTCTTATCCAGAAGAAAAATAGGTATTGTTGGGAGTCAAGGTTTTAAATAGAGACGTGATTTGGGATGAGCAAGAATTCTGATAGGTATATTTTCCAAGACAAGACAGAAACCAGCCGGGTAGCTCGTTTTTGTGACCAAGTCACATATTTTTGCTTGTGTTTAAGTTATACATATTTATTATGCCTGCCATCATTCGATATTTATTCCTTCACAGTGAATAGATATATATTCCAGCAAGAGCAGTCACATTATTTTGATTTTAGCAGTGATCAAATATTTTTAAGCGACCTGGTCCGATATTTATGCAAATTAGTGAAATACGATATTTATACCGCCCACAAAGCATCACATATTTTTACCGGCAAAGTGTCATCATATTCTTACGATCTCAATGGCGAATCAGATATTTTTGCACTACTGCCCACCGTCATATATTTATGCTGGTGACTGTACGTACATTGTGTTGATTTTAATAAATAAATCCAAAAAACTACCCGTTAAAACGGATAATCTTTTTATAGGAAAACTTCGAAATCGCGAAAAATTATCAGCTGTTCAGCTACAGGTGAAGTTTCATATTTTTCCGCGATTTTAAAGTTTTCCTTTCCTTATGAAAGGAAAACTTTAAAATCGCTTCTTATCGACGAGTAGAACTTACCCTATCTTTGGATGTATATGCGGATTTTGTTACAAAGTTCATCAACGATAAGATTAGGCATGATGACAATAGTGACCGAGTTCAAATGTTAACGAAGCGACTGCAGCACTAGCGCGCTAACTGATGGTAGATGAATAGTATAGGATGTTCTATGCTGAATAAGACCCTTTTAACAAATTCTGAAAAGTCCAGAGGGCATTTGACAGAAAGGGGACTTAAAAAAAATCTAAGATAGTGAGGACCTTGGTCTGCATATCTCCACAATGCAAACCATCCTATTTTCGTATCTTCTGATATGATTGTATGATCTTAGAATTCAACGGCCTTAAATGGTGACCCAGAATGGTTCTTTGATACTTTTTTATATATTTCTTTATACAGACTTAAGTTTTACTCACCTGTGGAAAATTCTTACTAGGCTCAATGTATACATATTTTTTTTCATTTATTAAATGCTCAGTCAGTTTCTATTAATACTCTGGCTCGATATAAGATCTATAAATAAACAAAACCAAAAAGGATTCTTTAATAATTGTTTAAACCTAAAAGATATTTATTTTTTGTCCGGAATACCGACACTTTAAGTTAAGCCAGTTAAGCAATTTAATAGGCCACATTTGACATGTGTCAGTCTTAGCTTCATAGTGAGGTGACCTGCTCAAATACATCGATTATATCGAATGAATCGATACGGCCTTCAAAAATTTGTGAATCGAATGCAGTTATTGTGAAAAAGTACGTATAGGTACTGTAATTTTAATTGAGTTCCATTGAAAATCAAATCAAATAAACAATTGTTAATCAAAACCCTGTCCCATTATGCCTTATCTAAATTTATAAAACAAAATAAGACACGTATATAATTTAACCAAGAAAACTTGCATTTCTTCACTAGAACTACTAGAATTATAACGAGTATTGTCATCGTCATCACTGCTGTCCGCTCTCAGAGATATAATTAATTCTTCTTCGATAATCTTGTCTATTCTCACATCTCGTTCAAAATCATCAAAAATTATTTTCTTTGTCTTCTCGACGACTTTGCCAAGAACATCCTACGAGTTTTTTTTTCCTAAAAGTGTAATACCTAATATAATGAAGCGGGCCTCGGCCTTAACAAGAAAAATACGTCTAAAAATTTTTTACAAAGATTTGGCCTCGGCCTTAACACGAAAAAGATATTTATAAAACACACTTGTCTTCGGATACAGAAAAAGGAAAAACATTAGACCTGGCTGCACGGACGAAAGTCCTTTGCCTTTTCTGCTATTAGCAGAAAAATAAGATTGAAAAAAAAATATATAATGAAACGGATTTTGTTTCTATTCAATTATTTTTGTATTTTTTAGATTATTAAAAGAATAATATAATAATGTTTTTCACTTCTCATAGTTCTCATGCTATAAAAGTTCGTCTTTATGTGATTCGTACTAGTTGTACAATCTACTAATAAAATAATCACAATTTGGAATCGTGTATGGCTATACATTCCTTTACAGGTAAATCATTGCATTCAATTCAACTTTTTGACTGATGATTCCTTTGATTGTTACGGTAACATCCCTAGTTGTTAAAAACAAAAAGGGTTGACCGACGTAACCTTGTGATGAAGTTCAGTTTTTTGGGACAAACATTGTTTACTAAGTGAAGAATGTTTTTTTAGTCAAAGTAAATTTAATAATGCCTTCTTTTGATATTATTACAATAAATATGTATTATTAACTGAAAAAAGTGAAGCAATTGTGCAGTTCTAACTTTGAAAAAATAAATAATATTGTGTGCCCTGCGTTACAAGGTTACGTTGATGAATTTTGATGAAGTGTCAAATCGTCCCTTAGCTTACAACACCGCTCAAGTCGAAAATAGGCGGTTTTCACATTTGAATGCCATTAGATGGAGCTGCTCATTGCGCGTCTAACCATTGGTCACACCTATAAAGTTGGTAAAAATGACTTATGCGGTGTTGTAAGCTAAGGGACGAAATGTGACCTATTAAATTGGCTTTACATTAGTTCATTCAAAATATCAATGGTACTTTCATTGACGTGTGACAAGAATGTTAGAATGTCGAATTAGTCTCACACTTATTCACAAATATACAAAAAAATGTCTACTCTTAAAATGAAGTATAATTTGTAACTATTGACAATATTTATGACAGTAACTATTTAGCAATAATTTTCGCCCAACCGACCAAACGTGTAGCTAGGTTGGGCGAAAATTATTGTAACTCATGAAACAAAGTTCCGCCTTACATTGCGTGCGTCAAATCCTGAGCGATTTAAATCGGACGATTGTGAAATTCCGTCCTGGTTACTATCACATAAGACAAGATCGCGTCATGATTTGATGCGCATAATTAGACTTTGGTATTTCTGGAATTAAAAACGCTCTGGTCGCAAATTATCATGTCGTTCTTTCTTTACAGATCGAAGCGCGCCGTGGTCTAAGAATACTAAGATAATATTTTTTCCACATGGAAATAAGTAATTGCATTTTGTATATTCTATAAAGTGATAAGGACCGTTCATTTGTTTTGATATTTGATAAATTATGGCGTCAGTGGATGCCTCTAGTAACAGCACGCAGATACAATTACTCCGCGGATTATGGACCCCTTTTTTATACGCTCACCGCTTCCACAGTGTAATTGTTTCTGCAGAAAGATTTGAATTGTGTTTTTTTTAATTTGCTTCTGTTGACCTATTGAGGCATCTTCGGCTTTGCAAGCAGGTCTCAAGCATTGTGTATAGAAAATCCTTTTTTTGTTTCTTCTCAAGCATCCCGATCTGGTACTGTATTCTGAGAACAACAAACCCTTCATGTACTTACTTCGTATAAACCTACCTTATATTATTGCGAAAATAAAATTGTAATACCTACCAGCAAACATCCTAATACCAACCGATACGCGCTGTCGAGCCGGCTCGTCACAGCAACATCCTAAGTCTTTTCTGCAGTACAGGTGCTTGACAAGAAATTATTTATACCACGTAATGAAATTACTGTAACAATATACAAATATATATTATGCATTCGTGTAAGGGCTTGTTACGAATTGAAAGACACTGTAACCCATGGAAAGTATTACGATTTTAATTGAAAAAGTCTAGTCCCAGTGGATCCATCGTGCGAATAATCCGACACGAGTAGTGGCGCTCGATCGCGACTCTTGAGTGCTGCGCTGCGCATGAGTCGCATCGCTCACCATCTGTGTTGACCATATCTACCAAAAGGCTTTGGACAAAAATACTTTTAATCTTTAATATAAGCTAAATTATGTAAGCATTTTTGTACGGGACATAATGTATCTGCATTTAACTAAATTATGTTGGTTTATGCCAGAAGTCACACTAAGCGATGCGAGTCGCCAGCCTTAAATCATTTTGCTATGCTTCCTTTATATATATATGCTGCATTTACATGTCTTGTAGTAAATAATCAAAATTTAGCATTTTGTTGTAACTCTTAGCTGCCGAAACTTAGAAGCGCTCAATGACCCTGTATTTCTTATACGAAGCTTCGGAGGGTGCATATTGTTTAATATTTGATATTACTACTATAGCTTTGTACATTGTTTCTGATAAGCGATGGGAACTGTGTCTATCTAATAATAAAATGATTTGTATTATAAAGTATACTTGTTTTTCTTCTTGTTACACCTGTACTATACATTTATCTATACTTCGCATTTTTTTCAGACTTTAAACGACACTAAATCAAAAACCTTTAGCGGTAGAAAACTCTAAACAGTTTCCAAATGTTAGTACTAGCTAGCCAAGTATAGGTAAATGGAATATAGTATAATGCGAGACGTTTAAATTATTAAAACAAAATATTTGCTAATGAACATAATTTATTTCTTTAGACAAAATCTACAATAATAAGAATTAAGTACACTCGAATACAAGGATTGGTATAAAACTTTAACGTGTAGCAAAAGCCTATCATGGGATCTTGGTTCTTTAATACATTTGACATCACTATGAGCATTCCTCATCAGTTAATTTACAATCAACACTTGGATATACCCCGCGTAGGTATGACGATACAGTAGATACAAAGCATTGTGTCGTGTCGATGTGACTATGCTACTTGCTATGTGGTTATCTACATTTCTACAAACTTCACCTAGCCTTACATAACTAACTATCTTCATGTGAAACGACTGAGGGATCCAGCGTCGGATTTTGGGCGAGAGAAATGCTTTAGGTTATAAAATAAATAAGAGTTAGACAAGTACATAGTTAGTCACATGGTTACTAAGGTAGGTGTAAAAAGTTATCAGCTGTTGCGTAGTAATCAAATGCATTCACTATGAATACAATTCATCGGAGCACGCATTCGTCTCTTGGAGAAGTTAGCTATGTGAACCTTCGTGTTACTTAAAATCTAAAACAAGTTTCTAGAAGTCCGTATAAAACCGTTATTAGTAGGTCATTAGAGTAATTAAAATAGTGTTTTGTATACTATTTACTGAATCTAAGAATTCCAGTATATCCCATTATAAGGGTACAAATTCGATCGATTACCTTATTGAAACACCGAAATCTGTGGAAATTCAAGTAAGCAAATCTCCGAATACTTCCAGAAGCTTTCTCCAATCAACCTAACTTATGCCTGGAAGGTTACATTATTACAAACGTGTTTTGACATAACAAATGATATCTTATTGCTTAATACTGTTCACTGAAGAGAACAAACGTCATAAGATAACATTATAAACAAACGATATTTACAACCTGTATGCTGTAGTATGTACGGCAAACAACCAGCCGCACCACAATTTCACAGGCAATATTCTATCTTATCCCAGTTTATTTGACGGTTGTAATTAAGACCTATGTTTACAGCCAATTAGTGAATCTGTAGAAATTGTGGTTGACACTTCTCAGAACACTATGATTCACCATGATGTACTCCTATATATTAAGCGACAAATCCTGAGCGATTCCAATCGCCAAAGGACATCCTTAGGAAATCGTACTATTGATCCAAAAATAACAAATATTCCCGTTAAATCCGTAATTAATCCAACGAGAATGGTCGGTTAGTTCCGTTTGTCGCACGTGTTCAAGATCACCAGTAATATAAAACTTTCGATTTCAGAATCACTATAGGTACTGACAGTGGTTGGCTTACAGGCAATTTAGCTTATTAGGGATGCTCCAATGAGTAGTGGCGAGACTTCTTCCAAAGGCTCCGGAAGAATCCCTTTCTCTGTTTCTGGCCGGGGTGATCCTCTCCTGTTGAATAAATATACAATATAATTACATTTATTTCGAACCTTTTTAGTTCAGATTCTATCATAATTTCGGCCATTGTATGCAGATAAGCCCTTCCGCTAATGTGGCCGACGCCCATGCCCAACATTGTAGTCAGACTATAGACGTACCTTAGTTTCCGGTTTTGAGCGCCAGAAACATGACAACAGATATTTGAATATGCTGGCGCTTCACTTGGTTATTCGTTCAGGCGTATTTGCTGACGATTGCTATCAGTGCTAGATTAAATTATAGGAGCGGTGATAGCCTAGTGGGTAGGACAGTGGACTCGGAAGCGAGTGACCCAGGTTCGATTTCAAGTGCGGGCATGCACCTATGACTTTCTTTATTTTCAAAGTTACGTATATTTCCATGTAGTAGCAATACGACGACACGCTAACCGTCAAGGAAAACGTCGTGAGGAAACCCGCGAATGGTTGGCTCCGCACGTATTGACTTGTCTCCTGTGGATTAGGCCGACTAAGCTGTCAGGGTTACAGGTGTTGGGCAAGCCTACTCCATTTAAACAATGTCCCAGGCACTGCAATATCCGGGTGGCACATCCATCTAGTGCGAGTGAAGTTGCTACTGGAAGCAGTATATTTTATTTCATAATAGATACAAAGCTGTAAGGGTAGATTCATAAGAAACTCCGGCAATAGGTATGTGATTAATATTTTCCAAATACGCAACAAATACACAAGTTGCCAGGAAGGTGTCGGCTTTAGGTAGAGTTAGGCAATATAAAAACGTGTACAATAAACTATTATTTACGCATTTCTTAGCCTCACGGTCTTATTTATAAAAACACGATGGCTTAAGACACTCCTCAAAGGCTGTTTAAATGTCTGTGGTAAACGGAAAGACGTAGGCCTCAGATTATTTAAATTGCCTCCGAGTCGTGTTTTATAAATAAGATCGTGAGGGGACAGACGACGGCCTTATCACTTATCACATACAAGAGTGATCTCTTTCAGGCAGCTAGTGGTAGCGGTGTTGGGGTCGTGAACCTGGTGGGAGCGGGGAGGTGAGGGGTGCGATTGTCAAGTGTACGCGTGCCGGGCGCGAGGCTGGAGGGGACGCGGCGGCGGCGCACTACAGGACCCCACAATTGGTCGATATCCACTGTATCACACTTGGGACTGTTTGGGAACAGACCCGCGCCACCGGATTTGATAACTATATACCTACTTGTGTTTTACAACGTGATAAACATTTCCTTTAGATGCGGAAACGGGTATCAGGGTTTCATAAAACCAAAATTAATAGTTACGGTATTGAGGTAAGATGTTGCCGAGTTTATGTACCTACTTTGTTAAGTGGTAAATCAGCTATATATCGAATTTTATTGTTATAGTAAACAATAATTTTGTAGTTCTATGAAATAGGACTCATACTGCACACATTGGTTGATTAGTCACAACTCGCACCCGACTTCGTTACGGTGATAATAAAATTATTATGAGCGTGAAATGTCAAATCAAATCTTCCGCTGGACATTGATGCTATCGTACGTAGACTATGACAGCCCAGACGCCAGCGCCGGCGGCTACTTGATGAGTGCGTCCGCAGACAGAGATTACAGACTTATTATTTTTAATAAGTATCTTAATTTTAATATTTTCATAATAATATTGAAATTAAGTTCATTATGTATTTTTACGAAATTTAAAATAAAGCAAAGAAATTGCAAAGTTGTATATAAAAAGTTGTTTTAATTAATGACAAGCTCGTGCTCTTACAGACGTGTTTATTTGCCCGTTTAAGGACAATAATATGTATTATGTTAAACGGAGTGAAAAGGATAAAAAAAAACCATGGTTGTTAGCCCGTCAACTCAAGAGATATCCCTAAATCCTAAATACTCCAAGTAACCTGTTTCGTCATCCCTTTTTGGAGACCGAATTCAAAATTAACCTATCTAAACCATGTCTAGGAGAAAAATCTGCAGCTAGAAAACTTGCCGGCTTGACCTGTTGCAGCCGTTAAAGCAGATTTTACCGTTAACCTCAGACTAGTCTTCAGGTAAAACATAAATTACTGCCTCCTGTACGGTGAACGCTCAAACCTAATTAGCTGCACTTTTTTACTTGCGGTTGTGGAGATACAAATTAATTTTAGACCCATGAGACCGTGGATAATGGGTTTGAATTCAGTATGTTACCCACGAGATTCATTGTAATTGCAGTTGCAGTGGCCCAACTTCAGCATTGTAACGGCTGCTATCTCTTCTCTTAGCAAAATTAACGGATGCAACAGTCCATGCTAGCGCTCGCATTGCGACGCTAAAAAAAATATCTACATTGTCCGAGATAAGCTACAAAAAGTAACCTAGTTAAAATAAAAATGAACTATACACAAATCGTAAACAACAAATCGTACGAATTTTTATTCACTTCAGCTTGTTTTTTAGCTGTGGTATTTTGAGTATGAAATGAGCGCGACGTTGTTTGTAGGGCAACCAAGAATAGCAGTAGGTAATTTCCAGCGGTCCGCAAAGCATGCACGCGCTGACTAAAATAGGCGGTGATGCCGCCGTGTCCGCATCCGACATCCGATTTCAGATTACGTATTCATGTGAAATTCTAAGGCGTACCTATATAAAACACTGCATTTATAAAACAATATTAGAAGATTACAACTTTACTGAAAAAGTACTTTTTTTTACTTAGCCCTGCTCACATTTTCTAGGTTGATAGTGAAAAGTTTAACGAGCCTATCATATTAACTATACGAGTACCTATAGATTATAGCCGATAAATACATATAACTGGAAATATTGTTTCTTTTATCCAAGGTTCGTGTTAACTCTGGAAACTTCTGGAATAATGAAGTCTAGACCAAGAGCTTACAGTATCGCAGACAGAACATTATACATATAGGTACATGTTTTTTGCACACTATTTTTATTTTAGCTTCGCAGTGGAGGTCGACGCGATCCAAGTTCAACGGTTCAACTCCCCGCAAAGATATTGGTACGACACATGGTCTCATCTCAACCATAAAGCTATATTTAGTCTCGCATGGGAGAAAACGCCCACAAGAACGTAAGATGTTAGTACAGTTGGCAGCTCAACAGCTTTTTCAAGCGTGCACTGTACTCAGTCATGTTTCGGGTGACTTTTCAACGAAAATATAAAAGGTCAATCTGCTGTCGACTGCACAGAAGCACTGAAAACCTACCATAGTAGGTAGCCCGTATTTTTATGGGCGTTTGTTTACTCAACTGGTATGGCACATTGTGTTTCCAATATCCAGTGTTAGTGTGGTGAGTCACGCCACGCAACTTAGCCCTGACCATGAGGTGTGGATTTGTGGAATAGAAAGCTTCTACGGGTTTTGTTCGTTTGTTCGTTGGCGTTAGTTAGCTCATCTAGAATAAATTGGATCGTCCTTGGCCACGACTTGCGGCGAACCAAACTACGAGTCTATAATTATTATCATTGCATCACCGCAAATAGAAGAGCAGTAGAAAATAAATTTGTTGGATCTAGTAAATAATAAATAGTATAGGGTTACCGCTAAAATATTTCCACTAGAGTTTGTTATTTGTCTACTAGGTACCTGTTCCGTTGGTATAGCTAATTTGGTATATGAACTTAGAGCAAGTTTCTGAATTGAGAATTTCGCTAAGTAACTATCTCGGCTGGTAGGTAGTGCCCCGTCAAATTTCTCAGAAAAGAGCATGACAGATCGTTACATAAGTACCTATTTAAGTGAAATTCTTAATTCAGAAACCGGCCCTGAACCTTTTCCAGATTATACGGAACTACATAGACAAGATACCTTCTACCTACACGGGACACTACAATGACAGGATCAATTTGGGGCCGATACATTTAGTGTTAAATTGGTTGTTCCTTTTGTCGCTGTGGCGATTGATAACGACAAGCAAAGTAGTAACAAATTTTAAAGATTTAGCAGGATAGTAGTGAAAAATAAAATAATCCAACCCAATCAAAATCTCATCGCCGGCTTGAAGCGCGATGGGCGTCGACGGATAAAAACTCCTATCTGCGCTGCTGAATTAACACCGGAGAGGAAATGATTCGGTTTTGTCATCCGAGTGAGAAATATGAAGTTTAGATGTGCTGACTGGCTGTTACAAAATCAAAATTACTAGAAAGACAGAACCATCATTTGTAGACCCGCTAGCTAAATTGTAATACAGATTTTGGGAAAGTAATCTTATATTATACCTGCTGTAAAATAGTTAAAGGTTGGCAATGCTGAGAATTGTAGGAGGACATTAATAATAGGGTCAGGGAGATGGGGTAAGGAAGAGAGGCGGGGGGACAGGTTCGGGCATTGAACAAATTGTAGCAGAAGAGTCGTGTATTTTTGATCGGCCGATGAAACGTCATCAGAACTGGTGGTTCCTCAATGCTTTGGGCTCACCAGCCGTTCGGGTATGACGTAAGACTATATTTACTACATTTAGGGTCTGTTTCATAATCTGCAGATAAAGTTCCGGATAAGCTAGCTGCCGCTTGTTCTAAATTTGAAGCCATAAACGAACACACGCAATATAGGAAATTTTATTTAAATTTAGAACAAACGGCACCCCTGGTTGCAGATAGCTTATCTGGAACTTTATTTGAACATTGTGAAACAGGGCCTAAGACTGATAGATCAATAACTTTTTAACTTTCAAGATAGGTATGCCTTAATCCGCTCTAGGTAAGTGATTATTGAATAGTGGTAGCGAAAATTTGCTAACGCACTTCAGTAGTATAGTGGGCTGATAGTAGGCTGATTGTGATAGGGACGTTGCACTTCTGCGGGATGTTATTGAGCGGCGAGGGTCGTCGACACGGCGGTGAAGGGCAGCGGGGTCGCCCAGTGCGTTCGCTTTCGTCGGGGCGCGGGCGGGGGGGCGCCGCCGTATTGATCGCAGCCTCCGAGCCAGCCCCCGAGCCCCGAATGCTTATTGCCCTCCGAATATGGGAATACAGATCATCTCGACTATTTTGGAAACGATTTGTGACGTCGTCTAAATATTTGAGTCCTTTGAACTGTCCGCATAGAGCAAGGAGGAAATTGATTAACTATCTATTTTCCTCTGTTTTTATGTACTTATTATTTTGTGTCATTTATCAGGACAGGCAGACGGACGGACAGCCGCTGGCGCTTCAGCTCACGTGTCCGCAATGCGCTGGTTGTCCCTGAAGTGTTCCTCGAAGTCATCCCAAAATTATCAAATAAATATATAAAATAAAAATATCCGGATGAGTTTTTTTTTCGCAGCAAAACAAAATCGCAAATATCGCAATATCTCTAAAACCATGCATATTTTTATTGTTTTTAGAATATCGTTCTATTTAATTCTAGCATTATGTAGATAGAGTGGAGTCAATTTAGAGAAAAATGCCCTTGAAGTTACGAATATTAAAAGAATACGTTATTTTGAGATTTAATAATTATAATGTCTATTTTTAATGTTTTTATAATTTTAGCGTTTATGACGTCATCAGAGCATGATTAAAGAGATAGTCTTTGCCTACTTAAAAGTAGATAAGGCAAAGGATTCATACTCATACATACTGTGTTTGCGTACGTCATAGAAAAGTCATTACAGTTATAGTTCTTATTGAATATCTTAAAAAATATAGACTTCTTTACAAATCTGATAAAGAGTTTGTGCTGAAAGCATATTCTCGAAATGATTTTGGGATTTCCGTTCGTGTTCGAAAATGTAGCATGGCCAAAAACCGAGAATAATTATGAAATCAGGCCCAGGAGTTCACAGGACTAGCAAGTAGGTAGCAGATTGAAACAAACTTGAAAGGTCTTATTGAATATTGTCCTTGAACAAGAGAATGTGTTAACGATTCATTTATATCGATGACGAGCGAGACTCAAACTCGCAAACATTAATGCCGAAGTTGTCGAATCCGTCAAGGCAAACATAAAAAGTCCCTATTGCCATCGACGTAATATCGGCAACGTGGCTGACCGACAATAAATTATTGGTTGTTGTACCCATCAATAGACTGTTTTTGAAACTTTACTAAATATTTACTCATCTAGTGTGTACATTAAGTCTAGCTTGACTTTCCTAAAGACGATTTTCGATAGTAAATCTGTTCCGTCAATAGGTATACACATAGAAAGTCCATTGCTCTTATTATCCTCAGTTGATGGACTATGACGTGACTAATGAACTATTTATCGAGCCTTTTGTACCTAATAATACCTAATAGTATAATGTTATTTCACGAGGTTTGTCAGGTTTGTCGTTGCAATAACTAGCAGAGATCTGTCTCTGCCGCCGGTAGATATAGGCCTCCGAAATACAGACATGAGTTTTATTTGCCTAATGTAGGTATGGTTAAGTAATGTGGGCCCAAGAAGACCCATTTTACTTAGCGTAAAAGAGGAAGGCGAGCACAGTAGGTAAGTCAGGCATGCATCTAATAGTCACGTTAAAACAATGGTAGGTGGGTAATCGCATACGTGTATAAGGTAGAGTATTGTATAATAGGTTTTGCTTGCGGTACGATTATTGTAATTTTGCTTGCGATACGATTATTGTAACATTACCGACATGTGACTGTCCTGAAGGTCTCCGCAGCATGGAGTCATAAATCGTACTAAAGACAGAAACAGACCCATCCTTCGGACCGGTTTCCTGTCCAGAAAGTTCCGCGCGGTAGAGCTGGCTGCAATGTTGCTCGCTGGCTACTTTCTCGGAGTAACGGAGCAGTCTGCTGGAGAGAGCTCGAGGCCGTCGCGACGACCTACTTCGTCCATTTATTAATAGCCTGCTTCAAAATTAACTTAATTAAAGTCAGGCTTCTCTCCATTTGCATCCAATGCAAACAGCAAAAATATTATCACATCCATGCAATGTGTAAAACTTCTTGGGTTGTACCTACTGTACACAGTAGTATGTAGTATTTCTGCCGCCTAGGCGATGTGTAAGATAATCCTCCGACTCAAGATAGGCTTCGATAAAGGTCGACCGCTTTATTTAATCCTGCATGAGAGGCAGAATAAGTGCGGCTCCAATGATAGGAACCTTGTCTTAATCTACGTACCTACTTTCATCATCAGATCATGAGTAGAAACTTAGAAGTTATACCCGTTGGAAGATTGCGTCATTGCGTCTCAAATTATTGATCTTTTGGCCAACTCGAGAAAGACGTTCAAATAATTAAATGCAGGAAAATTGCAGAAGAAAGAGTGCCAGCGCGCAGCGTATAATTACTTAGTTATGAGTATGATTGCCTAAGGCAGCACGGTGTGTAATGATGGCGGATGAGTCACTTTCGCTTTCGACGAGGCTCATAATGAGAGCTAACGAGGGTGCCCACAAGCTTTCGGATCACGCCTAACTCAACAATTCCCCTTGTCTGCGCTGCGACGACAGCTAATAGCAACAGTACCTAATTGAATACAATTTTTAGACTCGTCGGGGTATTTTGAAGATTGTTAATTAAATATGAGGCAAATAGCTAGAGTACTCCATGCAGCCAGCCAGCCATCAAGCTAGAGTCTTGCAAAAAAAACAATTTAAAGTTTCCAGTCAAAATCACCCGTGGTCTGCCGGCATTACATCATGAATTATTAATTGTAGACAAACGGATCGGTTCAACGAACTACTTGATCTCTAATTGGGCAAGCTCGAAAGCCTTTGTGGCGAATTTATTGCCTACTCTAATCTTACTCTCAAATGTCGAGAAAAAGTGCATTAGATTAAAATCATCCGATGAGATTGTGAAACTACAACCTGCATATTGATTGCTGCTACTCTAATACATAGGTACCTACATACTAGCGTGATTATTATAAAGAAAGTTGAGAGAGTTAACAGTAATAAGGCTCGCCTTATACATCTAATCTGACGAAGAATTTTAATGGCGTATATTTGCAAAATACTTTTTTTACAAGTCTGCCCATTTTTTGACTTTCATGAAAATTGATTGCTCTAACAGCTATTCAAACAAGCTTGTCGTTATTAGCTAGAAGTGTAGGTACATTTGATAGCTTGCTGAGAAAGGTACATCATCTTTTACATTTCAGTCCTCAAGTAGAGTACACGGATGTAAAGGTTGATGTGCATGATCGTGACGATATTCATGGCACCTATTCAATGGTGCCATTATGAATTTTAGTTAATAAAGCGATGAATATTTACAAGCGGCTACAAATTCCGAAAAAATACTGTGGAATGATGTAACATCTGTTGTCCCACCACCTAACTAAATGCTGGAACTTGTCCAACGCTTGCAATTGGAGCACGAAGTTTAAATTTCTCGCCCAGAATAGATCTGGAACTGGGCAAGGGCGTTGAAAGAGACCTAGTGAGACTGTTTCGTAAGTACCTACGTTTAGAACAAAGCATGTCGATTGCCTTAACAACATGTTAATTTCCTTTGTCGAAATGAGTCCACGCTGAGTCGTCAGCGAGCGATAAAAGTCGAGCCGGGAGGCGTCATTTAACGAATTCCAAGACTCTTCAGTCACCCGTGCTGGAAACATCTTCCTTGATAGTGCATGTGTAATGAACTCGAGCACTCAAAACCATTATGAGCAAACGCTTGTCCGTGTAAGTATGCATATACAGCTATCGCGTAAGTAAGTATAATACCTATATCTAGGTGTTGACATGTCTCATGGCTGGAGTAGCGTTTGGCTTTGATATTGATTAGGCCAGAAGTAGACACATGAGGCAAGAGAAAAAACAAATTAAAGACTTGGAACATATTGGTAGCCATCATAATACAAGAAACAAACATAAATTGTCACTTCCACGATCTAGCCTTGCAAAAGTGAATACGTCCTTTAACGGTATAAGGTTCTATAACAAGATTCCCCGAGATGTATTAGACATAGAATATTTCCTCCGCGACGCGGCTTAAGAAATGTGTTAAGCATACTGTGCAAACCTTATTATAAAATCAACGATATTTAGAAGACAAAGATGTCTAGTGTTAAATACTAGATTAATATTAAATTTATTCAGAGAGCAATACAATCAAGGAAGTAGGAGGAATAGAAGTGAGTGTCTTGAAAAACATTGTAACTTACAATGACAGGATAATGCAATAGTATAATTACAGTTTTTAATTTCTTGTAACAATTTTACTCTAATCATACTGAGAAAAGAAACGAAAAAAACTAAAAAAAAAAAAGAAAAAAACTAGGGGGTGAATGAAGAAATACTGCCGAAATAAAAATATCAAGTAATGGCCGGTAAGCGACGTCCCAGGACATATTAAAAAATGAGAAAAGCGAGCAAAAAATTACCCGTATCCGGCGTACATGCATGCAACGACTTACGAATTTTGATGAGGCCCAAGAGGTTTGTGAGAATTGTGGTAAGTATCAAACCTAATATCGAAACGTTCCTACCTCTCCAGGATTACCTAAATTACTTTATGTAAGTAGATATATGTACTAAGTACATTAGGTTTGTGACGTCCTCTAGATACGGGGAAATAATTAAATGACATGATTTTAACAACTAACTGAATAACTGGAATTATTGTAGTTATATACCATTTTCCCGTAAATGAAATAATCTTGAGCGCTGCGTTATTTATTTGTGCCGGCAACCCGTATCGTCAAAACTCAAGTGTTCGGTCTTTATCGGGAGTTTTTAATTTCCGCAAAAATGTTGGACGGGGTTTGGGGTCCCTGCAGCGAGGGGCAGCGTGGGGCGCGCAGAGGGCCGGCGCGAGGGGGGCGAAGGCCCGCGGCTGCGCGAGCCGGCAGCGCAGCCCCGGGGGACGCTTCGCCGCCACGTGCTGCCCCGCCCCACCGACCGACCGATAGGGGAGCTTGCTACCTCTACGATAGACAGCGTGGTTAACGTTAATGAGCACTCATTCAAGCTCTACATGTGATCATCTCCATGGCAACGATACACTCCACGTCATTGATTTAGATTGCGCCGGCGATAGTGTATTGAAAGGAGATTAGGTACGGATAATGGAAGAATTGATGCCATCGCGAATCCAGTCCTTGTTCCGTACGACATAAGGTCGTGTTTGTTTCTCATGGATTAACCCCAGACTCCACTTCTGTCCTTATTGAGTGCGAAGTGAACTTACCGTTCGCAGACCGCGCAGCTGGCGATGTTGCTTCCTTGTTACGCGCGTTTTCTTTCTCCTTCCCGTTATTACCTGAAACAAATTGATAAACGTGAATCCACTTTAGCAAAGCGAATTTCTAAACAATAGTTCCATCCATCCACCAAACAATCATGCCTATTTGTTGTTGAGTGTCTGCGGAATTATATTTATAGTCTTTACATATTATACCTACATTACATTCATTACATGGGTGATTCTCAGAACTGCATAATTTATAATAAAATATCAACTCAATAAAAAGTAACAGATATTGTAGTAGATGCCTACAATAAACCTACAATATAATTATGTTCTTTTTATTGAGTTAATATGAAAAAAATGCGCCAAAGAAATTATGCGACTTGAGCCATTTTCTGAGAATCACCCACAGACTCTGGCCTGTATCCCGGAGGGGTAGACAGAGACCACGGTTTGCCACTTGCCACGATTCTGACAAGCCTCTTTCAAAGAGGTTTCAACTCTTCTGTAAGCAGGGTGGTATATAAGATAAAAAATAAGGACAAAATGTTGAAAAAATCTAAATACATAAGTATCATCACACTATCACACTAATATTATAAAGGCGAAAGTTTGTGAGTGTGCGAGTGTGTATGTTTGTTACTTCTTCACTTCTTCACGTCTAAACGGCTGGAGCGATTTTCATAAAATTTGGTATGGAGTTAGCTGACACCCTAGATTAACACATAGGCTACGTTTTACCGCAGAAAAATATCTTATTCCTATGGGAAAATCCCTAGAAATGTCAATAGTTATTATTTTTCCTGTTAATACATACACCATTTATTTTCCCTAATAACCTGCGGGTAGTTTTAATACCGCGGGGCGCAGCTAGTCGAAAATAAATGCAAATAGTCACTAATCGGTGTAAGCAAAGTTTTAAATACTCATTGGTACGGTTCAGGCTAAGCGACTTAAATGGGACATGGAATAGTAAAACTTGTACTTGACATAAATGTTTAAACTTTTGTAGGTAGGTAAGAAGCTTCTGACAATATACAACGGGGTAGTGTATTGTCTGGTTGAGGGCTTCTCATAAAATCACAATGAAGCGCAATGGTGATAGATTATCGGTATCAGAGACGAATAGTGATGGCGTTTTAATAGAATATGAGTTTTTTCAGACATTAATTACTACATAAACTCGGCAAAACGTGGGCCCAGTTCTAGTGATTGGTGCCTCTGCCTACCCCCTCGGAGATAACGGGCGTGAGTTTTTTTATTTATTTAATTACTACATAGTTTTATTATTCTACCTATTCTATGTACTGCTACATAGGTAAGAATATAATCTATTCTTATTATATTATTAGAAAGAGGAAAACTTGGTAAGTTTACTCGTATATGTAGGTAGGTACATAGGAACGAACGTACAAATCCAACAAAAAATCTTTCATCAGTATTTTGAATGGACCTTCAGAGTGGACTTACACACATCCAAGTCGTTCTTGCTTGAAAAGCTACTTGACTCGGTACTCAATAGAGGTGTAGTCGAGGAAATTGTTTAGGCATTTCCTTGAGGTACCTAATAGGTATTTGTCAGTCAGTATTTCGAGTGTACTCGAGTGAGCGCAACCAATGTTGTCTGCTATAACTCGGATGAGAAGTTTTTTTTTAAGTTGGCAATGCCGATGTGACTGATTTTATTTAAAAACAGACCTATTAGAGGCTCTTTAAAAATAATGGAATTATTGTTATAATGTGTGATTTGTGAAAAGACTCGTGTTAAAAAAATGTTTTTTTGGTTCGCGAGAGGGCCTCGGGTCCGACGGAATAATGGAATCCGAACCTCCACTCCACTCTGCAAGAGGCGACAAGGATCCTTTTTTCCGTGTCTCGCTCCAGGGCCGGCTTAACCATGTCGAGGCCCCTAGGCAATGCGCTTTTCTGATACATAAAATATTTTTTTCCTACCACTACACCGTTTTTTGGTTTTCGTAGTCAACGAGGAACCTAAAAAGAAGGCAATTATACTGTTATTGAGAATTTGTAACAAAAATAAAAGTGTTTTTTTTTTTAATAGCTGGCGCTCCTGGCTAATGCGGGGCCCCTAGACAATTGGCTACTCCATCTTATGTATAATACGGACCTGTCTAGCTCGTCTGCCTGTTGGACCGGTTCGAGCGGGACGTTCACCCTTTAAGAAACAGGGTCCATATTCTCGACATCGATGTAGAACCATTAATTTGAGACCATCGGGGTTCTATTAGGCTACCTATTAGCATTGAATAGTTACTCCGTGTTCTTAATGGACCCTCCGTTAATTACTTCGCCGAAAAATAATTAACCACGTGACATTATTTGACGACGTTAGAACCAGTGATCTAGGCTAGGGCACAACAGTGAACTTAGATCGGCCTGGCATGCCTACATTTAGCAGGTGTAACTTCTCAATGGAGTTAGCACTGAGGACGAAATGTGATTTTTCTATGTTATTGTGTAACAACGTCATTATTGGTGAAAAATTGAAAATAGATTACTCTGGTTCTAACGTCGTCATTTGACCGTTTAGTCGGCGTGATTATTATTCTTAGCTTTCTAATCTCTGAGTCAAGTCGCGGAAAGATCTCCAATAAATAACAAATTAATAAAAGATAGACATACGAGCAGATGGACATGTCGAACTATAAGGGCCCCTTGTTGACTTCGGAACCCTAAAAATCTGCGCTAGAGTCAGACGGAACTTTCCACTTCCCTGCAGTCAGCATGCTGTTTACCGTGAAGTGGATGGAAAGCGACAAATCTGACATTTGCCTATCAACAAGGATACTGACGCACCGTTCCAAAAACCGTTAACGTGACACTTATCTTTAGTGGTTGGGTAGGTTGGTCGGTATGACGAATTGCGTTATCGTGAACAATTTCTGAATACATTTGGGTCAATGTTGGTAGGTAAAACGGGCCTGCAGTAATTAATGGAATTTTCCTCCAGAGGTTTTATTTTAACAGTTTAACAGCAGTTGTTTGATACCAATTTTATAATCCTGCCTATGGTTATAGCGTGTGCACGGTAGTTTTGCAGCTTCATGGCATAAAGCGGTTTTAAGACCTATAATTCATACCAATACGTACAAGTACATATTAATAATACTGTTTTTTTCACACTCTCAAATGGCCTATTATCATATTTGCGATCTTTCAGATTACATACCTATTCACAAAAATAAAACTGACGGTCTTAATTATAAAAAAACGATTCCACTAAAACGGCACTTAGGTCGGGCTTAATTGGTTTGCTTATAAATTTTATAAAATCAAATCTCCACATTAAGAGCCCTCCGTAACTAAAGTCTCGTTCAACTTAACGTCGAATTAAAAAAAAACCAAATGCAAATTATCTTTTAGCTACAACAACAAATAGTTTCCGACGCAACTACGACTACATAAAAATATATGAAACTAGGTGACCCCGCGAACTTTGTTCCGCCTTAGACGCCATAAATGAGCAGATTTTTGATTTTATTATATTGTTTATCAATAAAATAAGATTGACAGAAGAATCCGTTTTAAACGTCTTTTTTTTTTTCATCCTCTTTGACTATATTTGCAGCACGCATTCAGTCAATTCTATGTCAAATGTCTTAAGGTTACATTAAAAAAGTTTAATATTTTATATGGAGGTTAAGTAATTTTAAATTTTCTAATTTTCCGCGTAATTTCCTTATTTTTTTCTTTCATAAGAACCTTCTCCTGATAATAACGAACAGAACAAAAAAAGAATTAGCGAAATCGGTCCAGCCGTTCAGGCGTGATGCCGTGACCAAGGGAAATAGGGATCCATTTTTATATATATAGATGTGTAATGTGACATTTTAAAAAAACAACAGCGTTTAAGTTCGAACCTTTATAACCGCAAAAGATTATTTTTTGTGCTTTACGTTATTTTATCGAATAAAACTTCTAGGCTATTCGGAACTAGTTAGCATTGTTCCTGCACCGGGCTAATAAAGGTACCTATCTACAATCGGTTTGGGTTTTTGGTATATGGGCAGAAGCCCAATGCAGCAGTTATAAACCGGCCCGGCCTTGATGCGGGCGGTGCCGTTGACTCGATCGACCACGAATCGCAGCCAGACAAGCGGTGGAGACGAGACGCCATACAATTTAACATCGATCTACACCGTCTTGCCTGTATCTATATTACGCGCACTATCCTTAAAATAATATCCTGAACGATTCCGATCGTCTGACACCTAAAGTTGCTGTCGCAAACTCCATAATCATAGACGGCCCGTCACGTAGTGGTAACCAGGAAAGTTTAGGAACCACCTTACCGTTTTGAAACACCCTGGACTTCCGTGTATATCAGATATGTGAATATACAGAATGTTTCAAAGATTAAACAAAGGTTAAACTTGGAGGTTCCTACACATCACTAGAAACAACTTTTAGATAAACTCCGGAACATAGCAAAAATGTATGCAACAAAAAAATTACTCCTGTTATATCCTCTACCGGAGACAGTCATCATCATCATCAACCCACTATGTCCCCACCGAGGGGCACGGGTCTCTTCCCTGAGGGAGGTATAGGCCATACTCCACCACGGGGGCCAAGTCCGGATTGGTGGAGGCTTGTAAGACTAGTGGCTGGTCTTACTGTCAGAAGTTTTTCAAGTCGCCCTAAGGCCTCTGGCTTGGCTTAACGACAGTACTGGAACATAATTATTATCCAAAATTTTGGAAATCCAGTTTTTTAAACCAAAGGTTTCAAAATAGACTGCTCTATCTAGTGCAGTATACGAATATCTCATTAACAGTATCGAATAACTCTTTTTATTTATTTTTTAATTACTAAAAACCATTACAGTCCTAAAAGATCAAAACTTTGATTGCCATTTACTCGAGCATGGTAAATTTTGAAATATTCCAGTACTGTCTCCGATAGACGATATATATTCTCGTAGATATGTATTAATTATGTAGTAACTACGTAGGGAAAAAACAGTTTTTAAGTATTTCAGAGTCAGTCCCTTAACAAAAGTTGTTTAGATTGATGAATAGAAATTTCAATTTGAAACATCAGTCAGTAGAAACTTATCTATACAATGGTTACATTCTTCATCTCAGCTTGGGTTCGTTAAAATATTGGATTACACGACCAAGTTTATACTCGGCTACCAGACGATTCAGTCTGGTAGACATCAATATTATATAGGTATTAATACATACTTATCGTGTGACTGGTGTTCAGTTAAGCAGGATAATGTATCCTTTACAATGTATATCGGCCTATATCATAATATGTTACCAAGATGAGACAAGAGAGATGAGATGACTTAGGGCCGATTTCTGAATTGAGAATTTGCACTAAGTAACGTTCTGTCACGCTCTTTTCTGACAAATTTGACGAGACAACACTACGTCCTGCGAATCAGAGCGAAACCTTGTCGGACTCGCCCGACAAAAAATTAAGTAAGTGTATCCGGAATAAAGTTAATAACGTGTTAAGCAATGCTTGCGAACGTTTTAGTTCAAAAATATACGACCAATTTAAAATGATCATTATTCTTATCATTTATCGAATCAAAATGTTGTTATTCAAAGTTACATAGAAAAGGAAAAATGAGCAAAGGGCAAGATCCTTTTTTATGTACAATAAAGTGTTCTCTATCTATCTATCTATCTATCTATAAAGAGTACCCGAAACCAGTATTTGGTTACAACTAATGACTGTTGATGAATCGAGAGAGATCTGTCCGGATGGTGGCAAGTGTCAGTCCCTGGTCTCTGCCTGCCCCTCTGTGATACAGACGTGAGCTTATGTATGTATGCTCTAGTTGAATTAAGTATTCATATTAAAATAATAATAATAATTTCCACGCAACGCAATTACTTGACCTAGAATATCTTGGAGAAAATTGGACAATACCTCCAAACTTCATTTTTTTACTAGTTTCCGTCTTTGTCAGTGATAGCTTCATAGCTTGCATACCTAGGTTTTAAACTTTGGATACACTCGTTACTACTACGTACATACCTATATTCGCTATTCTATAAATGCGGCAAGACGCCGCCGTAGGGACAGTGTACACGATAGATCTCATTTCATCGCCGTTTCAAGTTTGCATTCGCAAAACCGCCAAGTCTTTGAGGCGGCAAAGCAATAAAATCCCGGTCAAATCTATCTATGTGGGGTGCAATTACGTAATACTCCACTGTATGGAGTTGTCTGATTTAGCCCGTTTGTTCCCGGTATGTCACATCATCTTATGTCACACTGGTGCATTTTGGGACTTTTTTCCCAGTAGGTATCTCATACTCCTACTCCGAACTGTCATATACATTCTTATTTTGACTCTTTCGAGTTGTACAAATGGTTAACCCGATAGAGTGCAAAATTACGTAATATAAGGGCTAGGGCGCTGCGAATCGTAGATCGCAGAATCTGTGGGTTAATCAACTTTGCAACACACATCGAATTATCATAGTAACCTATGAATTGTAGTTTATGAAATAGGCTCCTGGCCTTCTATAATTCTAAGGAATCTTCTAGAATTCTATACGATACGTGAGGCTAAAGATTCGAGAATGTGGGTGAGGGTCGCAGCGTGAGAAACGCTCAGTACAGCCAGCAGGTGGCCCGCTAAATATAGCCCGCCATTGCCACTGCACTGATCATGCTCTCTGTCCTGTTTGTCACTTCGTTATGTTTTTGAAATAATATTACATTATAATATTATACTAATAAGCCGTGGTTTGGATGTTTTCCCCTTTGGTGGTAATTAACGCGCGATATTAAAACAATTTTCCCGTACCTATTATTTATTTTAATGTTACATAAATGACAAGGCGGACCAAATTATATTGCACGTTATCATAGCGACTATAGAGGAAGTTATAAACTTTGCTGGCGGCAGCGGCCCTTCCCGTTGATATGAAAATAGGTTGGCAACAATGATGTATAGGGTTCCGTACACAAAGGGTAAAAACGGGACCATGTAGGTCCGTCCGTCTGTCTGTCTGTGTCTGGTTCAGGCTGTATCTCATGAACCGTGATAGCTACACAGTTGAAACTTTCGCAGATGATCTGGGTATATCTGTTGCCGCTATAATAACAAATACTAGAAACAGATTAGCAAAACAAATTTAAGGGGGGCTCCCATACATCAGACGTGTTTTTTTTTTTCCCGTTTTTTACTTGATGTTATATACGTAGAGTCTAATGTGGTACATAAAATGGTACAGAACTCTTCGTGCCCGGGTCAGACTCCCATCAGGCTAGTTTTTTTATTTGTACGTTTTTAATCAATAAAACCGGTCAAGTGCTAGCCGGACTTGCGCACAAGGATTCTGAGCTGCTTCGGCAAGTAAGTAGGAGTTAAATAGATTTCCTCTAAAGACGGTCGTACTCTCCGTTAATCAACTCGACTTGTTGGTGAAATCTAAATTAATTAGTAGCCCTTAAAATGGCTTGAGTAGGTACGCCTTAAAAGTCCGCGAAATCGGCAAGTATTGTAACCTTACACGCAGTATTACACGCTGTCGCACGACCTCGAGTAGTAACCCAATATGGCTGAGAGTTACTCGACTTATGGCATGATTGCTTTTATACATCGTTCCGTATCTGCGTCTGCGCAACATCTGTAACGTACCACCACTGGTGGCTAATGACTGCCGAAGAGCCGGCGAGTGTTGATTTTATGAATCATTTCACGCTTTCCGACACTGATACCTCGGACGGACCGTAGACAATTAAATTAAGAAAACCATCGGAAACATTGCGTGTAATTTGGTGCCCAAATCGACATTGATAATACAGACAACAAATTTTCTTTCTTGAAAATCAAACAAAACGGTAGGTACCTACAAATTGTGTTCTCATTAAATACTTCAATAGGCTATTGAAGGAATTCAATTATTCTCCGATCCGATCCGATGATCAAATACAAGTTTAAATCTAATACCGGTCTCCCGAAGCTTGATCTTTGTATACCTTAGATTGAAATTAAATTAGTCAATGCAAAAAAAAGTAAGATGATGAATACCATTTATGTAGCAATTTTTATATTATCAATTTATTAAACTCACTTCTTGTGCGGTTTTGAAAAATAAGCTTCTGCACAATTATCAAGCTATTTAAAGCTGATTTTCAAGTTGTTGTCTCTTGATCCCCAAGATACAGGTTTAGCTGTCGTAGAACTCTACATTTTGATTGGATTTATTTTATATCCTTGCATCTGAAAGTTTTTAAAAAGTAGTACCATCGCAACAGTTGAACGCTCGCTGGCCTCGCATAAGAGAGGTCATGGGTTCGAATCCAATAACTTTGTTTTTGAAGTTACATACAGTTGTGAATTTATAGCAGCAATACCTCTCACTAAATGTGAGGGAAAACATTGTGAGGAAAGTGTCCGAGGTGTTCACATATCTTAGCGCTTGAAATCGCCAATCCACGGTGGGCACGCATAGCGATTAAGCCCACACTCTCTTTCTGAGAGTCGTTTGTTTATTTGTGTGACTTGTGTGAGTATGTCGTATCTAAGTATGTAGTATCGTATATCGATACTGCGGTTGCTTTAAAATATGAGTAGTTTCCTCAGTGAAGCATGGCCATGGCATCATTAAGGGCTTGCAGGAGTATATCCGTATTTATACGGAGGTTTTAGACTAGAGGGCACACGCAAAATAACTAGTTATTGGTTGTTATTTTCAGTTTGACAAGGAAATAGTAAATACATACTGGCTAGAAGTACCTACGTATGATGGAATTACCGGACGTCTCTATCGGAGATCGAATCTTGGAGCAAAACACGTGGGCTTGGAGTTTCAAGGTTAAATACCAGTAAAGCGAGTCTCGTAGACATTACAAACGAACATAGCGCAACATCTCTATTGAGACAAGCCAAAATGATATCTGTTGTTAGTAACTGAAGATCTCCATCGAAAGCAAAGCATTTTCTTGTTTCACTATTGTAACAATTGTCATTCAGTAAGCTTCTCTGGTAACAATAAGTCGAAGTTTTTATAAGAGGTAGAGCCTTGATTTATATTCTACATTTAGTGATTCAATTGTGTCAAACGTTTGTAGTATTGTAGGTGTTATCGTAGCAGCAGATGGCATGACTACTACTGGCTTATTAAAGTAAATTATGTACTTATTAGCGGTCTTTGTATTAATTTGTACCTATAACAACCGAACATTGATAAAATTGCCAGCTAAATGTATAAAACATGAGTCCTATTAAAATGCTACCGAAATTTTGTTTTTAGTAGTTCCTCAATCTAATGCAAAGGCTCTACCATTGATCTATGCCAAGTACAATGCCCACATGGTGACAGCAAAGAGATAGGTTGAAGATAAAACAATATGTTTGGCCGACGACGACACCGACCGGATGTGGCGCATACAATAGATTAGTTCGCGGACGGATGTATCGAACATTTGCATGCAGTGCAGTGCGCTGCTTGTGGCTCCGATACACACACAGCTTACTAAAAAGCTTGGCATTTATACAAGGTGTATCGATTTCCCCATAAACATACAAAAATTGGAGTTTCTTTCTACAGGTCATTACGCAGTACTTTTACTCAGGTGAAGACTTCGAGATGGCGGGTAAATGTCAGCATGTAAATACATAGGAATAATTGTAGGGAGCAGCTGATATTTTTTTGCGAATTCGTAGTCCCTACTATAAAAGTTTCATATAATAAATTTTTGGAACAAATACTTTTGAAAACACTAAACATTACTCAGTCAAAGACGAGCAACTGACGACACGAGCTCCGTCTGTACTCGATGGTTAAGCTCTGTCATCATCAGAGAGAAACCCGGTCGGACTCCTCCGTCAAAAAAGGGTAGAAAGTGAATCCGGAATTTAATTTTAGCTTGTACACAATTCGCTAAATAATGAAAGCAAAGTCTAGGCCATTAAATGGCCCATAAATTGTATACCTCTCAAACCGCCTAATAATTTCTTGACAGCGCTGTGGGTCGCAGTGGATCGCAGCGAGCACATATTCAGCGCTGTGGGCTCATTCCCTTGGCACAATGCTGAGTCAGCAGCCTTTTGTAGCAACTTCGTCACACCACTCGATGCATCAACGTTCTTTTGACTATTTTGTTTCACGTTTTATTTGTGTTTTTTTTACATAATATGTAAAAAACATAATAGGTGTGTATGTAACATAATATTATTATGTTATTTTTGGTGATAGTTATACCTACCTAAATATCGTGTTGTTACACAATTTAAAATGTCTTTGATTTGTCTCCCTCTCTCCTCTCTCATACACACTCTCTTTTCCTTCCTTTCTTCCCTATCTATAGTAGAGTTACGTAGTCATGACCAATTTGCGCAGAGTCGGTATGTACGTTCCAATTCGCTTCTTCGCGTTCAAAACGTTGTTGATAACAAAACTGTATTGTAAAAAATATTTCACAAGATTAGATAATGATAATACTGTATGATAATAAAATTGATAGTGTGAGTGAGCATTATCAAAGAGATAATATGATGTTGTCCATTTAGCTATCGGAAATGAAAGTTACTGGCTGCGACGAGAAAACAAAAATGTTTTCCCTCGTTATTTCTCCGAATTGTAGAGCAGTCAAACCTCATTCATAGTATTAAATTAACTGAACTATAATGAGATCGGCATGTCCCGTGGGAATTTTAAAACTGGCGTTAGTCCAAAGATTTCACACAAAATTCGAAAATAAAACGAAATTAATTTCGTAGACTATTTTAAAAAAGTTACGTAAATATTTACACTCAGGCTGCTGATAATCGATCAAACCTAAGTTTAACAATGTTTTAAGCGGCTAGTTTATACAGATTAAGTATATAGGTACGCAAGTAATAAACTGAATTTGAAGCTAACCTTTACTTGTAAATAATAAAGATAGATGGAAATTAATATGCTACAAGTTAATGATGAATTAAAAATGAAATAGAATCGAGTTTATTTTTAATTTATTTTTAGACTTGTCTCCCGAATCGCGCATTTTGCATTCCAGGTTGAATTTATAGACTCTATGTATTTCTTTTATCGACTTTTAAATTTAAACTTTAGTTAACCACTTTGCGTACTTAACACGTAAACTTAACACGTAACGTAAACTCGCCCTAAGAACGTTCACTCGTTGTGTCTATGTCAAGGTGGATAAACATGCGCGAGACTGATGATGTGGCCAGCCTCGGAAGTAGGGCGTCCAACAGCTTTTCAATGAGTCGCTCGCTCGAGCGAGTATGGACTTGGCCCCTACCGACCGGTTCCATCTTTGGCCAGGACCGGTTTCTGCAATATCACTTCTTCTAACACTCCGCGCTCTCTAATGCTCTAACATTCACCAAACCTGCCGGTGACACGCGGCTATGTGAAATCGCGAGGATACGTTGGCAGAGTGCCTCGTTGATCTAGCGGTTAACACGCTGGACTACCAAAACGGAGGTCGTGGGTTAGATTCTTACTGGAGGCCGCCGTGTTTGATTTTTAGAAATAGCTACAGGGGTGCGACCACTGTAAGTCCATCACTGTATGGAGTTGTCAGATTTAGCTAATGCCGAACTGTCAAATACATACATATTTTGACACTGACCATATTATAATATCCCGACGAAGTGAAGAGTTACGTGATCCAACGGCTGGGCACTGGGTATGCCAGTTTCAGATCAATGTGTTGTGTGAAATTCATTTATAAACACGTTTCATGTACAATCTGAGTAGTGAGTATAGCATGAGTTCAGTAGAAGTAAAGGAAGGAATATCGTTTATAGCACTGGAAAATCGTAATGTGTAGCATACAACAGCTAAATCATTAGCAACAACTTGCACCAAGTACTTAGCTGTTGTAAAAGACTGAACTGACCAGGACAAGATCATCTCTTGTTAGAATCTCAACATTTACGACTTCCACACGAACTAACACATCATGAACGTCACATATCTTTATTTTGTGAATTGCAGTCGCCATTCCGCGGAATGGATTATAGGCATCATCTTGTTCGTCGAAATGGATTTGTAAAATGTTCCTGGAAGTTGAGTTGTTATAATTCATGCAATAACTGTCGCTGAGTCACTGTTTTACTATCTTCGTTCAGTTTTTGCGTCTTAATTAATTGCAGATATTATTGTAGGAGTGCAAATGCTCTACCAACTTCGCAGGCATATCTCTACGTAGACTGTTGCAGGCATCATAGTGATTGTGTCAGTCGGTGGCATGAGTCACGACTCACGATATTCATGATACGCATGAAGTCGCGCTGCACAGGGGTGGACTGGCAAACCATCAAGAATCTATCATCTAGATTTTCTAGATTCTAGATGCTGTGGTTAGAGCCGGATTACCAGTATTGTCCGCTCTAGGGTGCAGAGTACTAACTGCCCCCTTCCCCTCTATTTACTGAGCTAATATTTTGTACTAATCAGCAGAAAAATATCAATTTATAATGGGCCTGCGGGTATAGTAATACAAACCTTAAATTCTTTCAAGGTTAGAGACTAAAATACTAAAGTATGGCACGCAACTTGTAACTTGGATAGACGTTTAAATAAACAAAGTAAATAAAAACACTTGATTTACGATTTGTCTGACTTAGCCCGGGCTAGTCGTAGTTATAAAAAAATACTTTTCAGAATATTTCTGAAAGCATCTCTATCTCCAAAACACAATAATCTAATTATCTCGCTAAACAAGGTGAAGTAACCTCTATTTGTAATCGTTTAGTAATCATATAATTATGTGTTATTTATTTAGATTTATGGATAAGGCGAAGGGAAATAACAAAAAAATATCATAATATAGGTTTACTTGAAAACACTGCCGTTTTACGTTTTTTAGTAATCTAGTGCTTTGGTAGTAGCAAGTACCTAGCTTTAAAGTTTTTTTTTCGAACCTGACTCTTTTTATCAGTGGTGTGAAACTCCGTCGCTGCTTGTGGCTGTGAATCACTGTCAGTCAACGCTTCTAGCAACAAACTATTATGCACGTTTAAGGGACTATTACAATACGAACTAGAAGCAAATACGACAAACTGCACAAAAGATTTTACAGTTAGGTAGAGCAAGATAGAGCGTTTCAATTCGCAGTAGTTACGTATAGGTAGGTAATCTGATTGAGTATCGAGTTCATCGAGGTTTACCGCCAGATTATGAATTAAGAATTTAATTCTTAAGTAGTTACTTAATAATGAATACGTCTTTAATCTGATTTTTAATTCCGTAGAATTCTGACAGTTATCATTTTTTGACATGTCAGAGATCAGAAACCTTTTTTCGCCGGGCACATTTTTCAATGTCAATGCGAGTGTTAGCATCTGAGTCTACACATTTATTTTGTTAGAGAATGTATGCATTTTATAAAGTGTGGAGCTCCAAATTAAAAGAGAATTTAAGGAGAGTGACAATTGTGTCCCCTTTCATCACAGAAGCAGTAAAAATGTACAAGTAAAGAAAACATATTTTTATTGACATATCTAAACATTATTAATATTACTAATATCACTATCTTCATCATCATCATCATCGCTGACATGAATTATTAAGAGAGCTAAAAGCGGCATAGTTCACTTTTCTAAAAAGGTTTACGAAACCTAAAATTAGTAGGCAGTGATGCCAGCTAAAGAATAAAATAAAGTAATTAAAGTTAATTCGATATATTGTTCATGATATTGAAATATTTTTTACTTTTGTATTAGCTCACTTGAGTAAGTAAATATTTAGATCAATCATTTTGTAGGTAAAACATAAAAAATACGTGGCATTTTAATTTTTATTGCCCTTAATGGGTCAAATTTGTCCCTTTTTCGGTGGAGAACTTTTTCAGTAGCAAAACTTGTGAAAATGTCACAATTCTACGGAATAAAAAATCAGACTTTAGTCCTGTCGCGTTCTTTTCTGAAAATACCGGCTGATGTTTATTTTGTAAAATTCAAAATAAAATCAGAAACTGGTGGTATAAAGCTCATACACACCACAAGTTGCGCCAATGGCCAGTTATCTCAACATAATCACCTACTGTATCCACTTAATTACTCTTTAGGCTAGTTATAGGGGACTTAAATTTTTTTTTGTGTTCTAAGCTCTCTATTGATTTAGCAAACTAGCATGGGTAGCTCATATAGCTATAAGTAGGTAGTATGTTAAGTATATTAATTAGGTATGATCACTCACGCAGGTAAGGATCGCTATTGTACGCGGTAGTTACCATACTGTGCCATTGAATTTGAAATCCCTGCATAAACGACTGCTTAGCACCCATTGTTATGAAGTGCGTTATTGAACTGGAAATAAAATTATAAATTAAATAGTTCCGATACCTACTGTCTATAAATTATTCCGATGCCATTGACTTTCACAAACAACAAACCCTAGCAAGGTTATCTGTTCAATAATAAATATTGTAGGCATCTAGGTACTTGGTATTCAAAGGAAGAACCTAAGTCATTAACTTAATATGTCAACATAATAATAATCTACATAATTATAATAAATGATTTGTTTTGATGAAAATGAAAATACATTATATAGGTATGTAGTCCACACCCTGCTGATAGGCAAACAATATAGAGAACTAAAGACACCGCCTCGCCTACTGAGCACTTTTTGATACGCTTAGCGCCATCTAGTGCCTTTAAAACAAACGACGTAGAATATTTGGCTGATGATGTCACTGTCCAACGTTCGAAAAATATGAGTCACGAACACGTGATCACATGTGTAATAAAGCGCGGTCGATTCAAATCCTTGGATTGATTATTAATACCAGAGTTTTCTTCTTCGTTTTCATAGTCTTAGAAGCGGAATCTTGGGTCGCTCGTTTCCGCAGCGGACATTATCTCTCCCGATAGTCCGTGTGTGTTTGATACATTTTTCCACTGGATACCGTTTGTTGGTGCTATTTGGCACGTTTATTAGAATAATAGAGTTGAAGTATAGAAATACTTGTTATTTGTAATAGTCCAGTCCGTGGGGGATTCTGCTCTGCAATAGGTACGTGGAAAATACTTAAATGGTTGTGATCATCGTCAACCCATTAGGTCCCCACCGAGGGGCACGGGCCTCTTCCCTGAGGAAGGTATAGACTATACTCCACCACGGGGGCCAAGTCCGGATTGGTGGAGGCATTTAGTTCAATCATGCAATAGGTAGGTACCTACCTATACATTTAATGGCTGTTAGTATTTGCCAACATTAGATTATTACAGCGAACGTTAATCACTGATTGATTAACGTTACCAAAAAACTCGATACTGAAATAGAACTTCAAATGCTATTTAAGTATCGCTCTGTTCTGTTCTGTTCTGCATTCCGATTTGATTAGATTAGAATCCTTTATTATACACACCAGAAAAAAACATTAGGAACCTTACATAATATCTAAGTTTTGTCGTACACAATTGGCGGTCTTATCGCTAAAAGCGTTCTGCTGAAAGCTCCAAAAATAATATTGTGCTTTATGAATATTTTGTCTTTGATTGTACATAGTTTTCAAAAAGTTGAAAATAGGTATTATTTCGATTTTTCTATAATACATACGACGATGAAGATGTGACGGTTACCAAGCCCTAATTCCTCTTTTTATAGTGTCAGTGGCATAACAATTTGCTGAAAAAAGCAGTAGGTACAGTCGATGGCAGATTAATCTCTAGAGTCCCTTTTTGACACCCTTTATGTACGGAGCCCTAAAAATTATAGGTAGGTATCTATAATATTTTTTGTCTCAGTAGATCTGTTTCCAAATACTTTGTTTAATTGACCTAATTTCAGTTGGCAAGGTCGTCTAAAATAAATTTTATGTTGTTCCATGACGTTTCATTGAACTAGATTGTAGTGGTATATCTATTGTACCTATGCCGCTAAAAAACAAATAGTTGCAGCAGCAGCACACTACGTCCATCTTGTACGGTGCATGTTCAACAAAATGATTACAATGACTATTACTGCCGAGCCGATAGTGCAAGCATCCGCACGATGATCGTGGCCATTACTGTCAATTACGCGATCAACGATCATTGACGATAATGGAGACAGTACAATTTCTGCAATAACCATCTGTAAAAGACGACAATTATTTTTTCCATTAGTGGCGCTAGTGAGCCTCATGCTGCCTCCCAACGCCCTAGTGCACTGCAGTTTGTTAAAACGCCGTTCTAAAACGTAGTTCTCACGCCGGCGTGGTTGACAGCAGTTCAAGTAGATCAAATTGAATAAATGGGCAACAAAGTTCTTTTAGACGCTTCTTTTGACGTCTTTTGCCACGAAAATTGGCTGTCCTTTCCGATTTGTATAGTAAAATTGTGGCTACCAGAAGCACTTACCCTTCCGTATTAGTAAGCTGGTGACTCTTCGGAGCGCCTCTCTCGGCGATTTGTGAAAGAACTTGGGCGTGAGGTTTGGTGGCAGCGTTAGAGGCTTGCGCGAGGCCGTGCCCTCCCACGTGGCGTCGGCCGCCTTCGCTGAGGACGCCAGCCGATCCAGGTGCTCGATGGAGGCAGGCCTGTTGCCAACGACATGCGGGTTAGAGAAGTGTTGAAGATACGGGTGGGTATTAGACATGATTGTGCGCTGATACGGTTTGGGTACTTCAAAGGCGGCAAGAATCAGTCGACGGCGTGATCGTCGAGAAAACAGTATGCGACTCTACATACATGGTGTACCGCTGCCCACTGCTGGGTATAGGCCTTTTTCCCCATCCGCATCCGCAGGCATAACTTATATTCCAAGTCTTGATTTGCTTGTTCCATAATAAAACAAATCAAACATAAATATTTAATTACCGCGACCTCTCGCATGGTAGCATGTCGCATGCCTCTCGCAGATGCGCTAACTGCTGCGGCACAGAGGTCGTCAAACAATAATTTTTATTTTGATATTTTATGGTAGTTTGTCTACCTGAACGTGATAAATTAGAGAAATCATGTTTTTTATAAATGAGACCGTAAATCTGTGTAGGTAATGTAATAGGTAAGATAGGTTTATAGAAAATCAACTTGAATAGTAAACGCTACATAATCTAATAAAATGTCATAACACTTTAGCAAAATACATCGCATCACTAACTATAATTGTAAAAAAATAAAAGTGTCCGTGAATGTGGAACACTCCATATTGTATATTTTTATAATAATTGTATGTATATTTTCGGGGTGCTAATTTCAGATCTGAAGTCAGATTTTTTGTATCGGCTTTAGTTTTTGAGATATAAAGAAAACGTGATTTTCAAGAAACAAATAATTTAAATTAACAATAAACATAAGAAAAACAACCACTACATATCAAAAAACTTTCTTTTATAAGATTTTTTGTGTTTCGAATGAAATTTCATGTAGTGAATCGCTAAAAATATTATAAAAAGCCTACGGCGAATCGTGTGTATCAAAAACAAGGGCATATGAATGGTATAAAGCTTTTAAAGAAGGTCGAGAAGTACCTATTATTGGACTTGCCCCGTTCTGGCAGACCTTCGACGGCTACGGACAAAGAAAACATCGACAAAATCAACAATCTAGTGCTCAAAAATCGTTGTATGAGTCTCAGAAAGTTGGCTAATGATATGAACATATCTTTTAAGTCCATTCACAACATTATCATTGACATTTTAGGCATGAAACGCATCGCTGCTCGACTAGTTCCGAAAGAGCTTAATTTCGTTCAAAAAGCGCAGCGAAAGCATATCGCTGAAGACGTGGTTTCCCAAGTTTCCACGGACTTTACCTCTATGAAACGCATAATAACTGGCGACGAAACATGGGTTTAGGAGTAAGTTAAAATTACCGCTTCGAGGAAAACGTTTTGAGCCGATAGAAGCCATAAAAAAAATTCGCTGAATGAGCTAAAGGCCATACCGCAAGTAGCATACAAAAAATGTATGGAGGACTGGGTGAAGCGGTGGACATGTTGTATTGCAAGCAATGGGGCCTACTTTGAAGGCGATAAAATAAATTTAGATGAATAATTAGTTTTTTTTTGTTTTATTGAAAAATTCCCGATACTTAGTACACAGAATGTATGTCTATCTATCTTTTTATCTAATAGCTGTATCTCAAAAACTAAAGCTGTTAGAGAAAAATGTGGGTAGACTTGAAATCAGCGACCTCGAATTGGTAAACAACAGTCATAAAATTCCGCGCAACAAAAAAAAGTCGTTCCCTTGAGTCTAGTTGGATTTGTCATTGGACAAGCGGCGGCGCTTCTAGCTAACGGCCTAGCCACGGGGAACGGCGGCGCGAACGGCGGTGCGGCAAGCGGGACGAAAATTCGCGCGGCGCGGTTTGCCGGCCACGGGCAGGCGCGTTTGCCGCCGCGACTAGCAGGGCTGAGTAGGGCAGGCCGGTCAAGAGCGAAATGTCTTTATCTCAAAGTAATATTTTTTTTTGTTCAATACATAATATTTGGAAGAGCGTAATCTACTCCATAGATTTGAATAGGAATCGAGGTATACTATGGAGAATTCCACCGAAACATTTTTCGAGTCTACTAGAATTATTCTCGAATTATATTCTTCAGGATTGGAAAAAAAGTCAATGCAGCTAGAGTTTTAAGTGCCGCTGAAAAATTGATCTAATACATAGGTGCCATTTAATTAAGCTGACCATATTTTGGAGAATGACAGTAGGTGTCAATGATTTTTTTTCATAACTACATTTTTTCAGAAATATCGCTGCTAAAATATGGTCAGTTAATTAAATGTTACTCTGTATATTAATGTTTCATGAAATTAAATAACTTTTAGGTAGGTAATTATGTTCTTTATCAAAGTAACAAATATACCCCATTTTGTTAGTATTTTAGCAATAACAGTCTCGGTATTTATTATTCGCGGCGAAAACAACTAAACTCGTTTGATCTCTGCACTAGTCGCCGCGACTGCCGCTCGACGCCGTGGCTTGCGCCGTACTTGTTCATGTGTTTGTTTCACTCGCCGGCCGCGCCGCCAGTCGCCGCCAGTCGCCGCTCGGTACATTTCGCCAGTCGCGCCGCCGTTCGCCGCTCCGCGTGGCTTGCTCCGTACATTTCTATGTGTTTGTTTCAGTTTGCCGCCCCGCCCGCCGCACCGCCGTTCGCACCGCCGATCCCCGTGGCTAGGCCGTAATTCCTTCGCTGTATGGAGTTGTCTCATGTAACCTCTACATATCTACATATTTTGACACTTTGGAATCGATAAAATTGTTAACCCAATAGAGTGGACAGTTACGTGATAGAACGGGTGGAATTCAGGCCCACAAATGTGACCAGACCATCGACAAGGGCCGTGAATTTGTTAACCTAGGTTTTTGCCCCTTATGGTAGTGTTCTATGACTTAAAATGTCGATGTTTTTTATCTGAAGTGCATCTAACACATTCACTCACGTACTTATGCCAGTCTGCACATTTTTTATTCGACGACCTCCTTATACGTTTGTAGATAAGCGACATACCTACCATTACACCAACTACCTAGGCATTAAAAGAACGTCCGAGCGCAGATTACCCCAGAATGGTATAGGCCTACGCTATAATGGTGGATTACAGCATGCACGCATTGGAATTCGGCAGGCCATCACTTGTTAGGGCCAGACGTTCCTAGAAAATAGCTCTAGTCGTTAGACCCACAAAAACGACGTGGGCAAGGAAAAGACGCGTCGATTTCCAATTCAGTCTCATACAAAATGTACTGAGGGGCGGGAAGGGAAACCCACACAGAAGAGACAGGGCGAGGGAGTGAACTCTATAGAACGTCGTCCCTCATCCCACGTCTTTCCTGTGTGTCTCGAGCTCTAAGTATGCCAATGTGGAGAACCCACCGATGCCGTTGTCTGGGGTACCAGCCCCGCGCCGGGCCGCCCAGCCTCAGCAGGTCAGCTCCAGTGCACACTCCCACTGGCCCCATCACCGATCCGCGCCCGTAGCCGCCTAGAGTCACGCTGCTCCCTGGAGAATAAAATACGTGTTAATATTTGACACGCACTTTGTGGGTCGAAGTGGGTTGACAAACCAACTGAAAATCGTTGGTAATGTTAAACTTCTTTAGACTTACAGACCAATGGTATTTTGATTTAGTGGAAGGAATTTCCAATATCAGCCGTTTAGGGGGGGGTTGGGAGGGGGTGAGGGGGAGGGGGAGGGGTAGATGCCCCCCTGTGAAGGGGGGCGTCGATAACCAGTAGTTTTTGAGAAAAAATAAAACAAATTTTGAGGTTATGTTGGCCAAAATCATACCTTTGTTAATCTACTACGTATCATAGTACCGACGCGTCTAAAACGCCGAATGTCAAAAGATGTAAAAATGGAATTAATAATAATATGTACGCAGCAAAGTCGAGTCTGTTTTCGATCTTACATAGAGAACCTAACGCTCCGTAGTCGCATCTAGTCGCACCTATATTTCTGTTGTCACGTATTCTTTACATCGCCGACTCCCCGTTCCATAAAACACCAATATTTCGTTTAATTTTGTTTTCAATTTGCAATCATTGATATTTTATCGAAATTCAACTTTACAATATTATGTTCTCACCTCTACTAAATTATTATGTTCACTCTCAAAATAATTTTTAGTATTAAACTATCGTGTATTCTAGCGTAATTTAGGTAAATCTATGTTAGATAATACTTGTACCGAAACGCAAGGCAACGTGAGGTGCATTCCGAAACAAAAATGTCGTAAATTTCGTAAGTTTTGTTACTTTTCAAAAAATCATAACTCCGAAACTACTGGGTATCGACGGAAAAGACTGAGGGATTATATTTTTTATATAAACATCTTTATGCAATATTAATTTGAAACTTCAACTCGACGGCAGAGATTCGAAAACTTAGCCCCTATGCGTAGTCTATGACAGTTTTTCTTACCTCAGTTGCCGTGCGCTTCTAGTAAAGAAAACAATTGTGAAAACTCTACTAAAATGCCTTATTGTGCTGTGTTAGAGTGCAAAAATAAAAGTTGGGGACCAAAATGTACCGATCATGCCGTAACATTCCATCGGTAAGTAGTATTTCCATTGTATTTAATTTAATAGAAATTAAATTTGCAATGACATGAACAAGGAAAGCAATCCGAAAGTGAGAAAGTAAAACCACCTTTATTTACTGGAATATAATGTTCAATTTTCGTCGAAGTCTGTGTACTTTTTCTACAAATTTCTGTCAACATTTGAATGCTACTCAAATGCTACTCAATTCAGCTGGGACACAACATTATAAAAATCAATCGATAATATTTTGTCTATGACTTAGCAGTAATAAATAATTATCGGTACTTTAGGTAGAGTACCTGCGTCTTATTAGGTACTTTGGGAAAATAATTGTCGTTATTTTATTTTAATTGAAGACCTCTGTGGCGCAGTGGTTAGTGCATCTGACTACCATGCGAGAGATCCCGGGTTCGAATCCCGGCTGGGGACAAAAAAAAATCCCAGGTCTTGTATGTTTACATGTTTGTGACGTCGTTGTTTCTGGTGCCCACGACACAGGGTATCCCAGGGTGGGGCCAGAGGCAATGTATGTGCCTGTATGTAAGTGTTTATTATCATCTTTTATTATTATTATTATTTAACACATTTTTAGTTGCAATTATTTTTGATACTGCGCAAAATTTATTGTTCATGTTCCTTGACGCTGTTTAGTTCCTTTGCGAGTATGTGGTCCTGACTGCAGTATCATGTCATTTTTGTAAACTTTTAATCCGGATCAACTTACCCATCCCATTTTGAGACGAGCAACCGAACGACGCAAGCTCCGTCTCTGCTCACCACCCACTCACTGCTCTGCGTATCGGAGCGAAACCTAGTCGGACTCGTCCAATAAAACAACACCCGTAAGTAGATCCGGACTAAATGTTTACAATGTGTTGTGCCGAAAGTTTTAGTTCAAAAAACATGTCATTTTTATTAGTATAGATTGGCGTATTGTCATCAAAACTAAACCAGCATGCATAATCATTGTTTTGTTGTAATTATGCTCCTTCAGATACATAGATAGATACATAGATATATACTCATAAATTAAATACTTAAACAGATTTTTTTTTCGAAACTCGCGCGAATACGCCGAATCGGTTGAGGTCCTCTTTGTCAAAATCTGATCTTATTTGTCCATTGCTTAAGAAGTTACGAGGCAAAATAGAGGACATAGGACTTTTATAAAGATCTGCACTTACTGCGGTCTTGAGCAGCAACTTTGACAAACATAACTACCTGAATAATTAAAAAAAAAAAATTATACTTACCGATCGACTGAATCGAGCTCATGGTGTTGTTCCTGGGTGGCCCAGTAGAGTTTCTCGGCGGCGTTCTGGGCACGTCGCAGCCGCGTGCGAAAACCGGGGTCTCAGGCAGACTAGCGGAGGTCTGCAGGGGCCCACGGATCCCACTGGCCGCTGCTGCATCGCGATTCTGTCTCTGGAGGGTGCGACGACGCGCCCCGCTCGCTCCCATGTCTGTAAGGGTGATACACCATTCAATCAATCACTAAGCCCGTATTCATCCGCTGATGGACTGACTCGGCCTGTAAGGTAAGTAAGTTCAATGCGTAAGTTCTAGGTTCTAGGCTCTGAAAAGACTAAGCATTTTTTCCAAAATCATCTAGATCTTGATAGACACCTAGTGTAACTTGGAAAGTTTCTAGGTTATTTTGAATAAACATTCTGTACGGGCTAAGCACCGTGCATCGCTGCGTGTGCTGACTTGGCATGTCCAGCACACCGCTACCGCCCGCCAGTCGGCTCGAGCCACTCGCCCAATACACACTTATATTTAACTAAACAATGTAATTCTGTGTCACGATTAAACTACTGCAATGAAGAGATAAACTACGACTTCTTCTTCTTCCACCACCGTCCAACAAACAACATCTGCTGTGCGACAGAGCGAGGGCTGCACACGCTCTCCTCTGCTCGTACAAATTCTTTAATTTGTTTTGAAGGCACCCTCTTCTTTTTCTGTCATCGGCTTTCCTGATCCAGCTACTGCCGGCAATCTGCCTAAGAAAGAGCATTTCGTAGGTAAAACTTGGATCTCTCCTTTGGTGGTTTGTTACACAAGATTGTTGAAGTGTGCTCTCTGGCGCAATGTAACGGGTGTTTTTTTAGAGGTATAGAACTTTAAGTCGGCAACAGTTTTTTAAATGACGGTAATTTTGGCAACTGTCACATTATTTATGTTTAGTTTGGTTTGGCATTTTAACATGAATAGACCTAAGCCTGAATAACGCTTCCAAATTGTGCAAATTTATTTTGAAAATAATGGTTCTGTTCGAAATACGTATCGCGCTCTACGTCCATTTTATGGTCAGCATAATCGTCCCTCAGAGCAATTAATTCGTTTAACTATGGATCGTTTTGACACCACGTTTACTCTAAATGATAATACGCATCCAAAGAGACGTCGTCCAGTGCGTACAGAAGAAGTCATTGCTGCTGTAGAGCGCAGTGTAGAGGAAGACCCGAAACAGTCTATCCGCCACCACCGTGCGCAGGAATTGGATATGTGTCCATCCACTTTATGGAAGATTTTGCGGAAAAATCTTGGTTTGCGTACTTACCAACCATGCAACCATGATGTGCAGGAGCTCTGGTTTTAATAAGATGGCGCAACATGTCATACAGCTCGTGCCACTATTGATTTATTGAAGAAAATGTTTGGTAACCGCATAGTTTCACATTTCGGACCCGTGAATAGGCTTTCAAGATCGTGCGATTTAACACCACTCGACTATTTTCTGTAGGCTTATGTGAAGTCGCTAGTCTACATCGATAAGCCCGAAACGATTGACCACTTGGAAGACAACATTCGCCGCGTTATTACCGATATACGGCCACAAATGTTGGAAAAAGTCATCGAAAATTGGACCTCCAGATTAGACTACGTCCGAGCCAGCCGTGGAGATCAAATGTCAGAAGTCATATTTATGCAAATCATGCCAGAAGGTTATCTTCCGAATAAAGTTAATTTTATGTCAATTTAAAAAATATATCTGTTTTATTCCATTTCAAAGTTCTATAACTCTAAAAAAACACCCTTTAGAACATGTGAACCTTAACCTCATCTTATCTCTACTGCGCTACCTGGTTCTATATTATGATTAAGAAATTATTGTCCAGTCATTGTCTTCGAAGTACGTTTGTGTTTCAATTTATTAAAAACACCGGTCAATCATGGTTATGGTTCTCCGCTTTTGTTTGGGTATCGTAATACTCTAAGTAGGTATCTTTCGAAACATGACTAGTAATTGTTACTGTTTAATGAGGACAGAACCGCTGTCTTGTTAATTTTCATGAATATTGCCCTGCATGAGCGTAAGGTTTGGCTCAATTACTTTTTATGACACGTATTTATCTCCTAGGCTACGGTAATCCAGTTTCCAATAAGCTAGTTAGTTCTACATATTTTGATGTCAGTACCTAGAGTAGCGTTCCTACCTGTGGGCAAAGTTCTTCTGTCCGTTGAGCCACTCTTGAAGTTACTGCTTCTTCTATTCTTACTGTAGCCTGCCTCCATGGACCTCGTCTTCAAGCTGTTTGTTGTGTCCCGGTGCGGCGGTACCGCAGGGGGTTCTGATGGCCTGGTAAGTGATATACCTACGTTTAATACATGATTGTTTATGAAATAAAAGATAAATATAATACTATAAATACACTTTACCTCCGTCTTAGTTCCATGGTCGGAGTCGTTATTATGTCTACTTTCTTCTGGTGCCTTTTTTCAGTTGGGTGTTGCATGATTTCCGTATATTCATCCTCGACTTCTTGCACGGGTGAAGGCGGCAGTGGTGGAAATTTTGGTGACTCCGGTGTCTGTGGCAATGGTCCCAAATCGTGGCCCATGTTGGGTGACGCTGGTAGCGGATGATGTCTATACGAATGCTCTACTACTTGAACATTTAGCGGGAAGTCACCACTACTGGAGACAGCAGAGTCCGAAGACGATGGCTGTCGCATTAAACTCACTGGAACATCCTTGGCACTGGTAGACTTATGCATACTATTCGACCGTCTGCTAGACGAACGGTCGCGACGGTCTATCGACCGTTGGTTCTGTATCTCATTATGGCTCGACGACTTCTGTATATCATGTCGTTTCTGCCTCTCTCTAGAACTATAACGGAAATTGTTTTCTAATATATCTTTAGACACATCATCACAATACTCGTCCTTATGAATATTCCAGTCTTTTGGTATGTAGGGGGTAAAATGTTTTTGGTCCCGACCTTGGTTAAGAATAGCGCTAATATTATTTTCGATTTTACGTAAAGGCGAAGTTTCACCACTGGACTCGGGCTCCGCAGTCTCCTGGTCCTCCTCTTCTTCGACGGTGGTGATAAGCGCCGCCCGGCTGGCGCTGGCGCTAGTGTTGGCGTTGGCGTTGGTGTTGGTGTTGGCGCTGGCGGTCTCCCCGTCCGCGCCCAGGCTCGGCAGAGACACCACGCGCACCATGTTTGGAGGCACACTCGCCAACTCATTCACACTCTCAACACATAATGGTGAAGGTGTTTCCTCTACTTTCCCTTCTTTGATTAATGATTGTAGATTATCAAAAGTAGAAGAATACTTCTTGAAATCTGTGAATCTGCTTTGTGGAGACAACTTATTTTGTACAAGATTATTCTTTGACGAATGAACACTTTTGTCGTTCGCTGGAGTCTTCCTGCTTTTAGGGCTGTGTCCGAAATATTCTGCTGCAATATATTTGTCTTGACCGTTATTGAGGTCTAAGCTGAGTCTAGATTTCGGAGAATTAATTTCTTTGCTTAGTCTAGAATTTGGAGTACAGAGATCTATACTGTATCTGGAGTTTGGTGTGTTGAGTTCGCGACTTAAACGTGAGTTTAGATCGACGCTGTAACGAGACTGAGGTAAACTCATATCGGAGCTTGGTCTTGAGTTATATGAACCAACAGATCCCGAGCCACTGATGGATATGCTGGAACCGTCAATAGATTTTTCAGCATCCAAGCTCCTGTTCAAACTGTTATTATGCGCGTTTGGTATTTTAGTGTTTGGAGTTTTATTGAAGCTTGGAAGTTGCTTTCTGCTCTTCCCTTTTCTTATGACGTATGTCCCAGTTGTGAGATCAAGTGCTCGTTTGCTTTCCGAATCTGCATCGGATATCGGCGAGGCAAGTGGTTCACAGGCAGGCGGCGGTGGAGGCCAGAACTCTTCGCCCCAGTCCTCATCTTGTTGAGGGATTGAACTTGTGCTCGAATGGGAATGGTCACCAGATTTTCTTCTTCGTCTCCCAATAACCTGAGAAAATTATGTTCTTTGAAGCAAAGTTTTACATTATACGAAGTTTTAACAATGATATGAATTCTCTCCTGAAATCTCCATACCTATCCGAAGTAGGAGTTCGGGTTCCAGGTGTACTCTTTATATATCTCTATCGTATCTCTTTACAACTTCAAAATAGCAAAAAAATATCGGTGGTATCGTTTGTTTCTAAACACTCGTCAAATACATTTAAATCCTAGTCTGTGGTAAAGTCTTTTGAGTGTTTTAAGGAATCGTATTTTTGAAAATAACACCGATACTTTTTTCCACACTAAAGTTAGCTACCATCTATAACTACGGCATTAATTGTACAGCACAAGTAGATACCTAATGTTTTTTTTGTGATTATGATGATTTCCCCTCCCCAAAGTTGTTCATATTGGCTATTATAACATGCATTTCCAGATAGATTTGGGAATTTTGTTACACCCATACCTTTGTGCTTCCTGGGGTTAGCAGAGGGTCATCACCATCGAGAGACACTTCCCATGCTATGGAATTGCGTTTCGAAGGCGTTGTAACAGCGGGCGGCGGTGGAGGCGGGAACGACTCCTCCAGCGAGTCGTCCGAAAAGTGCTCCTCGTCGTTAGCTTTACTCGAACCTCTCGTTTTGATGTTCTCCATCACATCCTCCGAGGATCCTCTACACACTTCTCTATGTCGCTCCATAGAACTGGCGAGAGTACGCGGAGGTATTCTTCCTTTGGGCGATAGCATCTCGCCATCGGATCTGCTATCGCGTTTGACACTGTTCTTTCGACTTTCCGGATTCTTGCTGTTAGACGGCGAAAGTTTCGGTATGTTGTACGTTGGTGAATGGGTTTGTCGGTTGAATTGTATATTAGGACCTGGGTAAATCGTCACAGGATGTTCGTTATAGGGTTTGTCGCTGAATTCGCTCGAGAATCCCATAAAGGGGAATACAGGTGGATTTTCCAGACTGGGAGACTTTTTAATTTGCCCAGTGGCAGCGAGGCAAGGTGGCAGCCAGGCCGGGGTGCTCCCGTCCGGAGGCGGCCTTGGAGCTCCGTGTTGTAGCGATGCAAACCGATATGGTGGTACCGGTGGTTGCTGAAGGTGGAAGCCATTTTCTCCGCTATCCTTTTCCCAGCCATAAGGACGTTGGTGTCTTGTTTTGGGCTGAAATTAGTTATTAATACATTTGTTAATAATAAATTAGAAAGCTGAATGCTCTAACTCAGAAAGCTGAGTGCCTATCAAAAAAAGCTGATTAAAATCTTACAAATGTGGTCTGTGTTGCTGTGGTAATGCCATTGATGCTGATGATGGAATCCAGTTTCTCTTCAGTTTCACTCTTGGCGGTACGTTTCGCCGAATTCGCGGGTGATACCCTGAGAAATACAGAAATATAGGTCAGTGGCATGCAATAGGAGAGGCCTATGTCCAGCAGTGGACAAGCGATAATATGCTATTGATAGGTTTGTAAAGCCCTTCGATAAAATATGCTGGTGTTCAAGGTTCTCAAGCTTACGACGTAAAATGACATAAACTCATGCCTGTATCCCGGAGGGGTAGGCAGAGACCCTCATCGTGATTTATTAGTCGTTGCGTGCGCGCAGGTTTTTCTTGCCCTTTATTCTTCACCTATTTGGCTGAGCTATGTTCGCCTAGGACCTTTCCGGCTCTTCCACCCACATGCGCTCGGTATATTTCTTTTGTCAATCATTCTTCCTTCATCCTCTTCATATGTCCAATAACATTCCTTTCTGAATTCTAGTGTCATTACATACCAGTATTTATCATTCAAAGTTATACCTCACATACTTCTCAAAGATTATTAAATTTATTTACATCTCTCATATTCGGTAAGTAGGTCCTTATTACCCCCAAATGGGGCTTGTCGGTGACCAATTAGCGCTCTAGGGTAATGATGTAGCTAGAAAAGCCCTAGGGCGGTAAGTAATTTAAAAAAATCTAACCATCATACTGGCAATAGACATCATGCATTCAGCCCAATGACAAAAGAGGTCGCTTCGCTATTTAGCCTTGTCTTCGTATGAGTTAATAGTCATCAATTTTAAATATCGAACGGCGAAGCTCAATTTCGTTCTTGAAAAAAAAAATAAAAAAAAAGATGAAAAAAGGCGGGAATAGAAAACTTTTACTTTAAATATTGTTTGTTTTTGGATTTTTTTATAACTACGTAATAATTAGGAAAAAAACATGAGTTCTGCAAGTGATGAAGATATAAGCTGCACTCCCGATTCAATGAAAATGGAAGCTGAAGCAGCAATTAACAATATTTTGTCTGAAAGTTCTAAAGAGAGATATTTAAAAACTTACGACGAGTTCATGAAGTGGCGAAAAGAATAATGAGTAAATGTTTTATTCTTGTGATGCCGGTTTTTTTCTACTTACCTCACAATCGAGATGTAAAGCAGAGTAGTTAGCTCGGGTGTAAGTATCAAATGCACCCTCGAACTATAGGCGCCCTCGCTGCGCTCGTGCGCCTAAATATCTCGGGCTGCAATTGATGACTTACAGCCCTTGGCTACTAATCTACTATTAGTGTGTGTGCGCAAGTGTAAATAAATTATTTATCTATCTATCTATCTATCTATCTATCTTATTTCTTATTTCTGCAGCATTAATCCTACTTTCTCGATTCTTCTACCACACCCAAGTCTGGCATACATACGTGTTAGGACCATCACCCCTTATGGTTTTCAAACTTGTCTGCGAGTAATCATAAATCATAATCATATGGGTAGCAAAAGTCAGCTCGCTTCTCGCCTCTGTAAGGTGTTAGTTTAGGTCTGGATAATTACTTAGGCAACAATGTGGAAATGATTCGTTCAGCCTCTTCTGGCGGCGGGGGCGAGTGCGGGGACGGTGGTGCGGGCGGCGAAGGCTCCTCGCGCTCTTCCGTCGGTCGGAAACCCAGCGCGAACTTCGCTCTGGAAACATTAACCAATGATTAGATTCGGAAACTTACAGAATTTCAGCTCCTAATTTTCCACGGATATTGAGATCAAAGACCAAAAACTTGTTATCTTAAAACCGTAAGGAAAAGAAGGTTTAGCTATGTGAGCAATGTACGTAGGTACTGTTTGATTATAATCCAGCTTGAAAATACTGACCAATCAACGTACTTAAATGTTGGATGAATCTAGGGGCACGATAAGTGCTTCCACCAAGAAGAGAAGTACTAACTAGTATTTTTTGAACCCTCATAATGTAATCGCTGCGATCTGGGTATGTACTAGAGATTTTTATTTCAATAAACGCGAAGAGTCTCGAGCACACCAACCTTTACATACGTGCACTAGTTACGTTAAAGGTGACTTTTCCGATGTACCTGCATAACTAAATCTTGATTAGTGTATCTTGTAAGAGATCGTTTGGCCGTGACAACGTTTCCGCTCAAGTCCTTACCTCCTGCCGTTCATGCTCATGTATCCATCATCCTCAGACGTGTGGCCGGCGTGCGGCGAATCGTCGTCCGTGGCTGGCGTGGCCGGCGTGGCGGGCGTGGCGGGCGTGTCCACCGCCGGTCTGGCCTCTAGCGAGCGCGGCTCGCCCTCGTCGTACTCGCTCAGCACCTGGTCCAACAGCTCCAGGGAGCGCTGCACGTCGTCGCACCCGCTGGAATTGAGAAAGACGGCACTTTAGTTGGGGGCAAAAAAGCAGTTGAAGAGCGTATTGAAATTTACATCTCGGGACGGCATTGGCTGAATGGTGTTTAAAACTAGAGCCAGCTTCAAGACAAATCCGCAGTAAGTATCCAGACATTGAGTCATTTGAAATGCATCGGATTGTATGTATAATGTTTATTATACTAAGGTTCTCGAGCAAGAGTACGCCGACATAAGCAATAAAAGACGAGTGATTTGGTTACTCTGGATATTTCCAACCTGCAATATTTAGCTGACGGAGCAACCGTTGTGTTGCTATTAGCGTACGTTCTATACTCAGACCTACCAAATACCTATACATAATAAAAATCTCAAAAATTGGTGAAACCGTTTTGGAGGAGTTCGATAACAAACACTCATCATGATCATCATCATCATCAGCCCATCCCGCTCACGCCACATTTCGCAGCATCATCACAAACACTGTGACACGAGATTATTATACTATACCTACTTATGCAGAAAATAATGTTGGGCAGGTGTAGGTACAGATACAGATAGGTACAGGTAGGTACATATAGGTAGCAGATACAGGTGTGAGTTTTTGGAACTATTTTTTGGCAAAGTACCCAAGTGGCGATGTTAAACAAGTAAAGAGTTATGAAGTTGCTACTAATAAGTGGTACTCCATCAAAATTTCTCGGCCAGTATTCTGCCAACTTTGTCCTGGATATTCCTGTAAAATTTACGAAGATTTCCAGTCCGTGGTTGCTCTAAATAAGTCAGCGGAGCGGCCGGAGCCAATTTCCCGAGATAATGGCAAATTGAGCTGGTTTCCTTCACGGGGGCTAGCTACTTGGACGCCACTAGAGCGGCGACTTAACTGCACCATTACAAGTAAATTATACAATAACGGTTCAGTTACATCAATTCGTAAGTAAACAGACTCCATTAAGCTGATGCTATCTTGTTATAAGTAACTTATTTGGGCAGTGAAGCCCTTTTTATCTATTTGCTGAACACTTGACAAGTGATTGATAGGTACACGTACATTCAGAGAAATTTCTCTGGTGCGTGAAATCAGTCGCCACATCACTAGGTATATAGTAGGTAATTATTGTAGGTACCTACGTAAAGCATATACCAATTGTATACATAAAGGTTAGTGCGTATGTAGTAGCCAACTCTACAATCCGACGGTCTGTAGGAAAAAATATATTTTGCTGTCCCTGCAGAACACCCCAGCCATTACGGTGTACTTGGCAAGGACTGCGGAAATGTGCGTTTGTTAAAAGAGATTTACGAGAATACGGGCCTATGGTCGTCGTCGCGGGTAAAACTGTCCGACAGTGCTGACACGAGATTCACGGAGGGTAAATGGCCTGCTGTAGCGACTCGCCCGAGAGAATTCATTATTATTTTAAGGACATCGGGTGCTCGATTCCCTGAGTGGTTATGGAGGCAGGCACAAAGCAAGCCTTTCGAGCTAAGTGCCGCGCACTCTGCCGTCATCTCTCGATATGCTCTTGAGTAGCGAGCGAGGCGTGTTGTTCACTATGTTATTTGCTTTACAGCGGTGAAGCTGAACCGAGCAAATATTAGTTTTAAACAATGCGGATGAAAACTAATTTCAGGGCTGACAGTTAAATGGCAGGCGTTCGCTTTCCTGGCAAAAGGGAACAATAAAGTTAGTGATTTTAGCATTGTTCAAAAATATATTCAATATAATTTTCTTAGTAATATGTTTAGACAAATCAAAGATTATTTAGAAGGCAAAGATGTGTTAAACAGTAAATTAATGTGTTTAGAGGTAAATTGTGTCTAGTGTTCAACACATACGTAAGTATTAAGTTTGAAAGTTTGTTAATTAAAATAAAACTGTTTTGAAAGTTTCTTTGTTAGCTTGTTCTCCACATAAGAAAACTAACAACTTTGACGTTCATAAAGTAATCATTTAGTTTTTACTATAGTTAAATATATGAATTGGAATTCAATTTTTAATATCGCGAGGCCCGGCTTCCTGGGTGATCTTAAACGATCACGAAGGTGATCGTGAAATCACGCAGATCACGAAGTGCATGGATGGGTGACCATCTACGACTAACGAGTGGCATTTTTCCGAGCGGTTCCGTGCTACGCAAAGCACGTTAAGCAGTTGGTGTCGGCTGCCGTCGATAGAGCAGTCGTTGAGCCAAGTCAGAGGCCTTAGGGCGGTTTGAAAACTTCTGAAAGTAAGACCAGCCACTAGTCTTACAAGCCTCCACCAAACCGGACTTGGCCCCCGTGGTGGAGTATGGACTACACCTTCCTCAGGGAAGAGACCCGTGCCCCTCGGTGGGGACATAATGGGTTGATGATGATGATGATTATTTAATACTATAATATTCACAGATCCCTTTGAAACTAAAAACTTGAACAGTAAAATTAAGATGTAAGTAAATCTTTTTTTTTTTTTGGTTGCGCAATAAAGTATTCTTTATTTATCCAAATGCTTCTCTCACCATACCATATAATGCAGCCTGTGACTCTCGGTGCGTCGCAGGCCTTGTTACCGAAATTAAGTAGATTTAATTCGAGTTTAACGATTTTCAATTTAATTAAAAAAAAATATAATTAAGATGTAACTAACCCGACTTTGTTTGATACATATAAGATTCACAAAAAGTGTAGCTCCGATCGCAAGCAAAAATCTATAAAGTAGTAGCCAGATTGCCTTCCGAGCTAAAGTTTTGGAAGGCAGCTAGTTCGTAATCTCGTTCATTTCAAGAAGACTCATCGACAGCTTCGCGATCGCGGCGGTACTCATTCGAGAGATCCTTTAACCTTCTCCCTGTGTTTTTAAGGAGACGAAAATGATCTTATGTTTCTTATATCCGCTTCTTTGCACTCTTCAAAGTAGGTATAAATAATTTTCAAAAGTTCAGCCTCTCAAGAAAGTTTTCAAACAATGTTAAAACAATTTGTTAAAAATCCAACAATCTTAGAAGGTTAATTCTAAGATTATTGGAATTTAAATCGGAGTTTCAAGCCTTATCCAAGAAATCGTCACTGCTGGTAGGAAGGCTTGTAAACCTAGCGAAATTTATACGCGGAGAAAGGAGGAGGGCCGTCAGCACGTCGCGAGCGAGGCACTAGGCATTGTAATCGTATCGTTCGACGCGACAAAGCAGAGTACTCAGCAAAGTGCTGCGTCGCGCGGACTCAATCCCGCGCTTTTGTTTTATTCCCCATATCGCTACATTTGAAGCTTTCAAGCGGTCCGTGTAATTAGGTTTTTCCGCACGGGCGCTAATCGAATTGGAGATCGTAGGGAAATGAAATTTCACTGCAGCGAAATCTCTCCGTAAAAAATCTGGTTTTGAATTGTTTTAAGCCACGCGTAGCTAGCTACATCACCAGCACTGTACACGGAAATGAGTGTAGCGAGGCGGAAGTGCAGAATGCTTCGGGAGGGCGCGGCGCACCCCCGGGCATCGACCCCAGCCCTAGCGCGCCTTTGCCTTGGCACGGAGAGTAAGAGTTGAATGGCAACGGCCTCTCAACAACAATACGTAGATACATGACACGAGCCGCGCTGCCAGAAAAAAGAAAAACTACATATCGAGTGGCTCCATCAATCACTGTGTACAGGGCTCTGACAACTTGACTGTAGACATGAACATTTAAAGCCTCGCAGGAATAAAACAGACTTCAACAGCGTAGTTCGCCGTGAAATAGCGGAATTCGATTCAACTCCTACAGGCACCCAAGTTCCGAATAGTTGTGCGAGTTCTGGCGTAGTTCGGTAGTAATTCACTTCGTTTTTAAAGTGCACCAGAACTTGGCCAATTAAACACTGTTCGGTTAGTTGCTTCAACATTTGAGATTTTGCCACTTTGTGAAATGTAATCTACTGAAGCTTTGGTAGAGCAAAACTGCACCTATTTTCCGCATCTATTAGTAAACTGAGGCGTGGCAAGATAGTTTAAGTTATGAAAACAAGGGTCCCGTTAGCGAATGACGCGCGACGTGACCGCACTACAAGCCGGCGTATTTATCGCTAAGCCCTGTGAAAGTGGTTTACGTCGGAAGTTGCTACCTGGACTCTGCAAGCCAGCCGAGAAATTGGAACATGACTGCGTTATGGGAAAAGCTTTTCAATAACCATGGTAAAGTAAACTAACGGGGCTCGCCAATATACTTCGAAAGTACCTACGTATCCAGTCTACAGTAGTAGTGGTGTGCAGGTCTAGTGCCGATGAAGAGTCGTACAGATCGATTTAACAGGGCAAAGTTATTCCATTTCAGGACCTACAATTATAGCACTAAAATATAATTGGAAATGTAAGTAACTTTCCAAATTTTTTTTTTAGCCGGAGAAAACTTTTCCAAGTGGGGGAAGTTTATACTCAACATTAGTAAATTATTATACCTATTGTATGTTCTTAGATTCTCACCAACTTATGTTATCAGGAATTCTAAACTCATCAAAGTGTCAACAAGTGCAACACAGGAAAAATGCTTTTGCCATCGAACTAGCGCAACGGAAGGAAGCTCAGAGGACACGGGAAATAAGTTCAACAGCTCCCACACCTCGTACAAACACGCTCGGGAAGCAATTCGCTCCGAATACAAACATTACTGTATTATGAGGTTATATTGACGCGAACTTATTTTGAGATTGAACCCATTTGCAGGCACTACTCGTACCACCAACTTCGTGCGGGTGCGGGTGAATTAAGTAGAATAACTGTACCGCAGGTGCGCGAGCTTCAGTACATTTTCATAATATATTCTATAAAGCGGTCATTTGACAGACATCATGCTATATAACAATAGATTAGCACCAGAGTGTGATATGTTTGCGTATGTGGTTGCAAGTGAGGTGAAGGTATGCAAGAGAATGCTAGAAGATGTTTAATAGGTAGTATTCAGTTATAATATTGCAACGCTTTGGTGTAATTATTGTTATGCTGCGATATGTATGTAAGTAAATAAACATATAAATTAGAACATGGTTTACGAACGGCAAAAATCACTTAAAAGAGAGCAAGATGTTTGACTAGGAAGCTGCTCAAGATTCCATAGAATGTAATTAAGAGCCAACATGCAATTACGCGAAACCCTGTCACCTCGCACCCAGATGCTGTGGATAGGATCAAAGTGACGGAGAATCACTGACAGCAATTACCGTCAGCTCCTCCTCGCACGCTACGTCGCGCCTCGCCTCCAGGAATGTTGGCCCGGAATCAATTGCAAAGCAGGCTAAGATGGCAGCCTCGGGAGCAGCTCATTAGCTTTGCTTGCCTACTAGCCTAGAACCTGTCATCTGTCTTTAGCTCACCGAACTCTTCGATATTGACATACAAATGACTTTAGCATCCGATAAATAGTGGATTAATCTGCTGAGCCATGACGAAGTAAACTGCCCCTGATCCGATAGGATTTTATCAAAGCTTTTATGTGATTTTAGGGTTTAATGGCCGTGGTCATTGGAGAAGGCAGAGGATTAAATTTTCACCCTAAATCATTTAGGGGTGTCACTGAAAATTGTTCGTCCAATGAACGTGCATGGCATTCAAAGTGTAACCAAACGGTTCAACAATTTGGATACCGCGTTACAGCGTAGGTAACGATTTAAAAACATAAATAATGGCATGATTTATTTACTATTCATTGCATTGTATTCATAGCATTGTATGAGAACATCGGCACAAAGATTTTATGAATCGCCTTGGTAATATTTATTTAATATTATATTTCATGGATAAACAGATTTAGCTCTTTAGGGTGTGATCTCCAGATTTTTTTGTGCGAGACGACTAATTGTCAAAAGGTTCGGAAATATCTTTTGTCTGATGCAGTGAGCCGCTGGTGCATGGCAGACGCTATCGATCTCGCGCTGTGGCCAGACGTTGGCCGCAACGAGTTGCGCGCCGATGAAAAACTGCCGCTTTTTGTTTCCGCAACTTTTCAAACAACTTCTTCGCATTCTCCAACTTGCTTGGATACTTTGCTCAGCTCCTGCAACTCGCGCTCTTGCCAGAATTAAGATTGGACAATGATTCAAGGAAGGTATCACGACCACTCTAAGTAGTAAACCGCAAAAGTAGAGCAAACCATTCTAAAGGATTTAAGTAGTATAAAGCTCCTAAATTATCGTAGGTAGAAAGAAAAATATGATGAGATTTGGAATCCCGAATATAGAGTATCTTTATATTGCTGTGACCAAAAAGGATGTCTTAAGATTTCTCATATTTTCCTGAAATTTAACGAATAAGTACTTCAACTGTATCTAAACAAGTGAGACGGTAATATAAATTTTTATATTTTTGTGGTTATAAAACTGATTGTTTCGGCAGTAACAAATAGCATAAAATAAAAAGTCATGTCGATGAAATGTGTCGTAATAAATATACAGTGAGACGCGCCATTTGAAGCTACATAAACAAAGGAACTACAATCTAATTTTGCCGGAATAGTGGATGCAGTAAGCAAATTTTGGGCCCGTCTTTGTCGAGAATGAGCGTCGGCGGATGGCGCGACATTAGCCGCATGATTTATACGTCTGGTAGCGGCGGTGGCGTCGCAGAGGGTGCCCCTGCACACCCCGATAATTCCACAAACAATGCACTCCAAAGCCCAGGGGACGATCGCACCCACAGTGCAAATCCCGATCTTTTTACAACAGCCTTTTTAGACAGCAAACCTCAATAAATATTCAGATTAACAAAGCAACAGAATTAAGCTCATAAACGTTTTTATGATGTTGCGTCTAGACTAGATAATACCTGGGATGACCACATTTCAAAATCAAAGCTATTAAAGGCGAGCGTGGGATAATGAACTTTTGTGAAACCTCAGCGAAATCTGCATTAATGACAAAATGTATAGTCGACATAAAATAGATGGCTTAAATTTCATAGAATCGAACCAATGTCATCGTCTATACGAAAAGTTAAAAAGGGGTGCTTAAAATTATAAGAGTCGCTAACAGAGACGTAAAAATCAATATAATCACGGTTGTTTACCTTCCACCCCTACTAATTGTCCTAACCCTATCTGTGTCGCACCGCAGGCACAATAGACACACGACACACTCTTTAAAAAGTGGTGGATAATATTTGAGCCGTACCCCCGCCCCGCCGGTGTAGGTACCTATCTGCAGTTAATTATCAGCCTGCAGAGGGAAAGAAAAGGGGAGCCCCGAATGCCAATTTCCACGGTCCCTCCCCCTGCAGGGCTAAAGAGCCGCGCAGGGCCGCAGCCGCTGGAATTTTTGGCCCTCGTAATTAGTTTTAATTAAAATCTAAACGGGATGAATGTGAATCAATATTTCGTATTTGATTTCTAAATTAAAGTCGAAAGGATTTATGTACAATCTAACTTCGTTGGGCCATTTTGATAGGTAGGTACGGCTATGTGTATCATGTAATTCGAGCAAGACGTAATATCTTTTGAAAATTGTATACTAAAGTCTTATTTTTATAAACGCGATTGCTCCAAAACTCTAATCAGCATCTTAAACAATCTGTGGTAACTTGTTAAAAGATTTTTTTTATTTGATGAGTGAATTTGCATCGAAAGAATACCTTAAGTGTCCCCTGTGAGGCAAGGTGTAATTACCATCATTAAACGGATGAATTGGATTAATCATACTCGCTCGGCTGACGGCTAGCTACTAATGGAAACTCACTTTACGACCTCTAAAACGTTAAGTGTTGACACGATTGCTAGACCTCGGCTTAGACGTCAAAGAAAAGAGTAATCTTCTGTTCTGTTGTGATGACGTCCGAGTGTACTTACTAATCATGATCAACTGATGTAGGACACCTTTAGAAGTATTCATCGGCATTTTGCTGATTTTTCCGTGGCGTTGAAAAATGGTCAAGTTTAGCTTGTCACCAACTCTCGTCTCCAACTAATTAGCTGGAGTTGCGGGTGCTCGTGGCGTGGACGTGTCCCCGCCTCGTTATAACAGTGTTTACTCTTCAGATGCAAGTGCTTCCAATCTCCCACCATATAGATATTTTAACTATAAGTAGTTTAGGATCTATCCAGTAAAACATAGAGTTCATAATGAACTAAACGCCCCGACTTCTGAAATTTTCATCTATGTTCGTCGCGCGTGGAAACAATATTGTTTTGCCTCGCCTCGCTGCAACAGTGTGCAACATAAACAATGGGTACATGCGAACACATTCCTAAGCTAACACATGCGAGTCTGTCTGCGAAACAAACTGCTATTTGTAAGGAGCCAGCTCGAGTGCGTGCTCGTTAGTGGTAGAGACTAAATTAGCGTACAATTTTTCACGGTATGTTTTTCCTGACTTACTTACGCACGGCGCAGTCGTCGAATAAGGACTACTGTGCGTTGTGACACTGTGCTTCACTCTCACAAAGAACTCCGGAACAATCTCAGCGAAAAAATCGCTAGTGAGTCCGTATAACTACTTACTCAGCTGTCACTATTTCTATGATCCTTGTTAAAAGTTACAGCAGTACCTATCCTGACATACTGTCTGCTTGTCTTGCGAAAAGAGATATCTAGTAACTAACTTATATTGTATTAAAAAAACAGCGCGGGCCCTTAAATACAGTATCCTCCTTTTGTTTACCATTTTTCTTATATTGTCTAGTTGTTCCCCTAATGTGTAAGCACGTAAAGATCGCGCAAATATTAGCTGCCTACGACTGTGTTCACTATAAAAAGGAGCCTATTACCGTTTCACAGGAATGTGTTTGCCCGAAGTCTGCGCAAGGGTTGTCGTCTCACGGAGAATGTAAATAAAGGCCTTTAGATGCTTTTAGGGTTCAAAAGGAAAAACGGAATCTTTACAGGATCATTTTGTTGTCTGTTTGTCCGTTCGTATGTTTGTCAAAACCCTTCAGTTTGTCAAAGTCAAAATCTCCGGAACGCGTGGAGGTATCGAGTTAAAATTAAAACCATATATAAGTAGGTACCCTAAAAACCAAACTTATAAGTAAACGTTAAAAAAGTTACGGTCGTTTATGCCGCAAAAAGCATATATTTCGACTCTCAACGGTACTAAAGGTTTTATAAAACATAATTTCTGTTGGCCGGTAAAAGTAAAGTAAAGTAAAGTAAAAAATATTGTTTATATCTTAATATGTCGTTAACAGTATACAATGTTTAGTGGGCCCCACACTAGGTATATCCTGTATCGTGGGTTCCCGTTTGTGGGTTTCTAATTAAATTGTAACAATGAAATTTGGCAAGTACGAGGGGCGGCTGGAAAGTTATCTACCTAACATAGAAAGAAAAGACATAGGAAGCTAATATTTTTTTATTTTTCAATGTAGTCCCCTGCAACTGTAATACACTTATTACATTTGTCAATAAAAGACATTAAACGGTCAAAAAAATATTTCTTGGATTGGTCGTCAAAATGATCATCCACAGCAGCCTTCATTTCCTCATCAGTCAAAAATCTCCTTCCCCTTAGGCTTTTCTTCAAATTTCTAAAAAGGAAATAGTCACAGGGGGCCAAATCTGGACTATAGGGTGGATGGTTTAGTTCTGTGAAGCCGTTTTTGTCCAAGACCGACCTTGCATGGAAAGCTGTGTGGACCGGAGCATTGTCGTGCAAAATTAAAATTCCTTTAGTGAGTTTGCCTCTTCGTTTTTCTTTGATGGCTTCTCGCAGTTGGTCAAGTAAACTAGCGTAGTAAGCGGCGTTCATCGTAGTATTTTTTGGTAGGTAATCTATCAAAATAATCCCTTCTACATCCCAAAAAAATGTTGCCTTATGCTTGCCTGCTGATGGCCGAACCTTAAACTTGCGCGGTGGCTTCTCCCCTTTAAATTTCCACTGCAATGACTCTTGTTTGCTTTCGGGGTCCCATTGGCGAATCCAGGTTTCGTCGCAGGTTACTATTCTGGAGATAGTTTCTTCTTCTCTGTCTTTTACCAGGTGAAAAATTCCTCACAACTTTCGACGCGTCGTTGTTTATCGAAGGGCGTCAGCATTCTGGGCACCCACCGGGTGCTCACCTTCGACATCCCCAAATGTTCGTGAATAATTACGTGAACACGTTCCTTACTACTCCCGACATCCCTAGCGATCTCCCACTGCTTGACTCTCCGATCTGCGAGTATTATTTTTTTCACTAGATCCACTGTGTCTTCTGTGACTGCAGAAACCGGCCGTCCGCTACGGGGATCGTCTTCCAAGCTCACACGGCCATGTTTAAATTGTTTAGACCAAAACTTTATTACAAAATCGGAAGGACACGAATCACCAAACACATTGGACATCCGTTGTTTGATTTGCGACGGAGTATTTCCCTCTTTTGTTAGGAATTTAATCACCGCACGCTGCTGAAGTTTAAGCATTTTATTATTTTCTTCCGACATGTTCACTATTTTAGTGTACTATTCGTAATGAAAACAATTAAAACAAATGAATGCTGTTATTTTCTAATAAGGAATGTATAAGTATTAAAACTTCATAGTGGCTAGTATCATTTTTGTAACTTTATTTAACAAAGTAGATTATATATCAGCCACCCCTCGTATTATCATCTTAAACTATAAGTACTGGGTGAAATCTGAAAACTGTACATTTTTCATTAAATCAAGAAAAAAAGTCTGCGAGTACAAATTAAAAGGAAAAATTTGTACGGAACCCTCGGTGGGCGAGTTCGCCTTGCACTTTTCCAGTTTTTTAAATAGGCCGTGATTTTTTTGTGAAAACTTTTTAAAAGAAAACCTGTACTTATTCACCTCGTTGTGTGTTGCTTTATCCTTTGTTTCTGGTGCATGCATGTCGTAATAATGGAATTAGAACGCATGGTTTGCAAAAGGGGGTAAATTACCTGCTTTGTATGAATAATTCAATTCTCTTTGTTCCCCGTGACGTCACATCGTGTGTAACAGGGCAGCAAGGGTTGCCCGGCGAGAGACCTTCACTTTCACTTGCACCCTCCCCGCTGCACCCCGCGCCGCCCGCCTGTCCAACTTTCACGATCGATTCAATTTATTAAAACCCTCAACTTTTATCGTGTTATAAGCTAACAAGCAAAAACTCGAGGCAACATTCTATAGGTAGTTAGGTAAGTAGTAGCGGAAAAGGTTTGTGAAAGTCTCTGTTTGAGGAAGGCGAAAGGAAAGTCTTTGTTTTCGTTGCCTCCGTTTATCTTAAATATTTAATGAATGTCTTCTGAATATCGCTATTAAAAGAAAATGTTAATACTGTAGCAAATGATATGGAATGTACAGCGTTCACACAGTCTGAGATACAAAAATTAGTGCTTACCATGGAAAATAAGAAATCATCGGGATGGGATGAAATAACGATAGGCGTAGTCAAGGAAAATATAGATCTTCTAGCAATGCCCCTCACATATCTCCTTAATGAATGTGTTAAAAACGAGACTTTTCCTGAACAACTGAAGTTGGCGAAAGTGATACCAGTTTTTAAAAAAGGCTCCAAAACGGACGCCAAAATGTATAGACCAATTTCTCTTCTTCCAACACTATCTAAAATATTCGAGAAATTACTGCAACATAGGCTTTGTTTACACTTTTCTTTAAACAACGTAATAAACAAAAGACAGTTCGGATACAGGAAGGGGGTTGGTACTTCAGATGCGGTAGAAACTTTGATCGACGATACGGTGAGATATCTTTCAGAAAAAAAGAAGGTTGCTGCGCTTTTTCTGGATCTCAGCTCAGCGTTTGATACTATCGACCATCACATTTTGTTGAGAAAATTGGAACACTATGGTGTACGGAAGGGCTTATTAGGTTTAATGGAGAGCTACTTAAATAACAGAAGCCAATACGTAGAGATCAAATGTACCGATGACAATATAGAAAATATGGCGCGATCTAATGTCAACACGATAACGCGCGGAGTGCCACAAGGATCTATATTGGGGCCTACTCTTTTCACAATATTTACTAACGACCTTATTGACTATATCAGTAACAAAATCCCAGACCTACATGTAGTGCTATATGCTGATGACACAAATGCTGTTATTAGTTCTGACGATATAAATGATCTCAATGGTAAAGTCAAGGAAGCTATGTTAGCTTTTCATACATGGTTTGCCTCCAACAATCTAAAATTAAACACAAATAAAACCAAACTAATGTTGTTCAAAGCTACAGCAAAAAATAATGATAGACTTAATATCTCAATAAATGGCAGCACTATTACTCAAGTAGACGAGGTTAAATTTTTAGGTGTCAGACTAGATTCATGCCTAAATTGGAAACCGGAGTTGCAAGCGCTAGAAAATAGCATAAGTTCAGCCTGCTATGCACTCAGAAGTTTAAGAGAGGAAGTAGCACAGGACCATCTCCTAACAGTTTATTACGCCCTAGTTGAATCCAGACTACGATATAGTATAAAATTTTGGGGCAATAGCTACAAGTATAACCTCACAAAAGCGTTTGTCTTGCAAAAAAGGGCAATACGCACTATTGTCAGAATTCCACCATGGATATCGTGCAAAGAACATTTCGCTAGGCTGGGTGTGTTAACCGTCCCCTCTTTATATATATATGTATTATTGTCCGATTTTACAAAACAGATTACTAGACAAGAGACCCCAGAGGACAAAGTACTGAGGTTAAATACGAGGCGCAAAAATGTTCGCATCAATACTGTGCCTCCCTTGTTGAAAGTTGTAGAACATAGTGCTCGCTACCAAGCTGTTAAATTTTACAATGCGTTGCCTTTAAGTTTGAAGATGATAGACTCAACTAGTATTTTTAAGGATAATCTAAAAAAATTCTTACTCTCCAAATGCTTGTATTCATTGGATGACTTTTTTTGCTGATATTAGTTACATTTATTTTATTTATTGACATGAATCGAATTTACTTCATATGGACTGTTTATTTTAATTTAATTAATTTTAATGAAGTTTTTTTTTAAATTTATTTATGTGATTAGTTATAAGTTATAAGATTTCTAATACAATGTAAATTGTTTGAAGAATAAATAAATATCAAATATCAAATATCTTACTTTTCCTCAAACTTAAGAGAAACCGTTCCAGGGAATATTAACTTTGACCAGCATTGGTAATAAAGCGCGTCTAGCATTATCATCTCCAGCCCGTTCAAATCCACTGTTGGACGGATAGATCCATTACCTATAATATATGGTAGACCTTTTTACATTGGGTTACGAATTCCCTCAGTAAGCAATAATTTAACAAGGTGCTATAAGTTTTGTCTATAATATGACTATCAGGTGATCGCTACATGTTATAAAAGTTTCATATATTTATGTAGGTAGGTAAAGTGGCTATTAGATGAGATGTATAGTCAGCAGCTCATAAACCGTTTTATAGGTGCAGTCTATTCAGATATGTTGAGGGCGAATTTGCAAAATTGCAACCAAAAATGTACGTTCGACTGTACCAACGTATCACAACAGCTGGTCAGCGAAACCCGACAACGTTCCATTATGGTGATTGGTTTACGCGTAGGCTATATCTATTCGCATATATACCTATACTATTTGGTATTTTAGAAAAATTATAAATCCTAAAAAAATGAGCTGACCCTACAGCGCAGCTGCTTCAGCTCTAAAATCTCAATGCAATCGTCTGAACATTCTTCTGTTAACTTACTGCACAATTGCGCTTTACAGTGGCAGAAACAATGGGGTGAACGACCTGCGTGCAACTTTAACGACCGAAAAGCTCCCATGGGCGTTGCGGAATGTGAAAAATTACTCGAGATGTTTCTTATGTTTACGACTGTCAAATGGTAGGAATTATCCAGAAACACGCAAGACGACTCACTCACGAATTATTATTTTTTGTGGAGGCATTCAGTAGAAAGTGCCTTCTGAGCAGCTAAGAAGGGAGGTCCGGTTATCAGTATGCACTACAACACTTTCCTTGATTAAGGAAGTGGCCACTAAATCATAGCACACCCCTAAAATACGGCCTGGGAGCGGCATGGCCCTATCGCACTGAAACAAAGGCGGAAAAGGCGGAATTCCAACCTCTGTTAAACCTAACTCATAAATACTGTCTGAAGACGTAAGTGCGCTAGTACATAAAATTTATCTCAAATCATCGGCAATTTAATACCTAAGCGGAGCCTACCCGAAGCTCTATAGTAATTTCGAGTAATGATAGCGAAAATTGCGATCAGACGTCGGAAATCACGTGTTCCTGCGCGGAATCGTCTAAATTGGAAATAGACGGAAATTTCGAATTTTGCTATCTGTAACTATACCCATCTATACGTATATTAATGCTATACTCCCTGCTAGACATTACTTCATGTTTACAAACATATTATTTTGGAAAGTACTTTTCAAGTCAACAAAATGTCGAATGCCGATGTCTATTTATTTAATCAACGAGATGTATTCGCTGCTGGAAAATACATACATAAGCTCACGGCTGTATCCCAGAGGGGTAGGCAGAGACCAGGGACTGTCACAGCTGAAAAATCACTGCTGGGAAATTATAGTTATATTATAACGGTTTAAAATAGCACATTTCTTGCAAAAATGCATCTTACACCTATCGTAAGCTGAACATTTACGCCCAAGCAATCTATCATAACTTTCAAGCTTTCTTTTAGAGACTGTACCTACCGGTTCTCTCTAAAATAACATTGCTGAAACACGTCGGTTTGATTTTGTTATTTACAACAAACATTATTCTCGGTTTTTCTGCTTGTAGTGGCACTGCTTGCGCTTGATAGATAACGCTTAATGCTAAATATGTTACATAGAATGGGCATCATTCTATGTTGACAGGACAACGATTATGATTATGAAGAGTTTCCTTACTTCCAGGGGCCAGCTGGGTGATTCTCAGAAAATGGCTCAAATTGCATAATTTCTTTGGCGCATGTGTTCTCATATTAACTCAATAAAAAGTAACATAATATTGTAGGTTTATTGGCCCCTGAAGATTGTATTGTTATGTATTTGTACTTAGGTTTTGGTGGCATCTACTAAAATATAGGTATGTTACTTTTCATTGAATTAATATGAAAAAAAATGCGCCAAAAAATTATGCAGCTCTGAGAATTACCCAGCTGTTTCATAGAACTAAAATTCTTTGTTTACTATACTGCGGTCATAAGAGAAAAAGGCGCAACTAAAATTTTTGCCGAAATTAAATTATATATATATTCGGAACAAGGAAAAAAAACGCATCTTTCTGTATATTTTTTTATTTTAATAGGAGCATTTTCTGCGAAGTTAGAGTTAGTAAAAATACGCATTTGACAACGTATTTTGTTGCTTTTTAAGTTAAAAAGGCGTTTTAAACTTCAACTAAGGTAAAAAAACGTATTTCATCCATTACTTCTGCAATACGATAGAAAAATTAATGAAGTTACTAAAGTAAAAAGATGCATAAAATGCAATCCACCATTTGCTTACTTAAAACTTAAATATTTATTTTCTCAGTTTCGACCTGATGTCAGATACGTCTTTTTACCTTATGACGGCAGTATAACAATTCGATGTAGATGTTGCTACGCAATGTACCTCGGATTGTCAATGTACAGTCACCAGCATAAATATATGACGGTGGGCAGTAGTGCCAAAATATCTGGTTCACCATTGAGATCATAAGAATATGATGACACTTTGCCGGTAAAAATATGTGATGCTTTGTGGGCGGTATAAATATCGTATCTCACTAATTGCATAAATATCGGACCATGTCGCTTAAAAATATGTGATCACTGCTAAAATCAAAATGATGTGACTGCTCTGGCTGGAATATTTATCTATTCATTAGGAAGGAATAAATATCGAATAATGGCAGGCGTCATAAATATGTGTAACTTAAACACAAGCAAAAATATTTTATCGATTTGTCATTTCGTATTAGTGCGTGTCGGTGCGTGTAGTTCAGTGTCCGTGTAGGTACCGATATATTTTTTTTTAATCGGGGTTAATTACTGAGATGATATTTATGTTAACCTCCGTGCACGCAAAACTTTACTGACATCGTAAAAAAACATTTTATCCGTCAAATCTGTCACAATAAAATGAACATAATATTTTATACCTACACCATTTCATAATTCGAGTCAGTAAAATGATAATTAGAACTGTCATGTTTTGAACCCATGTCTTGGTCTCATACCGACCAAGTGCGAGTCGGACTCGCGCACGGAGGGTTCCGTACCATTATACAATAGGAAAAAAAATCACGTTTGTTGTATGGTAGCCCCCATTCAATATTTTGTATTTTTTTGTGTAATATTTTATAAAAAGTATAATTATTCAGTGTCTGCAGAGTTTAATTACAATACAATTGTAATATATTGCAGCATGTAGGACCACTCAGTACAGGAGAGAAACTGACCAACTTTTTAGTTAGTCATATTTTCTTATCCAGAAGAAAAATAGGTATTATTGGGAGTCAAGGTTTTAAATAGAGACGTGATTTGGGATGAGCAAGAATTCTGATAGGTATATTTTCCAAGACAAGACAGAAACCAGCCGGGTAGCTCGTTTTTGTGACCAAGTCACATATTTTTGCTTGTGTTTAAGTTATACATATTTATTATGCCTGCCATCATTCGATATTTATTCCTTCACAGTGAATAGATATATATTCCAGCAAGAGCAGTCACATTATTTTGATTTTAGCAGTGATCAAATATTTTTAAGCGACCTGGTCCGATATTTATGCAAATTAGTGAAATACGATATTTATACCGCCCACAAAGCATCACATATTTTTACCGGCAAAGTGTCATCATATTCTTACGATCTCAATGGCGAATCAGATATTTTTGCACTACTGCCCACCGTCATATATTTATGCTGGTGACTGTACCTAGAATTGCAATTATTTATGAAACTAGGCCCTGGGAGTACCTACATTAGTTTTTATTTTAGATAAATATGCTTTATTAGATACGTAACAAGCACCAAACAACAAATTTCGCGAGATGTATTTATCCAACTTCCAAAAATTTGCGGTCGTCTCCTTCAATAAGAAACCTAATTAGGAAAGTTTTTGCTCAGCTTGTTTGCGTTAGCCGAAGGAGAGGAAATCTCGGAGTCCTAAGCAAATCGCCCGGAACGGCCCCGTCCTTGCACTTATTTACCCGAGTTTATTGCCGAAATGCCGGCATTACACATTTCTAGTTAGACCCGAGATTTTCGCACTTGCTGTTGTTGGGGCATTGTACGTAGCAAGTACTGAGGTAGTAAATTTACCTAATAAACCTTAGTATCGAGGTATTTATACCTCGATACTAAGGTTACGAGGTATTTATACCTCGATACTAAAGTTTCCTCACGACATTTTCCTTGAAAATTAATGAGTGGTATTGCTGCTACAAATTCGCAAATGATACTTGACTTATAAAGTCATTGAAGTCATTGTACACCGGTTTCGAACCCGCGACTTCCCTATCGAATATGCGGTATTGCGTTCATTCAGTAAAACGTTGTATATTGAAGCATTTAATCAACCAAAATTCAAGACGTATTCGTATACGTATGCTGTTCTATCTACTCAATCGTGACGTCACAATATACCTTAGGGATAATAATCAGTACGTAGGCAACCGGTGAAGATCCCACATATCATGAATTTTGACGAACGAAACTAGGAGATTGAAACTAGCAGCAGCGGATTAACGAATGACCATCCTAAATGTCTAATCTAAATACCTACCGGTGAAAGTTTTTTTAAATCAGATAAATATTTTATGAAATTACCCTCCACACACAAACTTACGAACTTTGCCTCTGTAATAATATTTAATAATATTTTTCTGTATAATGTTTGTATAATATTAGTATAGAAGTATAGATATAGATTTGCCAAAGTAATAAAAGATTTGTTGTCTGGCAAAGCTTCAGGTACCATTACTTTGAATATCCATTTAGGATGGGTAATAGGTATGATGACGGTGCGTATTTTTTAACCCCTTTAGAAACTAATTTTGAAAATGTTATTAAAAAGTTGTATAGAGGAGAGCCTTCGTGGGCGGAGGGTCCACCGCTTTGATCGGTCGGTAATAGGGTCCCGTATGAGAAAACCTTTACGGGACACTGACCCGCTTCTAAACACCAGCTGAAAGAACGTATCTAATCCCTTCCTTGAAGAATAATCAGAGAGCCGTGCGTAACCCTTAAAAATATTAAAAAGGTTGCATGCTACCAGAAGAAGTACCTGTGGCTCTACATAGAAAATGAAGGAGGTAAATTAAAAATCAGCCGGTTCGATGAAAACGGTTCACATTATTGTTGTTATTTTTATATCATTCTACTGAAATTCCACTTTGAATCCTTTCGTGAGCTCGTAATATTGGTTGACTTGCATTGTAAATCCAGGATTCCACGATGGGATAACACGGGAAATCTTAACGGCTATTGCAGTTCCTGCAATGGAATTGAATATATTGTTCGAGAAAACCGGACGTGGTTTAACACATATAGGTAACTTGACATTATGTATTGTGTGTATCAAACTCTCCCTAGGTTCCCGAAAAGAGGCGTCTATGTGAAACGTTTCTGCATAACTGCTTGCATTCACATAACTTTGAAAACAAAGTCATTAGTGGTGGTACAATATCGGACACAGAACCTCTCGAAAGGGAGGCCAGCGATCTACCAATGCTCTAACTTCGCTCTTTATGGTTTACAGTAATTGGGTCTAGGGATTACTGGTGATCATTAAGCCACAAACCGGCGAAGGTGAGACATCGCGTTCGCGAAGAGGCTAATCAAAGTTATGAGCCATTTCCTCACCATGTAAAGAAAAATATAGCACACTTTACGACGGTCGGGCTTAGCCGTTTTACTTGCAATACCCTCAACAAAGAATTCGCTATTAACGAACATAAGTACAAATAGTTATAATGTATATTCTGCACAAAACTGAAGTGAACGTTGTTTTAGCGAAACGTCACGGGGCGTTTACGCAGTATTATAACGGGGGAATATACATTATGCGTAACAGAATTTTCTAGTGGATTGCTAACCCCGCGACAGATAACCGAGCGGGATGAGTTCAAATGGTGGCGGCTCCCGGCGGACACCTCATACTCCCCTCGCGAGGCGCGCGGAACTCCAGCACAGCCTTCATTTGCAGTATACTATATTAAAATATTTTCCCACCAAATCCCTTGGCGATGGAGCGATGTAGCTCCACATACCTACCCTGTTTAGCCTTTCATGAGAAGACGCTTCGCAGGATATTGTGTTAATGTAAGAGACCGAACGCGGAAAATGAATCCGCAGTTTCAAAATGAATCAGAAGTTTCGGGTATAAACAATAGAGCGTGGAAAATTCACTTCGCATTACGCCACGAATCATAACAATATGCTTGAAACTTTAAAGTTATTCCAGAAAATTGTCAGCAGGATTTGACGCAAACGCAAAGAACAAATAAAGTTCAGTGGGGGGCAGGCGCAAAGTTGTGGGTAACAATTTAAAGTTTGCCTCGGAGGTGCCGGCAGGTCTGGCGAGGCGAGGTGAGACAGCGCGCTGATGCGGCCCTCGGGGCTGTGTCCCCTGAGTATCGCAATTCGCAACTTGCACACAACGTGCATCGGCCGGCCGCCGCGCTAACTCCCACATCCTGCACAACTTTCACGCACTCTGCTCCTAATTAATAAACCATCCAAAAGAGGTTTATACACGAACCTATCCTTGACGCAATCGAGACGAGGAACTTCGATTTGGCACCCCAAGAGAATCAAATTGGGAATGTAAATTATGCTAAAACCCACAAATCTCCGCACCAGTAGTTCACTAAGAGTCTTGGGGCTAGTCTGCGAAGTTGTTAACTAGCGGGATGGATAGTACAGCAAACATCCAAAGACATTTGGAAATAAATGTCTATGTATCTTGAATAAATAGTTGGATTGAGCCATTTGTTAAACTAATGAGTCTAGTGGCATACTTCGATGCATTCAACCTCTACAACGTGTTATTTAGAGAACACAAGCTGAGACCTTTTCTTAAGTGTCAATAATAATAATTTCTAATGCAGCCAAAATACGAAATTCTGAATTTCACTTTTAAAATATTCATACAATCTACCAATTGGCAGGGTCTATTTGTTGGAAAGATATAGAGAATTTTAAACGTTTCCTCATGTATGGTTTTATTATCATGTCGAAAAACGGTTTTTAGGCTTTGAGTTTATTTAAATAATAACATGTCGTATATAGTCGTAAACTAAAAGGCATCCAGTTACTGCATACCCATAGCAGAGATGCAACGTTTAATACAGTGAAGGAACGGCGTGGAACATTACGTTGGTAATACTTTAATCTGCGCATTTACCCTCCGAAAAGAACTCCGAAAACGGTTTTGGCCCTCGAAGATATACGACTTTAATAATTTTATCGGGGGCTCCGGCTCACGGGGCGGCATTAAAAATATTAAAATAAGTAATTGCTCTATCAAGGCGGCACCTGCCGCTCGCGACCTATCTCGTCGCCTGTTTACACTAGGACAGCTACAGAGACAACGAGAGACTAAACAGATACGTACCTAACTTATCTTATACCAGTAACATAATTATGAACTCGTCAGGTTAGTGTCAGGCAACTACTCGTATTACATTTAATTCTTGAGTATGCCGCTATCCACTACTGAGTATTAGTATTCATATTAATTTATTTATTACATGTCATTGTCATATGGCGGCGGTCATGCACGCTAATAACTTACATGAAAATCGTTTATTTTCCACCTTTTGCATGGCAATAAAACATTCAGAGTTTAGGTACTATTTTCATAGATATGTGTTCTTATAAAGTATCTCTAAAAAATATTGTTTATGCAGTGAACTAGCGTATTACGGTATACTATGTGAGAATTGTCGATTACTCTCGCCTTAGCGATAGTGAGAACAACGTAACTCTCCCAGCACCAATGAGCCTTACCGCCTCCCTTCCGAGAGTCCGGAATAACTACAAAGGTCGGCTATGAATATATAACTCTATTTACGTACGCATACGAGAATGGCTCAACACGTGCCTGCCTCTAGTATATTCCTTTACGATTCGTGCCATAATCACCGAATCGCATTAATAGTACGCGCTGCAAAATTAGTTCGTGTAACGGATACTAGTAGTGTGTCATACCGTGCTCGATATATTTGTTTGTCGCTGTTGTTTAGTCCTTAGAAAAAATTTTATCAAATAAATTTTTGAAACGTAGTAATTCTTAGAAAAACAAGTTTACTTCACAACCTATTTTTCTGAGATACATTGTTAGTTCTAAGAAGTAGCTCAGATCAGGTGTTTTTATACATATGAGAGTGGGTCTTTATCGTAGCTTTCGAACTGCTGCAAAATATACAACTGAAAATGTGATTACTCACTCAGCTCCATTTTTTCCACCCCTGTGTAGCATGCCCGCACGTGCCATCTCACGCCCGCAGTCTGGAGAAAAAACAAACCATCAATTAATAGTAGACGAGTGAGTCGCTCGGGAGCTGTTAAGGGACCGGTGCTAACTAACACCGCTAATAGAAAAAAATATCTTCTCTTATACCTTATACGTTTTTGCAAAAAATAAACATCATAAATCTTAATAAAGAAGGTAGCAAATGAGTTGTGTAGAAGTTAATCATCGTCATCAACCATTTGTCGTCTAACCGTCAACCATGTCTCATCTGTCTCAACCATCAACCAGAGGCGTCCCTCATGGTTTTCCAAGTTTCCCGGTCTTGTATAGGCACTTGTACCAAATGGCACCAGACTGGGTGTATGTGTATTGGATATCCATGTTTGCGATGTCTTTGCCGAGTTACCATAGCACAGGGTATCCTAGTTTGGGACCGAGACGATTGTGATTGTGAAGGGATTGTGTTGTTGTTTCTACTGCGCATAAAATATTTGATTTGATTTGATTTCATTTGATTGCATAAAAGAGTAAGCAAAACACAGTAAAATAAGGAAACAACTCTATTCTAAACAACTCAACAAACAAAAACTCAAGCTTGTTTCCTAAAGGTGCAGAGACCAGGGAATAGTCGATTTTTCTATTTTTGTTAACGTTCAGCGCAGAACCTGAATAATCTCATGGCGAATAAACAAAAATATACAAATTGGTGCTTATTTAAAAAACGATCCCTCATTTATTTACATAAGAAAAGCAGAATTAATTGAGTTAACAGAAAAGAAGGTTGCTTGTTTCCGGGTCTCGAAGGTCGACCTGAGTTGGAATCGTCTTGACCGGAATAAATGAATTACTTTGAATAAACATTCTACGTGTTGGACTGACACGTTTAGTATTTTTTAAGAAATTTCAAAAAAAGAAGCAGGAGACTTTTATGTTTTACCAATTACTCGTAGATCGAAAAAAGTAGAGAAACTGTGACTTTAAGCCTCAATATCTCCAAAGTCACTGATTTCCAAGAAAATGTTCCTAATAATGCCGAGAATAAAGGGGGTTCCAGGGTTGACATTAGTGGATAATATCTAGAGAACATTTAGAAGACGACGATGTGTGGTTGACCAGTAGATTAATATTTAAAGGTAAGTAATGAAAGGACGCGTGTTTCTAGTGGTCAATTGACACATTCATTTTAAGTATTTTTAAGTTAAATCTCTGTTAACTAGGATAAACTCAAAAATACAGGACAAGTGCGAGTCGGGCTCGCCTACCGAAGGTTTCGTACTTGCAGTTTCTTCCGAGCTTTTCCCGAACTTTAAGTATAAAATAAGTAACGTATAGTTTTCAGATCTGTTCCTTTTTTTGTTGTTTAAGACGATATTACTTGCCAATTTTCATAGTTCTTGGTCAACGAAAAGTACCCTTTTATATTTTTTATTTCAATTTCAATTTTTATACCCTTGTTATTTATAATTTTATTCCTTTTACACTTACTGGATTCCTTAGAGTGTCGAAATATACGTTTTTTTACTTTTTGTACGTTGACTCAGAACATCGATTTTTTCACAACTTTGAGGGACTTTAGATCTGAGTATTTACTCAGATCGGTTTTAATTTCAACATAATACCTTTACGTGTTCTCGAGATAGGTCTTGAGGAACGGTTTTGACAGACAGACGGACAACAAAGTGATCCTATAGGGGTTCAGTTTTTTCCTTTTGGGGTACGGAACCCAAAAAACCAAACCTGTGAAATTTCTATGTTAGCTTCCACATAATAGTAATTGTGAAATTAACAACTTTGATGTTTATTAAGTAAACACTGTAAACATATTGTTTTATGAAAAAAATGAACCCAATAGTGTACTATTATGTTCGAGGCTTGTGTATTACAGTTTCCAACATAGAGCGATGATAATAGTAGTTTATGATACTGTTGCATAATAAGGGTTCTTACAGATTATGCGGGTTATGTACAGTGTCATACACTACTTTATCTACTCTCATACTACACTATGATACTATACTCTCATACTACACACTACGTATATAATACATAAAATAATATTGCAACTAAAACGCTGAATATCAACAAATTTATTTTTCCATACCATGAACTCGTGGTAACATTTATTATAGTTGCTCCTAGATTTCGCCGGTAACAGGTTCATAATAATGTTTGACGCTGCTTCCAGAATGTCTGGTGGTGTACAATTACCACTATCCTCGCTTTCAGACATGTTTTTACACAAAAACTAATTTATTTTACAAACAGAACCAAACTTTGTTTATATTGAAAAGTTTTTTTAAATGTAAAATGTTGGCGCCAAGGCGCAAACATCGATTGCGCATGCGTGTTGCGTCGCCGCGGATTCGTTCATTAAAACTTTTTTTTTTTGGTTGTATAGGTATATCGTTATGATTAAAAAGTTATATTATCATACAGGTCTCCATACATGACCTGTATCGTAATAAAACTTTTTTTTTGGCCTATGCGTAATTTTTGTCATAAGAGTTTTGTTTTCAGTTTTTTAATGTTTGTATTATTGTATCAGAGTAGATAAAATACGTTTAAGTAACGGACTGACAGTCTATCTAACTGCATCTAACTGTAGACTTACGCCCGAACCTAATAACCAATCTCCAATCCAAGGTAGCAAACAATCCTCTACAGATCGATCTTCAATCTGCGTCTTAATAATAAAATGCGTCAATCGCAATCCTTTTTTTATTCGGATAGCCAGCAATCCGTCCCTCTCGGCAAAAACAAAATCTGTTCCGTTTTATGCAAGGTAGTAATTTGTTAGCACAGTGGTTGTCGATATTTTTATACGAAATCAAAGTAGTTTTTAAGCTTGTAATGTCGATATTTTACAACTCGAACAAAAATATTATATTATTTCCTTTATTTTATGAGATTGGATACGTTGCGATCTTGGTTATTTTTTTTTTGCCTGGAATGGAACGTCAATGACAGCCATCAAATAGCAACAGGCAGGCGTACAGTCGACAGCACATCATCGTATACACCCATGCACTCTACTCCGTTGCGTTACGGGCGACTTTTGAACTAAAATTGACGTGCTGTCGACTGTACTACTTATGTGAAAAAGAAAAATCTGTGAAATAAGGCGGGAAATAAGAGGGCAGAATTTTATTGTTGAAATTAACCAGTTAATTAGCGTCGTCGAGAGACTGCATGTAATTTACTCTCCTCATTCTCCGTGAAGTGAAGGTCGTGAAGTAAAATATCGTTGAGCTACATATTATTCTTCGTCACTCCAATCCGATAATTGGTCCAAATTGTCCAGATCACTATCGCTATCGCTTGAAAATGCCGATAGTGGCATTTCTTCACTTTAGATAGTAAAGTAATGCACGACAAATCTTTAAAATAACTGCGAAATCCGAGAAAAACGAGGGATAGCGATTAGGGATTGTTTACGCTGATCGAGCAAACGTCAAAATCCACAGATAGGTTATTGACACACGAAATCTGTCATTCACAAACAGAGGTCAATCCGAAATCTGTGATCCGACCTCCCATTGATAGATTGCTTTCACAGATAGTATTTTCAATCCATGGATAGGTTATTGGCACACATAGTTACAAAAATGGATTGAATTCTCAATCTGAGATAGCTAAAAATGGATCGGGATTGGTTATTAGTTTCGGGCGTTAGTAAAAGACGCCCGTTGTTATCCTATGGATATGAAACCATAAAATCAAATCGAAGCAAAAAATGTGACTTACGCCCGAACCTAATAACCAATCCCAATCCAACATTGAAATCAATCCCAGATTGTTCCCTATCCAAGGATCGATCTCCTATCTGCGTCCCAATAACGAAAAAAAGAGACCCAATCTTTTTTCGGGCATGGATTGCACGGCAATCTTTTCCCTCCCGTACGTTCCTTTCTACGAAAAACTAATATCAATAGTAAGATTTATTTTAATACTTTTAAGCCAAATATATATATGTATATATGTAGTTAAATATGATAATGATGAACTACCCTAAACGGAAGATAATAAGGCTGTTTGGCATTTTGTCACGTCAATAATAATTTTTATTCAGATTATTTGGAAAGCGCAAATTGTTTGACTGAACGGAATGGAACGGAACGTTACTGACATGTTGGGCACACAGTAACCCAAATAACCCGACAGTCATTATTTGGTGAAATAGTATTTTTGATTTAGTTACGTCTTCTAAAGTTTATCATTGCTTTTATCAATGCTATTAGAGAATAAAATTCATTTTAGTCTAAAGGAAAGCCACTGTCAAAGGAAGAGACGAAGGGTTTGCTGGAATTGTTTGAGCAAAGCAGGGTCATAAATAATAAGACCACCAACAGTAACATGAAGAATGATGAGTGGATTTGTATAGCGGATAAGTTTAATGCCACTGTGACCAACTGTCGACGAACCCCTCAACAACTACGGTTAAAGTGGGAGAACTTGAAAAAAAACGCCCGTAAACGCTGTACCAAAATACGGATGAATGACTTGCAGGTTAGTTTTACCTAATTAATGCTTTATGCTTTAAGTTATTTTTTTATGTTTTTCAACTTTATTTTTCTTTTGCAGACTGGGGGTGGTTGGGGTGATTATATACCCCCTGATGACGTCCTGGACCGAGTCTCAAGTCTGCAGGGGAGGACAGCCAGTGGATTGGATGTGCCCTTTGGTGGTGACAGGGCACCAGTGAAAGATATTGTTGGTGGTGATGGTGGTGGCACTGGGGAAAATGCCCATGTATTCACAGATTCCCTCGAGTTTGTGGACTGCCCAATAAGCTGCTTCGGTGCATATTAGTGGGCTGGTGCTGGATACTCGTATATTGAGTCCTCTCTTGGTACATCCAGGCTCAACACCTAATAGACCAAAACCAATCACATTTAGGACACCTGGATATGGTAAGTTATTTTTAATTTGCAAGAGCCTTGTGCCATGGTACACTTGTGGATCTTGACAGAAATGAGGCTTATTTGACTGCAATTTTAATTTATTTACAACTTGTTCTTTCACAGGTAAGAAGAAATCGAAAGATGAGGGCAGGGAAGCCCGAAATAACTCCATAGCCGAGTATTTTAATTTTAAAAAAGAATTTTTTTAAAGTTAGACAATTATGTTGTTAGAAAATGAACAACTTATGTTAATAATAGAAAAATTGAAATTAGAAATAGAGAATTAAAAGAAAGAAAGGAAGGAAGATTATATGCACATAATAACTTAAATTGAAATTGTTACATTAGAATACTTAATGGCTTTTTTGTTGCTTAATAATTTAATTTAATAATAATGTTTTATTTAATTTAATTTTTTGTTTACTTTAATATCTTTAATTGGTGCAGTGGTGTAGTTTCCTGTATTTTATTACTTATTTCTTATGCAAATGTTAAATTAGCATATTTCGCAAGCAACATTTTGTTTTATTAAACACAGTTAAAACACAAACTCATACACACTAAATTTTTTACATTTCATTAGTTTGTAAAATAATTATTTATAAGTTCAGTCCTATTAGTAATGTCTTGAAGTCCTGTATTTGGAGTACTGCCAATATTATTATCATCAGATGGCAATTCTATTTCTGTGGGAACTTCAGATAAGTTGTTGTTTCTGCAGATATTGTGTAGGACAACTGTTGCAGTTGTTACTGCCAAGATATTATTTATAGATAAACGCATAGTCAATGCTATAACAGGAAAGCGCCTTTTCCAAACTCCAATCGTGCTAAAAAAAAACAGAGATTAAAATATACAATACTACCACATGGTTCTAATTTAAAACAAAACTCTATAGCTCTCTCATACATATAAAAGGTAAAATAAATGAATTTAGGTATGTACCATTCACTAGTGTTTCTGGTTTTGATGTGTGCTTCATTGTACCTCTGGTCGGCTTCTGTGACTGGATTTAATAGAGGTGTTAACAGGTATGATCTGTTTGGGTAGGCACTATCACCAAGCAACTATCGGTTTCCAAAAACACCAGATTCAAATTGAGCTGTAAAAATAATGTTGATCAACAAAGTTAGTATTTAGTATTAGCTGATAATATTAGAGTTAACTTAGGTACCTCTAAAAATGGAGTTATTGAAGATTGTAGCGTCATGTGCAGAACCTGGCCATCGAGCTACAACATTCATGAGTCTCAAATTGGCATCACAAACACTTTGAACATTAATAGAAAAATAATTCTTTTGATTTCTATATTCTTCCCCTATTAATTGACCTGAAAATTTACAAGCACCATATCAAGCTTAGGTACATTTCAATATTTATATAAAGTAGGTAGGTAGGTAGGTAGATATCAAGTTATAAAAGTATATGGGCAACTTACATGGACATTGGATGCGTATGTGTCCCATCAACAGCCCCTAGTACCCGAGGAAATCATTCGATTCTATAAAATTTCTCTGTTGTTTCTTGTACAACGTACACATTTATCATACAGCAATCGCTAATGATACATCGTGTACAATCCTGCTCGCTGAAGATTATGAAACTCCTATGAAATCCCTTACAGATATTAACATGGTTCCCAGTGCATAAAACCGTAGTGACAGTAACAGTTGATGCAGTGGAGAAATCCCATGATTTGCAATTTCTATTCTATTCTATTCTAACAATTCTATTCTGCAAAAGAAAGATCACTGCCAATAATATCTACTTCTTAATATGATGAATAATACAAAACATAATAAATGCCTTTACGCTTTGCTGCCTTACCTTCTAGAGGTTACTCGGAGCCTTGGCGTTATTTCCGTCAATAGTGACTCAACTGCAGGCTTGGTCAACCTGAACCTAAAGGTAAATTCAGCATCATCAAGACTCTGCATATAGTTTAACCTCCTGAGTCTATGTGGAGAACGCCGTGGGGTCACATTTTCATCACAACTCCAATCCGATAGTTGTCGTAAGTCCTCCAGATCACTGTCACTACTACTTGACCACAACGAGAGAGACTTTAAATTGTTTCTGAAATGAAAATTCTCTCTCTCTCACATTATTTAAATTATTAACGTGTAAAATTGCCCGTAATCCCAAAATATTTACTGTGATCCTAGAAAGTCGAGGGATTGGTATTTCGGATTGTTTCGTCGATCGATCGAAACGTCAAAATCGACGGATAGGCTGTTGGGACACACAAAATGCGATTCACGTACAGAGGGCAATCCGTAATCTGTGATCGGCCCTCCCAAAGATAGATTGATTTCTATGATTGAAATTTCTATCCACGGATATGTTATTGGGACGCATAAACTGAAAAATAGATTGATTTCTCAATCTGAGATAGGCAAAAATGGATCGGGATTGGTTATTAGGTTCGGGCGTTAGAAGAAAAATCCAAATACTATATCTTACTTATTGATCGTCTAAGGGAAGGTTGCCGCCTGTAAATCGCGACATCTGGGACAATAGGTAAGACAATGAGTTGAGTTGGAAATTTATGTGATTCGTTTCAGCAGTCATCAGTCCTCACGCCCTCCCTCAGTTCCTCCCCGGGACTGAGAGAGGGCGTGAGGGAAGTCAACGAGATAATATAATGATGTCGCATTTGTTTTGGGAGTTGAGTGTTATCCGACACAACTGAAATATCCAACGAAAGTGGGTGTATTGTGATGGTAGTACACGATGTTTGTGGTAATCCGAGATTTCGATTGTTTTACAAGTTATTTACATTTGCGAATTTGTAGTAATCCCACAGGCTGACATCTGAAATCTGACAGAGTGGGATATCAACACAATATAAGTATCTCAGGGCTTGAAATCGGCAATTCGCGACTTGCACGCCTACGTGGTAAATCATATTCTACTATTCTCTCTATCTCTCTCTCTCTCTCTCTCTCTCTCTGAGATAGCTCCAAGGCTTTCGCCTGTGCCTTGCTGAGAAATTTTTGTGATGATCCGGTATATAGGTTCCATATGTCATCATCAACCCATTATGTCCCCACCGAGGGGCCTCTGACTTGACTTAACGACTGCCATCTATCGACGGCAGCCGGCACCAACTGCTTAACGTGCCTTGCGAAGCACGAAACCGCTCGGAAAAATGCCACTAGCGTTAGTCATAGACCGTCACCCATCCATGCACTGAACGCGCCCTATGTTGATTAACCTTCGTGATCATTTAAGATTAGCCGCCGGGGATACGAGCGTATTGCATTGTAATGTTATTGTAATATACATGGTGTTGACGGAGAACTGTTATGTTAGTTCGATATCACGCAATGCGGCCATTACGTCGACTGCACTTGATGACGCGTGCACAATCCTTCAGCTCGTTGTGATATACTGCCAGTTTCAATGATTAACAGCTGTTTATAATGGAATTTTAATGATTCTTCACTTCACGTTTGACCAATTTCATTCACTGAACATAAAATATGAATACGTTTTCATTGGCTCACGTCAAACACAAACAAACAACGAAAGTAGGAAATGATGTAAGTGAACACAAATACGTTTCTCCTTCCTCGAAATTATAATGTGAGGGGTAATAAAAAGAACGTTATCCTTCTTATTCGATGCAAGACAGAAAGAGGAGGTATGGCATAGAGGGATGAGGTAGATATAAGAGCATATGGTTAGGCAAATAGGGACTGCGGTGAAATCCGCGCACGGGGAAATAAGACATAAAATGAAGATATCATCGTTTGCATGCGGTTAGGTAAGAATACCAGGAATACAAAGGCTCATGCAAATGTAAGGGCTCTAGCGGTTGCCACTGATATCGTCCGTCGTAACCACTTTGATTGCTTCTTGTGGAAACCGCTACCCGATACAATCAGCTCCGGGCATGCGACGAAATGAATTTGAAACCTTTAGAGTTTACATGCATGCACTTTAACCGGTTGAATTACCGGTAAAAAATATTTATTTTATTTCCCGTCTTTACGATGTAGGTAGGTAGGTACATGCAATTTCTCGCCTTACCTGGACATTCGATCTGGCGGTCGGTTGTGGTGACTTTTCGTTTGGATCATCCCAAATGCCTGGAACAAGAAATGATGTTGCTAAATATGTGCAGCTACTCCAAGATTATAACGGATTCTAGCGGATAATGTAAATAATTTTGAAAGCGTTCGGAAAAAATCTCAATTATAGGTAAACGTATATGGTATTAGTTATTCCTTAGGAGAAAAAATTTCATTGGCGTGAATAACGAAGAAACGCTTCATTAATTTCACATTCCAATAGGTGCCGCATGGACTGGAATCGTTGTCCAATATTCTCGCGCAAAATGTCCATGAAGTTTTTATCATCATTGAGGCATTTAAAATAAAATAAAATGCATTAGTGGTCGCGGGCTGAGCGGGCGAGATTCATGTTCTTTGAAGTGGAAACGATGTATTTGAACGGTTCTCTGTTGAAGCGATATTGAGGACGAGTAGTGAGCTCAACCGCAGTCGCGTCCCGCTGACATGAATCCCGATGACCCATATGGAAAAAGCAACCTAGTGGGCCAACTAGTCGGTAGAGCAATCACTGAGCTGTTATAGTCGGCCGCATTGCCTGATAGCGCCTCTCAGCTGCCGGTGCCAGGAGCGGCACATAAAGGACCTTTTACGATGCCTTAGAGCACTGCCTTTTCACATAACACCTCCAACACTTTGAATTTATTTTAATGAAAACCTGCCGTCCTATGGAGGGATTACTGGGTCACTTTTTATTTATTTTATACGTAATACAGTTTTATCGTGTTCAAGGAATTAGCACGCAATTTCATTCTGTAAGTGAGTAACACATCATAACCGTCTAAGTATAGTGCGTAAATGAATTAGATAATATAACCTGTAAAATAGACGTAGGTGAGACGCCTAACAATCTTAACCTGACATTCAATCACTATTCTATTTTGGTTATGTCGTTTGGTTGGTCCAAAAATACTGACGCCATAAAAACCAACTTGTACTCAGTTGAATTCAGAAAATTCCAACTTTCGCTGTAGGTAGGGTTATGGAACACGGAATGTTGATAACAATTTGCAGGTGAACCGGAACAAAGGCACGAACGCTGACCTAAATCATGTAGCCAGCAGCCAACATCGATGCGAGCTCAATATTGATCAATAAATAACCCAGCTACAGTTACATCGAAATGTAGGATAATTGGCAGCGCGATCGTATTACATATAATAAAATTATATGGACATTGAGCTATTAATTAAATACAAGTTCATAACGTTCGGTCGCTGTTGGATGACGTATAAGCTTATACTACTTTCGTATGCAATACGGACGGTGTTCCCACCGGTATAGCTCCTATATCCTGCTGTGAATTGCCCCAGTTACTGTTTGCGGTTCACAACAGAAAGAGCTATTAGAGGCGGCGATGTGTACGAGCCAGTTTAAATCCTGTTGCTAGTTAAATAACGTTGGCTTGGAAAAATAAAAAAAAATATTGTGGAAATAGGGCACTATCAATAGAGAGCCGACTGGCTCCGTACGTCGCCATCCGGCCAGTTGTTTTGACTCTGCCAATGAGGTTACTTTGCTTGCAGTGTAAACTATTTCGTAAACTATTTAACCTTATTCCAAATGAAATGGGTTAATGACTCCTGTACAAATGTAATGCGCACTGGCCTTTGAGAATCTAATAGGAACTGACGATTAGGCCGGAATATGGTGTTATTACTGGCTTGTAATGATTTTGTTCTGAACACAAGTGTTTCAAGGGTTGGCTCGGTTGGTTAGACAAAGGATAAAACGAATACTTACTAAGTAATTCCGTACTAATTGTCCGTTTCAATTCGCTATCTCTAAGGCTAAAAGGAAATGGCTTTAGAGTTATGACTTGTATTTAATTCACACTGTTAAACAACGAGGTCGGTGCATCCGCAGTGGAAGGGTTTGGACGTGCTCGGTACTGAGCCTTATCGGAGGCCGACAGCCCGGTACGTACCTACTCTGCACACAATCAGAATTGTGGATTGAAATTAGTACGATATTTTCTCCACAAAATAATTCAGTTTAAATTCTCACATTATGCTGGTTTATATCCACGAAACGAATAGGAATAAAAACGTCGCAAATGACACCTAATTCGCTTATACAACTTTACGGCGATAATAAATTCCAATAAGATAGAGAGGGAAATGCAAAATGTCTCCCGAAGGCTGTGCAATTCTTATCAGATGTCCACGAGGCGGACTGCTGACTGGGAGGACTTATTTACTTTCCCGCCAAAGAAGATTCGCTTATTTTGCCACCGCCGGGAACTATTCCAATATAGCATCGGAGAGGAAATTAATTTTGCAGTTGTGATAAAAATATCAAACGGGAGATAGCTTTCTACTTTGCCGGGAATTGTCTTAAGATGTCTGAAAAATTGGAAGAGCTTTTTGATAAAACTTTTCAGTTTTGCCTTAACTGTAAACAAGAGTAAATCTCAGCTCAGTTCGTAAATGAGCTTAAAAAAAATTTTTGCTCGATTGCCGCGACGGTATCTCGCGGCGGACGACTTGACTGGGACAAAGACCGAGGCGCTGAGTGGCATACATATATCCGCCTCTAACACGGTTCGGTCGTAAAATTGACCCTTGCCGGATATCTACTTTCAATATTTTAATTTTTATCTTATATTTTCTTTGACAAACATTTGCTTGCTTGTAATAGCAGATGTTGCCAAGAGTTAACAATTATGCACTTCTTTAATCAGGTACTTACTTGGACAAACAACTACGGTTGTTTATGCCAAATATGGAAGAAGCAGTCACTCACCAGCCTTGCACTTCCGACCGACCGACGAACTGATAAACCGAAATAAATTGATACATTGGTTAAAGAAAAGAAGGACAGTTTTTGGATGTAATGGTTACAATAGCTATCTATCTACACTTTCGTTGAAAGATGCCCGTTACTTTACACAGTATAAGTAGTACATACACTCACGCAAAGATGGTGTGCCGTCTATTTTACATAATAATGTTATGGAAGAGCTTTGACTCTCTGACTCTTTTTTTCAGTTAATTGAATTACATACTAGACACGGGAGATGCTTGTACTATCCGTCATGCTTGGCAAAGTGAATTTTATCGAATACTTGCCGCTGTTTCCTCTGTGGGGGGTAAACAGTGACATTGTGCCGCTCAAAGCCAAGATCAAAAGGCGTCTATCAGGGACGAGTGCGAGGGGTGCGCCGCGGGGGTGGGTGGGGCTGTAGGGTGCGCGACGACGTGTGAGTAGCTAGTTCACAAAGCACCTAACACCACATTGGGCGGCGAAAATGCTAAATATGCAAATCTATATTTTGTTTTATAAACATTATGCTAATGGTGTTCTCAATGTGCCATCTCATGAAGGGGCTTTTGAGCAATGAACGATGTTTGGCGCTAACGTGAGGCAATAATGGGTTATTTTTTGCGGTTTTTAGACTGATACATTTTTTCTTTTGACTGAAATTGTTCACAAGTCCCTATCGAGTTGTTGGTTTTTGCTCTGCCCTAAAATAATCGTGAGTACAAAATCTCGTAATAACTTAGCATCCATCAACACGTTTACATCATATGCAAGCCAATTAAGGCCGATGGAACCACTTAAAATACACGTAATCGTACTCGTAGTACACAGTTTACTATTAAGCATGTATTAACTAACATATCGATTTCATTGAGCGCGTTAAATAAGGAGTCGTGTTGAATAAGTGATAAGGCTTGAGAGCTCCTTTGGGCGGAAAAATACTGGACTCAAATAATTCAGAGTGAATAATGAAGAAAGAATAGGGAATGGATGAAAATATCAGAAGTGCTTGATATTTTTTTTGGTGATAGGAATAACCTTCCTTAGCGCGGGAAAAAAGTTTCAATTTTTTTGGCCCCGTAGTTAATTTTTAAATATACTTAATATTTTTCCATTCGTATTTTTCCATTTTCCATTCGGGCTTAGTACGGCATATCAGACATATTCCTTGGTCCGCTGACAAAAAAAACTGGTGACAATGACAGCTTTTCAAGGTGGATTTTTTTTTATACGTAGCAGACTAAGGAATATGTCTGATATGCGGTACTAAGCCTGGAACTACGAATGGAAAAATATTAAGATTATTTAAAAATTAACTACGAATCCAAAAAAATTGAATTTTTTTTCTCGCGCTAAGGAAGGTTATTCCTATCACCAAAAAAAATATCAAGCACTTCTGATATTTTCATCCATTCCCTATTTCCGCGGTGAGCGGCGCCTCGAGGGCAGTTGACGCGAATGAACGCTCTATCCATTAGGTCATTCATTGTTCAGCAAAATAAAGGGGATCAAGTTAAAAGTGCCACTATAAAGTAACGCGCGCGAAATTCGCGAAGCTCTATAATTATTTCCACAAAATTTAAGTTTCTCTTGAAGACATTATCCGACCCATTTAAATTATCTATTTACTTGATAGGCAGCTGCCAGAATCTACCTAGATAAAACTTTAGGTTTCAAGATTAAATGTCTAAAATTACAAACATTCTACCCAAAGGAAAGTTCCTCCGGGGAAAGTGTTTACTAAAATAAATTGTCTCGGAAACAATGTTCGCATTGTTCGGTTGCAAATTGTTTGTAATAACTTACGCTCTCAGGTGAGATAAAAATTGAATGACCGCCTGTGCTACCCTACCAAGTTTTGTTTTCTTTTGAGAATTTGTTCTCATTGTGTTGCAGAGTTGCACGATTCTTTCTTTATCGAGTCGTATTGTGCTTTATTGCATTGCGACAGGATCATTAAAAGTTTGAAAATTTTGAGCAAGTTGAAAGCAACGCACAATAATGCAAAAAGAAGATTAACATAACATAACATTTAAATACAGACACATACATGGCTTCTGGCCCCACACTAGGATACCCTGTGTCGTGGGAACCAGAAACAGCGACGTCACAAACATGTAAACATCCAAGACCTGAATTCCGAACCGGATTGTGTACGATTTATAAACATGCATAGTTTTAAAAGTTTCAGTTAAAATAATCCAAAAACAGATGCTAATTTGATGAGATTTATTAAAATCGGATACAATATTGAAACATAAACATGTCATCATCAGAGTGACGCGAGTGCTGTGTGTCGGTCCGCTGCGAAAAATACATGAGTATTTAAGGGTTAACCCTACAAGGTAGAAACAAGTCAAATGACAGTACAATAAAAACATAACGTAAACTCACGCCTGTATCCCCCGGAGGGGTAAGCAGATCCAGGGTTTTCTAATTGACTCTGTTCGCCAATGTTTATAAGCCCGTAGCTCACTTGCAACGTTGCCAGAACGTCGGGAATAAAGATAATGAAATTTATTTTACAAACAATCACGGTTTAGGTCCGTAGGTATAGTTAACTTGCAAAATGGTCTGAGGGTACGATCTGACCCAGAAGACAGGTGACCTGGCATGGGAAATTGCTAATACTCTGTTAGGATACTGTGGTGCAGTGCAAACCCATATTCAAGCCGTAGTAAGTTGGTATTAGGTACGAGTAGGTACGTAAGGTAAGTGATTTGCTGCTTTTTATCTACTGAATACTAACTATTTGAATATAATTTATCTCTAGTACTTATGTGTGTCATACTTTGTAAAGCTACGTAGAAAGAAAATAATAATATTGATTTTAAGTTCTAGTTACAAAAACAGTTAACCTTTTGTATAAATAAATAATTCGAGTTTCGTTGCTAGCTATTTCTTTACATAATCTAGAAAGTACCTAAATAACATCTTTGACGAAAAATATTTTTTTTTCTTAAAAAAAATTATGAACAAACGATTAGGGCATTTTTAGTTTATTGGCTTTAAAAATATATAATGGAACGAGCTGACGTTGTTTAGCCATATAATTGGGGTGGACCACCCTTAACACTCCCGAAATTTAATTAAGGCAGTCTGTTGTAAAGGAAAACACTTTTGCATATTTACAAAAAAATATAACTATATCCCAAAAATTGTGTTTTTGTAAATATTACTGATAGCGTCGCTAAAAATTTTATACTCGTAGAAGACCAATTTAGGTACCTTAAAGTAAATAAGCCTCTAAGAGCCTAATACCTTACTGTAGAGCCTATTGTTGAAGCATTGTATAGCTAAGCGGCCTCTAGGACAGCTCTCGCATTCAATTCGACAATAATAATAGACTGAATACTGACTAAAATCCGAGCCAGACCGTAGTCGGCTGATAATTTAATGCAACTGGATTAATGCAAGTGGTTTTGTTTAACAGTGGTTCCTAACGTTTACAGTAATCCCCCTATATGCTAGAAATAATAGTGTAAATGTATTTATAATCCTCTCTGTCCTCATTTTCATTAGTGAAAATCATACAATGTGCAAGTGCTTATCATCATCACCCCATTATGTCCCCACCGAGGGGCACGGGTCTCTTCCCTGAGGAAGGTATAGGCCATACTCTACCACGGGGGTCTAGCCCGGATTGGTGGAATCTTTTAATACTAGTGGCTGCTCTTACTGTCACAAGTTTTCAAGCCACCCTAAGGCATCTATCGACGGCAGCCGTCACCAACTGCGGCCAAGGTGCAAGTGCTTAAATAAAAGGAAATATGTATGTATAAATTGTAACCTGACTCGAGAAACGTGATGACTGATTGAATGCTATCAGACAATGCACTGTCCACTCGGCGTAATGAGGAATGAGGAATTCTAATAAGGAGGAATTTTGGGATTTAATTCCAGTCGAAAAAGGATGGAAAGGTTTATATGAATAAATCAACAATTTCGCGTACAAGTATCAGACAAATACACACATTTCTGACGATTTAGTCAACAGTAACAGGCAGAGGCTCAAAAGCAAACTCTCATATGATCTCAGTTGAAACAGTTGCGGACCAGTGAAATAGCCCTTGCAAATAATGTACAAGGCCTAATTTATGTAGGTATGTAAAAGTACCACTTAAATCGAGAATGGGAATATAATTCAAGAATCGACGAAGATTTTTTTAAGTAGTACCAAGTAGTACCAGCCATTGTAACAGCCATTATAAATCCTGAAATAGAATGAACACCTTCGTTACTATACTCCAGCCTCTCGTTTTTAAATCCCAACACGTAACAACCCTCGGGAAATGATGACATAAACCTTTCATTTTACTGTTAATTTTATTACATCCCGTATAAAACAACGGGTAGGTATAATCGCAATTTGTATCAAAAACTCATAAAGATGTATACGACAGATTGTTTTGGGTTGGTAAGGAATAAGGGTAATATAGGCAATTAAAATATGTATGTACATCCAGCTGCTGAGGCCGTTTATACCTATAAATACCGAACCTACTGAATTCTTTCTTGTAGTGTAATTCCTAGCTTGTAATAAGTTCTGTCTATAAGCTGTTCTGTCTTTATGCCAATTCAGAGGCCTTAGGACGGCTTGAAAACTTGTGACAGTAGATAACACCAACCACTAGTTTTACAAGCCTCCACCAATCCGGACTAGGCCCCTGTGGTGGAGTATGGCCTATACCTTCCTCAGGGAAGAGACCCGTGCCCTTCGGTGGGGACATAATGGGTTGATGCTGTTCCATAAGGGAGAAGAATTCACTTTTTTAATTGCATAACTTTATAATAACAGCCCACTATTCACTACCTACTGAACTCTGAAGGTTTTCAAACGCGAGTGTCACTCAATAGGTATTAATTAGCATAATAATATTTCTGAGACACCCCAATTATCTCAATGAGTTTCTTCTCACATTTTTATTTTTCGATATATCAGGGTTTACATTGTAATGTAAGCATCCTATGTATATACGCCCCACTAATAGATTCAAGACCTTCTCTCATATCTCATAAGACCCCAATCGCTCGTAGCCTGGGCTGCCTCAGTGATCTTAAACGATAACTAAGGTTAAGCAACATACGGCGCGTTCAGTCCATGGATGGGTTTCTGTCTATGACTAACGCTAGTGGCATATTTCCGAGCGATTCCGTGCTTCGCAAGGCACGTTAAGCAGTTGGTGCCGGCTGCCGTCGATAGATGGCAGTCGTTAAGCCAAGTCAGAGGCCTTGGGGCGGCTTGAAAACTTCTGACAGTAAGACCAGCCACTAGTCTTACAAACCTCCACCAATCCGGACTTGGCCCCCGTGGTGGAGTATGGCCTATACCTTCCTCAGGGAAGAGACCCGTGCCCCTTGGTGGGGACATAATGGGTTGATGATGATAATAACAGCCCACTATTCACTACCTACTGAACTCTGAAGGTTTTCAAACGCGAGTGTCACTCAATAGGTATTAATTAGCATAATAATATTTCTGAGACACCCCAATTATCTCAATGAGTTTCTTCTCACATTTTTATTTTTCGATATATCAGGGTTTACATTGTAATGTAAGCATCCTATGTATATACGCCCCACTAATAGATTCAAGACCTTCTCTCATAGAGAATGTCAGTGTTAACACAACTCCATTAAAATCTCGCTGCACCAAAGTTGCAGCCTTCTGTAAATCATTGTCCTACCAAGGATAATTAATTCTCCTTGGTCCTACATAGAACATAGTCCTACACTCTAGTATACAACAAGTAAAGCAAGGTATTTGTTTGTAAATGATAAACTGTTAAACATGTCACCAATTACGCATTTTAGAAATAAGCCTATATAATATTATGTAGAACAAAACAACATTTTATTTTTACATTATTTATTCAAGAGATTTCACAAAAATACATAGCTACATATTATATGCAAAAAACCATCACTGAAACCTGTACAGGTGTATCTGTGAGGTGAATCTATTTTGTTACAATTAACTCAAGAAGTGTTGCTTTAGGGTGTTTCGGCAGTTATTTGGCACATTAAAGTGATCGTTCTCGTTCGTCATGCAAGTTTAATTTATTCCTGAAAGAATCTCAACAAGCGAGCCGTGTCGTAAAATTCACGCTAACGCTTCGAAGGCTGCGCAGCGTACTATGACATCCTTTTTATGTCTTTAACTTTACGATAACGTTTCAAAAATACTGGTCCCGTAGAAAGTAGCACCACTTTGGCCTTGTAAAGAAAAAATATAACGGAGAATTTGAACAGTGATAAACTTGAGGGCACGAATGGCAAGTATGTAATAAACTTCGGACCAAGGGTGAATAACGCCAAACCTGAAATCGTTTCTATATCAATTATATTCAAATTAAACTATATTCAAATTTAAATTGAAAAATTTCCACTGGATAAATGTTTATCACGCCGACAAAGGGTAAAAAGGGTAGAGCAAAATCTTAAAACATTTTTTTACACCTTAATTAGGGATGTAATTTTTGTTTTCCGTCTTAGTTTTTGAAGTTATTCGAATGAAATTTGGTACGATGGTTCTTCATTTAAAATTATGAAACACGTGTAAAATAGTTCTTTAAAAATCATCCCTTAAGAGGGAAAAAAGGGGATGCAAACTTAGTATCAAACGTTTTTGAAGTTATTCGAATGAGATTCAGTATGAAGGTCCTACATTAAAAGTTATGAAAAACATGTAAAATAGTTTTTCGAAAATCATCCCTTAAGGGGTTAAAAAGGGGGTGTAAAGTTAGTATGAAACTTTGCCGTTTTTGAAGTTATTCGAATGAAATTCAGAATAATATTTTTTCATTAAAAGTCATGAAATACATGTAAAATTGTTTTTTTAAATAATCCCTTAAGGGGGTAAGAGGGGGGTGCAAAGTTAGTATGAAACTTTGCCGTTTATGAAGTTATTCGAATGAAATTTAATATAAAGTTCCTTCATTAAAATTTATGAATTACATGTAAAATAGTTTTTCGAAAATCATCCCTTAAGGGGGTAAGAGGGGGTTGCGAAGTTAGTATGAAAGCTCTTTCGCATGCGCTAAAAGTATCCCTATCTTATTTGCAAACACTTTACTCAACTAAAGCCCATGCGGACGTAGTCTCGGGCAACAGCTAGTCGGGTATACCGGGTGTCCCAAAACTCGACGTCAACCCGAAGCCGGGTGAAAAGGCAAGTCAAGCTGGTTGTCAGAAAAATATAAAAAAAAATCTAAGTTGTATGATTTCAAAATTATAGGCATTTTTTTAAAAATCGCAAAATTACACACCCTGTGACAGTCTTTTTACTCCTGTTGCCACAAATCTTTACTTTGTCCAATTATTATTTTTTGCTGTGTAACCCTGAATAATGCTTCTCTAAACTGTAATCAAAATTTTGAAACCAGCTGCTCTAGCTTGCATAAAAAATAGGACTTATTTCCTAGAAAAACTTTCAAAATAAAAAATTGCCTAGTTTTAACTGACTGTATTGAAAAAAAAATCATACAACTTAGATTTTTTTTTATATTTTTCTGACAACCAGCTTGACTTGCCTTTTCACCCGGCTCCGGGTTGACGTCGAGTTTTGGGACACCCGGTATATAGGAAGGCCACTTTTAGATTTAGGGTTCCGTTTGCGCAATATTAAACTTAAAAGTGCAATTTTTTTGTCTGATTAAGGGCCCTCGCCCACGGCGGCTTTTTGTAGCGCTGCCATCGCGCGTTTCGTAAACGCGCGACGGCATTGCTACTAACGCGCGTAGGTCGCTTTTGCAACGCGCGACCGTAGCGCGGCTGTAGCGCTGCTAACGCGCCGCCGTCGCGCGGCCGTAGCGCTACAAAAAGCCGCCGTGGGCGAGGGCCCTTAGGATTACTCAGGCAGCCGGGGCTACGTGACGTCGTTGTCGTTGTCGGCGCTTCGGCTGCTTACGTAAAAGTAGCACCAAAGACAACGTGACGAATGTTGCCTCAACTGAGTCCATCTTGCTACTGTGGCGATTGGAAGCGCGACGGTAGCGCGTTTGCATCGCGACAGAAGCGCTACGGCCGCGCGACGGTGGCGCGTTCGAAGCGCTACGGCCGCGCGACGGTGGCGCGTTCGAAGCGCTACGGCCGCGCGACGGTGGCGCGTTCGCATCGCGACAGAAGCGTGGTTACGTGGGCGAGGGCACACAGCTAGCGACCGCATCGCGGCTGTAGCGCGGCGAAAGCGCCACCGGTAGCGGTAAAGCGGTAGATTGTACGAACGTAAAAAAATTCAACAGTACCACATATAACGAACGAAAGGATAACTATCAAGGCTAAGTAGGCTTTACAAGTTAACGAGTAATAGGCGACCAAAATTAAATAATAAAAGGAAAACTTCGTACAAAATCCATTGAAAAATGAAGTTGTTAGTTCTGAAAAGCAGATTAAGCACGGAACTCTACAATGCGCGTGGCCCGACACGCACTTGGCTGGTTTTCTTTTAATGAGACCTAAATGATTTTTTTCTCTTGGTTACCTCGACGTATGGTCATAGCCTGATTTGGCAGCTTTTTCCATCGTATGATGTTTATATTCTACTTCATTCCCCGTCTGCACAGCAGAGCAAAAAAATCATATTCTGAACTAGCTGACCCGGCGAACGTTGTTTCGCCGTGTAATTTTTTTTTTCATTTATAACTATGATAAATAAATAACAACGTATTCTCGGACCTACCGATTGTATAGGTATCTATATAATTAAAATTCAAAGTCCTGACTGACTGATTCATTCACTCATCAAGGCCCAGCCCAAGCCGTTGGACGTTGAAAAGGGTTGCCAAAATTTGTATGGGAAGTATAAAAAATATACAGTCTGTTTTTTCATTCAATGCAAAAAAAATTCCATACAATTCTTAGGCTGTCAATATCTGAATGTTGCTAGTACGTAAAAACCAAATAACCCCATTTTACTTCCAAGTTAAATTGTGTATGCTACGCGGGTGTTTTTTTTTAGACTTTGCTCTTACGAGTAATTCAATTTTAATGTCTTTGATGTGATAAGGATTTTGGTCACATGAGTCTTCTATTCACGGTAAAAAAAATCTACCGAGTTAACCTATAGCTTTTATAGCGGTAAAACCACGTCTTTTTTTTTTGCATAGAATTAAAAAACGGACTATAGTCTAATTTTCTTGAAACTTAAAATAAATACTCTTCAACACAAATGATTGAACACGTGTTTCGCCGTTTTTTCTAAATTTAACCCTTAATGGAGTGAACGGGGTGAAAAATTTTGAACTAAAGTCCACGCGGACGGAGTCGCGGGCGACATCTAGTATTATATAAAATTTCATCAAAATCCGTCGAACCGTTTTGGGGGAGTATGCGCACTAACATTGTGATGCGAGCATTTTATTATATTCTTAATATATTTTTTCGTTTATCATCGGCCCGTCTATGACCACTACTCTAACGACCATCGGGATCTTAGTCTAACTACTGACCGTCCGTCATCAGCTGTCGCTCCAATCCTAAAAATATAAAAACACTTGTCTTTTTTCTACTTTTCCTTATTAAAAGCGGTTTATATTATATCGGTAATGAAGAAACGCTGTTCAGGTGCAAATTGCACCACACACACAATGGATGCATTATGTCAGAAATAACTACTTAGTACAATATGTCATAATAAAAAGCATAATATTTATGGAAACTATGTAGAGCGCAACTGAAACTAGAGACATATTGTAGCCGAATTATTAAATAACGTAGTCAATTGTAACAAAAGTTGTCCAAATCAGCGTCCAGTTGCAAGTAGCAATTGTAATGTAAGTAACGGGGGCAAGTATTGCGTTATTGCTACAACACGTTATATCAGTACAGAGGCGGTTCTATCCGAGATCCTGAAAAAAAAAAACAGAGAAGTCGGCTCCCCTACTAAGGGTTCCGTACTCTCAGTGTTTTCCTAGTTTTTCCCGAACTTTGAAGACATTTTTTTAATAATAATTAGCAAATACATAGTTTTTAGATTTTTCCCTATATTTGAAAATGGAAATGAAAATGAAAAAAAAAACTTTATTGTTAAATGGTAATGTGAAAAGTAAAAATGGTTACTGGCACCCAAACTAGGATTCCGTGTGCTATGGGCAGCCAAGCTACTTCCAAAATACAATACATTTGTAGTGTAAGACTATATTACTTGCCAAATTTCATCGTTCATCGGGAGAATCTTGATTCCCTCGAGTGTCGAAGTATACGTTTTTTTGCAGCAGAAATATCATAAAGGGCCGTTTTTTTACGTTAACTTAGAAGTATGATTTTTTTACAGCTTCAAGAGACAGTAGACTTACATGGTTTAAATTTAAACTGGATACCTCAACGCGTTCCCAATATGAAGGGTCTTGACAGACAGGCGGATGGACGGACGGACGGACGGACGGACAACCAAGCGGAGTTTCTTTGTTAGTGCCCTGCCTCACTAGAACGCCATGGCGACGTCGCCAGCGACCGTATCCAAGCAGTTAATATTGAAATGTATGGTGCCTAACTCACTTGGCGACGGTCTGGCAACGTCGCCATTCAATACAAACGGCTTGGATACGTAGCTGGCGACGTCGCCATGGCGTGCTAGTGACGCAGGGCACTAAGTTTCTTCTTCACGTACTCTATTAATTGTGAAACTAACAACTTTGACGTTTATACAATAAAAAAAATGACTACGGAAAATAACCTTTCGTGTTCCGGTTGACCGGACAACACAATCGTACCACGGGCAAAGAGTGAAAAATCATTTGTTTCAACTTTTGAATTGGATTTTTTTCTTAAGTTTAGTGATCGGAAAACCAAGGGTTCCGTTTTTCCTTTCGGGGTACGGAACCTGAACAAACACCTAACTTTACCAAATTGCTGGAATCGAGGTGAAGCTGCAAAGGTATCAGCATAGGTAAACAAACAACAGTCTCACGTCAAACAACTCATGCTCAACGGTCTCTAAAGGGCCCGGAAGCAGAGCGGAACACGGCTTTATTGAGTGTGCAAAAACAAATTAGCATGTCAGAGACGTGACAAAATGTATGAATGGAATGCAACCGAGGCGAGAATTCGAGATCTTGCGTCATTTGAGATCTTGGCGGACTATTTGGCCTATTCTTGTTCCTGAATAATCTCGGAAAAGAAAGAAATAAATAAATATCGGTATTTGGTCTACTTTTCAAAATATATACATACATACATATGTATGTTTCTAAGTAGGTAAGTATATTATGCATATGTGTTTTACCTCATTTCTGCTGCAAAAATATGACTATTACTAAGCTCTAATTATTTATTACTGCTTTAAGCTCTGTATCTTGTGAATCTTAAAAAAATATATATATATATATTTAACAAAACTAATATTATTCAACAACTATACTTCTGTGTGTACTGATGTTATACACACGAATTGTATGGCGGGACCTTTTATTCAATTTCCTATAAGTTAGTAGTTAATTTAGTCCCGTCTGCTTAGACTGCAAATTCAACATTAATAAAGGCCTCCATTATGACGACTTTTGGAAATAGAGTTTTTGTTTTGATAAGTAGTAAGTTTTAGTTATTACCATTAGTTACTTTTTAAAAGTTTCTAACTAATAAATAATATAACAATACGACCTCTGTGGCGCAGCGCATCTGCCAATCATGCGAGAGGTCCCGGGTTTGAATCCCGGTTGGGAACAAAATGAATCCCATCTTGGATGGTCTTGGATGTTTACATGTTTATGATGTCGCTGTGTCTGGTTTCCACGACAAAGGGTATTCTAGTGTGGGGCCAGAAGCAATGTATGTGCCTGTATGTAAATCTTTTTGTTGAATTGTTGATTTCTGGGTCATAAATACGCGGGAAAAATATATGAGAGTGAAATGAGAGTCCATCTATCCATATTAATCTCGTAAAATGGATCAAGATCTCGCAAGAATCGAGATCTCGTGCTATTATGCGAGATTCCAATCCCTATACAGGATTCTATCTACTTCATTACAGAGAAACATAGTCATTACGCAGCTTAGGTCGTAACGTTGAGTGTATCCTTCAAGCAAACAGATTCCACTCAATTGATCCTATTTGACAAGTTCACTTTATCATGCCATTGGTGGCAGTGCGGTAATATCGGTAATCAGAATGCAGTTAGCCGACCACAGCTAGCTCTCTATCAAAATAAATTAAATACCATTTGGCACAAGCTGTGAGTCGCTTGTGGAGACCTGTGAAGTCCTCACATTTTTCTATGAACTTATTTGATTGGTTTGACTTCGTTCGTAATCCAATTGATTGCGTAGCGGATGAAACTTGGCGACACATAATGAGTCTGCTAATATTTCGATGACAACCCATCCTTGAATACAAGAGTAATAAAAAATTAATGAAAAGTAAGGTACCTATTTAGCTGTGCTGGTGTATTCTTCTCAAAAATATTAATACTAGACTCACTCATAATATGGTGTACGCCATTGAAATTATTGTTTTTATTAGTAGGTAATATCTTAGGACTTTTTTCTATACATTCCTGCTCAAGGTAAAAGTTAAGCTGAAAAAATGAAAAAAAAAACATTCGCCAAATATAGATTATGCTTTAAAAGAAAATGGACATTGAGAAAAGGCTTCCTTGTAGACTATGAAACCCTAATAAGAGACCTCCACTTTCTACTCGTCAATATAAATAACTTAAAAGTTGTTAATTTTCGGGGAAATACATTACCTTACATAAACTTTGCTTGGTTTTTTTGAGCTGCATTTCGAACAATGTAACGCACTCAGTTTCTATACCTTTTACACCTAGTTACTTTATTGCGTTTTTTGCTGTAGTTCGCAGAAACGGAGCTCCTTTATCTTTTCTATTCTGTTTTGCTAGTCTCGCAACTCGAGGCACCACTAACTCCAACTCCATAAAAAGTAACGGCCGCTCATTTAAGCAATGCGCTGTCAAGTGGATTAGGGTACTGTTCCTCCTCGCTGTTATTTTAGAACTGCTTCTGCAATGGACCGAATAAATTTTGTATGACTCTCGCCAGTTTTAGGTTAAACTAGTTGTAGCAATTTAGAAGCTTACGCTGAAGTTAGGCCGCTCCAGCTATGTTTAAACCATAGGCGGACGAGCTGGTATTATCTGGAAGGCCGTAGTTTAAGTAACTGTGTCGACTTCCTTGTGATGATACAAATCTCTGCATAGGAGACGAACGGAAATATTTAGTAATAGTATGTTCGTCTATTTTATTATTAATCATTGCTGGATACCCTTTTAAAATGACGAATGATAAATGAAATGACGAAGGGATTACGAAAAAACAAAACGTAAGTAGGTACAACGCTAAAAATAAACCGTACTGACTATAGATACAAAATAAGTTGTTTCTTTCCTTTTTAATTCTGAGTAAATACTGAGAGGCTACGAATCCTCTCAGCGGGCTTGTGGCAATCGAATAATGTGGACAAAAGCATGATCTTAATTAAGATAATCGGTTTTGTTTGCAGAGAGCTCAGCCGAGTTACCGAATGGCGCCTTGAGATTATTGAGGCGTCAACAATCATTCACACTAGTCTAGTTCGTAAATAAAGGCTTCAAATCAGTGGCTTTACTTAGTAAAATAACACAATTATGAATGCATCAAATTCAATTGAAATAGTTTTATTATTGACTCCCGATGCTTAGTTATTTATTTGATGGGTCTAAACGCGATTATTTATTAGATAAATTAAATTGTCTTTTAAATTAAGACGGTAATTGTTAAATATTTAAATTATGGTATGTTGTTAAACATTTTAACCAAACGTTTATAAGAGAAACATTTTAACCAAACGTTTCTCTTATAAACGTCAATGTTGTTATTGTTATTGATGTCATTCATTTTTCACAATCTTATTGTATCTCTTACTTAAATACTTCAATAAATGTTATTATTACTAGAACTCACGCTACAAATGATGCTACTCTATAAAGTCCTTAATCATTACATTACAAACCAAAATTCATGAGGCTTAGCCATTGGTTGTGCTTATTTAAGCAATTAATATGGTCAGCCATCAATTCGCCCATTATGTTACTTAGGACCATAATTTGTTAGTCATACGTCATTCACAACCATTCATACTTCAATAAATGTGATTATTACTAGAACTCACGCTACAAATGATGCTACTCTATAAAGTCCTTAATCATTACATTACAAACCAAAACTCATGAGGCTTAGCCATTAATTGGTTGTGCCTATTTAAGCAATTAATATGGTCAGCCATCAATCCGCCCATTATGTTACAGACCATAATTTGTTAGTCAAACGTCATTCACAACCAAATGTGAGTCCATACATACGAGAGCTGGGACGAAACATAAGCCAATTATCTGCCAAATGACATTTATGAACCACTATGAAGAACTACTCGTACTTCATGGAAGGAAATTAAGTTAATCACTCTTTTAATTCCGAAGCATGAAGCGTTTGGCGCACGCCTAGTACACACTGCGACTTCGACACTCGGGAATTATCTATTTGTTTCGCTTTTTGTGTTTGCTAAGTCACACCCCTGCTTATGCTTATTCATCTTACGTAAATATTCTGCAGCTCAACTTAGCCACATTATTTAGCTACGTAATTGCAAAGTAGCAGACATACAAATATTCCGCCGCGAGCGATCGAGTGCATTCTCTAGGTAGAGTACCAATTTGAATAGGATGAAAGAAAATGTCAGACCTTGGGATTTGCGCGATCTACCAGAGACTATATCCGTCGCGCCACGTCACTCCGTCGATCCATTACGTTCAGCCCACATTGAGTCTACACTCCGCAAATATTGACAATTTCCATAATATTAAGCAAAGTGCAAAATACAACGATCAAACAAGAATACATTTTCAAAAATCCAGTCGTAAATCTGCGCTAAGTTATAGTAGAGTAAATGGCATAGAGCGGACCGTATCAAAGTGTCTGGACGTTGTGCCAGGATTGGCTCCCGGCTGGCCGGACGCCAAGCTCCTTTAGCGGTCACCCTGCTACAATCGCATTCTCTCTAGGTACCTATACCAGCACGGAGGTACCTAGAGCACGTGTACGTAGTGGTGAGCACTCTATTAATATCGAAACAATAAAACAGACGAAGATACGTTTTATCTCACCCCAGCATCCGAGTGGGGCTTAGTGAGTGTCCTCGAAGGATACGAAGGCGTGATATTGATATTCGGCGCGGGTGGAGGGCTTTCGAGGGTGCTTCGGTCGTGCATCGGGCTCTCGCGCCGCCGCCGAGTCGACTTCAACAACTCTACAGCTGCACCGTATTGTCATTGCTGGATACTGCCTTGTCACCATTTCGGCCGGAAGAACGGCTATGTCTAGGAATATGACTTACAAAAGTTTCCAAGAGTGCTGTCGATTTTACATAGTAGCGGACGTAGGCAGCATCTTTTCAAAACTTTGAATTTGAAAATATCTCACAAATCAACGACTTTTATTCGAGATATGCGAAGGGCCGGTGTTCTCAATAAATTCGGTCACGCGTTCGGACCGTAAACGCAAACAAAAGAAGATAGAACGATTTTGTTCTCGTGCCATTTGTGTGAGAACACTTTCTTGTTGTGACCTTGTTCCGTAGAACACCGTGTGGGCATCTGAGTTATTATTATCCTTTGGTTGTACAATAAAAAAAAAGTATTTACACAGCCTTTATTATCGTTAACTTACATTTTCAATTTTTTCATTAGGTAGCGCAGTATTCACTGTACCGCAAAATCGGAGGAACGAGGCAAATACTAGAAGTTGTTGCGAGCTAATATTTGTTTATTGAACCAGAGGCAAAAGTTTGTAGACAGCGTCGAATTACAATGAGCGACCACGTTCTCGTCGGACATGTAAGTTTTTATTTGCCAGTCGCTAATGGAGCAAAAATAAACAAGCTGACACTATAATAGTATTATGTTGCCCCGATGCAAAGTTATATGAATTATCTCAAAGTTGGAGCTTTCTATAAATAAATTTGGAAAATTATGGACATTACGTGTGGGCATAAATCATCGAAATGTTTATTCAACTTAATGATAGTGCATGAACACTGCTCTATCACGAATCCTTTCACCGCGCATAACCAGCTTGTGACATGTAAGAGGTAAGTTAGGTGGGTCAATTGGCGCAGTTGTCAGAGCAGGGAGGCAGCGTGCGTTGACGTCAATCAGCCCGGGCTTCCCGGCGCAGCTGCGTGGGACGGCTGGGAAAGCAGCTCTCGCTCGTCGCCCACCGCGGCGAGTCGGCTCTCTCCCGACCGATCAATGTCAATGTCAATTTATAAATTTTTCTTCTCACTCGACGTATTCTTTTACGTATTTTCTACAGAAGACGAATAACACACCAAATGCCGTGTTGGGAATATCCGCTCGGAAAACGCCAAATTAGTGACGGTTAAAAAATATATCAGAATGAGAATGAGAAAGAATGGCTGGGTTGTAAGAGTTGTCTATTCTATTCAACCAGATGGTACAAATGAAAGAAAACTATGTATCTCCACAAAAACATATAGGGTGAATAAATAAACATTTGGAACATTCGGACTAGCTCACTTTACCAACGATCTGGATGAGGATGGATGAGGACGAGGACGGAAAGAAATAGCGAAGCTTATGTCCAGCAATGGGCAAGGACGGACTGATTGATTGACTGCTTGAAACATTAGGTCTTACCGTGAATTAAGTTGTTGTTACATCCAACACACACGGTGTGAATCTTCAATTTTAACTCGCCAGTCCACGTGACACTGTAAAGGTAACCGGGATTGGTAGCGAGACATAGAGTCGATGACAGTTTCAATCCACAGGGAAATCCCCAGACAAAAAACGCCCAATCAAGGGTTTGGTTGCTTTGTTTTTGTCGAGTGAGCTTTGAACAAAGAACACTCCCAAAGGGATGCATTTCGCTGAATACGAATACGGAGTCATGAACAGTATGATAATGCAATAAGCCAATTGTACTATTGTACCTAGCTCGTCTACTCGGTAGGAATTGGATAGTGATATTTTATTTCTCGAGTGAAGAGTCCTCAAACGAAATGTCTTCTCTGGAGACGTGGTAAACCATTTTGAGCCGCTTGACTGCAAACAAGGGGCTGTGGATTTTCAACTAGCTTTGTGAAAAGCGGACAACTTGATATGCGCTTACAGACGAGAATCTCTGCTTTCTCGTGTGATACACGACCTTACATTTCATCATCTCATGTATGACAATAAAACCTTAAATATTGAGTAAAATGTAGGTCCGAAGGATGGAAATAATTATATAAGAGAATAATTTAAGATTCACGCGTATAAATTATCAAGTGAAATAGAAAGTGGCCAGTCTTGCTTGAAAATAAATATTGAGTAAATCATCGATCATTCGACAATTTATTAGCGACGATGACGAAGTGCTGACTGCAATTGAAGTCAAGTCAAAATGTAGTCAATGAGTTAATCTTTCAATTATTTGTTTGCTACGATTGTTTGAATATTTCATTCATTCAGCTTTTGTCCAGGTATAAAGAAAAAAAAAATCAATTTAAAAAATGGATTCATATTAAAAAGAAGCACGATAACCGAGGACGAGCAAATAAGGAAATATATATTATCTTTTAATTTATATCAAGGGTTTGTGTACATGTAGACAAAAGCTTAATAAAATGTGTATCATTATTTTAAAATTGCACTTGTAAGAAATAAATAAGTAGTAATAACAACGCGAGATAAATCTTGGCTTGCCATCGTGCTATGGAATCGTGACCGTGTATGTAATGGGTCATTGTTTCTGCGGTAAGTGGTCAGACGAGATTAGGTAGATACTTAAATATGCTACTTGTTGTATGTTTTGTAGTGAAAGGAAGTGTTCGGTTCTGGATATTGCACTCTCGTGTTTTGTTCTCTAACAATGAAACCATTTCTGATATCGGACATAGAGTCGGAGATAATAGCGCCCATACAAGTCAAGCAAAAATAAGTTGGAGATCACCCAATAAACAAGCTTTTGTGTATTTTGGGTATTTTTAGCCCTCTGTGGTTCGTGACGCTCTCTAGTCTATGGATGGTGTCACAGCAAGGTCACTCGGCAGACGTACTCTAATGGATTCACTTAACGTGTGTGGCGTAGTCTTTGTTAGCAAAGCGACGCGACGGGCTTCTAATTATAGAGTTGTGTCACAATGAGGTAATGTCTTATACCGTATGGATTTTAGTTTTCTTAGAGATGCAATTGAGTTCAAATGACCCTAAAGAGATCTGAGAAAAGAGTTTTCTTAATTACGCTGTAAATTCAGTGTTGATGTTGTACAGTACGGTTACAGACCCGTCAGGTGCTTGCACCTGAACCGTTGGGAAGGGAGAGACTTTGTCAGTAAATCGTTTTGTTTGACACAAGCGACTGATCCACCAATTAATCTGCGGTTGCGGGTAGTGCTCTCGCAGAATCGCCGAATTGGTCGGCGGATGTGTTCGGTACGCTAGTTGCGTCTAGACCTGTAGTGCACCAGATCTCTATCGGACGTCGTAAATTATGTGATGGGGGCGGGCGTGGATCCTTATAGGATCCTGCAGCAGAGTTTGATTTCCTGCTTAATCTTATTTATCGCGATTGTCGTTCTGACAAACTTTACTATTTATTTATTTTGTTGGGGACGAAAAAACCGTTTCTTTAATTGACGTCTTGGATTGCCGATTTGGTCCGTTGTTGTTTCGAAATGTCCCAATTTAGAAATTATTTCCGTGTCATTTGTTCGAATCGGCAGGCTTAATATCGAAGAATACGAAGATATTCTTCTTAAAATGCGACATTATTCCAAGGGACCGTTTTTAGCGTCACTGTTTGCCAAGTTTAATTCAGTTCTCTTGCATTTCCCTATCAAGAGCCCATTAGTTTCGTAATCGACAGGGTCTGGGGTGGCGTCTTATTTGAGATGTAGGAAGAGGGGTGCAGATGCGGGGGGGGGGGGGGGGGTCCGGTGTTGCCAGTCGCCGCACGTCCCCTCAAACTGAGGGTAGATAGAGATGCCGTGCCTCACCTGCTGATCGGGGAAACAAGGTTTTCTGACCCCTAAATAGGCCCCGAGAGCCACTGCTTTAAGCTTAATCCAGACGGGATAAGTTTAAGGGAAACGATAGTGGAGCGCTTAATCCAGACGGGATAAGTTTAAGGCAAACGATAGAATCGCTCGTAGCCTGGGCTGCCTGAGTGATCTTAAACGATCACTAAGGTTAAGCAACATACGGCACGTTCAGTCCATGGATGGGTCACCGTCTATGACTAACGCTAGTGGCATTTTTTCCGAGCGATTCCGTGCTTCGCAAGGTACGTTAAGCAGTTGGTGCCGGCTGCCGTCGATAGATGGCAGTCGTTAAACCAAGTCAGAGGCCTTAGGGCGTCTTGAAAACTTCTGACAGTCAGACCAGCCACTAGTCTTACAAGCCTCCACCAATCCGGACTTGGCCCCCGTGGTGGAGTATGGCCTATACCTTCCTCAGGGAAGAGGCCAGTGCCCCTCGGTGGGGACATAATGGGTTGATGACGATGACGATAGTGGAGACTTTGCAAGATTCACACTTTTTAAATTTTTTATTTGCGCTAAGCTTATCTATAAACGAACGATTATCTATAAACGAAAATAACGAAGGCGATGTAATTAAAAGATTATAAATCTTTTAATTACATCGCCTTCGTTATTTTTTTTACAAATGAGCAAGAATATTTTAGTAATTTGCCGCTAAGGCCCATAAAATAGTGGTCCTAATATATAAAACTACAATTCCTCGAAACCCTCGATAAATGCCAATTTAATCTCAAGAGAGATGGCGGGATGGAAGGGAGATTTTACAAGAAATAACAAACAAAAGAATACAGTCGAATTGAAAACCTCCCATTTTTGAAGTCTGTTAAAAAATGTAATCACAGATTAAATAAACTACCTATGAGAAGTGCTTTAGAGGAATCATGTTTTCATAAATAAGGCCGTAATAGTGTATAATCCAATAACCTGTTTTCATGTCGCAGTAGCAAATCAGCTGTTATTCTTGTTAATTTGCGAAGAATAATGAAGAAATTCCTGTCTTATTACAAGGAATAGTTCTTACAACTATACAACGTTAGCTAACACAAAATAAAAAAAAACTGAGATATAACCGCCACTCTACAGAGCTTAAGTACCTATAAGCTTTTTCAGTGAGTCGTCTCGCCTAATTGGAACCTATTGAATGACGAACATTGGAACTTATTGAACTATATTCATATTGAAGCCCAAATCTGATGGCTTAATACTACCCACACAGAGTGCATGCTCTAGTTTCTATTCAGGTTTATCGCTTTTGGCTCATTGCGCAAATTCACAGCAGATGGAGACAAAGCTTTCAACTGGATCTAATAGAACATTTGCAAGATTTCACGTAGCATCCTAAACACGTATTTGTAGGTACTTAGCAATATGGAATACATAGGTACTTAAACTTATTGACTTTATGAATTTATGGACTTAAATATAATTTATCATTTAGGTAATAGTAGAGAGGAAGGTTTTTAATGATATATTAATTCTGTCCTATTTAGGTACACGATTATAACCTTTCGGAACTGCAAATAAAAGTAATTACCACAAGATTGTCTAAGTTTCATGAAAAATATACAACGATTAAGGCGGCTTCACTATTGCCAGAAAGCGATCTACATAGATCAGGCGGACAATGCATGTTATTTACGCAACTCATTAGTAATTTGTTACATGTTAGCAACTTTTCTCTGCGGAGAGAGTCGTGCTAACTGGCGAAACGTCGGATCACAATGGGCCAGCTACCACAGATTGCCATCGCGGGTCATCGCGTGCTGCAACCTTTCACCGCTAGCTAGCGAACTGAGACTGCCGACTTAAACACTTGATTCCGCAGCTAAAAAAACTGTTGTGTAACGTGAATACTAGAATCTACCGGTACTGAATTCAAGTACATTACAACGCGCGTAAAACTTATTGCCAGAGGCAAGGGATGATGTCAATGTGAACTGGCGGAAGTAAATTACGCGCCTCCTGCGACCACCGAATTCAATTAATCCACAAACAACATTTATGTAAATTACCCGTCTCAAATGGGATCCGAAACAAAAGCTTCCCCCTGCATTATGCTGCATCGCTCCTTTGATTAAATGGCTAAGTAGTGAGCCACGAGAAGATTCACCTTGGACACAGAGCTCAAGCGAACATAAGCTGCAAAACTTTTGCCAAGGAAGAAGTTTCATTGCCATTCAGCATTTTGTGGATAGCTAGGTATTCATAAATTGCCCTGTTCAGATTAAACGAGTAATGTACAATACGGAACACGTCGATTCACTGACTCCTGTTGTCCCGTTATCTACAGGCTTTCGGTCCCGAAACATCCCTAGTGCGGTCAGACAATAACAAGCTACCTGACACTTCGGTTGCCTCGAATTAATGGGGATTGGGAGCTCACAATATTCCCTCTGGATTACGTTGGACTGATGATGCAAGAATAGGTAAATAAAACGTGTATACATAAGGTCCGTATAAATTGATTTCTGATCATTGTAACGATTATGACATGGCCAATGAAATCCAATTATTATTTTAATAACGAATGTTTTCATTGGTTTGTGTTGGATCCGAACGTGATGATGTTTGTTTGTGCTTACTGGATATGATGTGGCTCGTAGTGTTAATGCTGTATTCATTAATAGTAGACTTTACTTGTTTCCGAGAGAGAAAAGTAAGTTTGTCTCAAAACTCACCAAGTTAATTAGATACCTATTTCGTATTTAGTTCATATTTAGAAAAGTGGTAATATATAGGTACAAACTTACCGATGTCAAATATTAATCGCTTGTTCCTTTTTAGAAATAGGCTCTTTTCCGACAAACTCCAGATTATAAAGGTAATTTTATATTTAACTTCAGCAGGGTTAGCACTTTGAAAGTAGTTTTATGTACTCGTAGTAGTAGTTCGAACAGTTTTTTTTAATACGTGGAATGCCGCTATCCATTAATTGTGAAACTAACAACTTCGACGTTCATAAAGTAAACATTTTGTTTTTATTATGAATAAAAATTTTAAATTTGAATTTCCTAACCAAGCGTAACAAATGTCTTTTGAGCGCAAAATAGATTGCCCGAAAACAGACTTTATTTCCTACAGCCTGAACTAGGTAAACTATATTTTTCAATCAAGCATCTTAGTGCATCATCATAAGCAACATAATATCTTATTTTTATTTTTAGATCATACACGTCCTAAATATAAAAAATTCAAGAATGAAAACGGTTAGTAATTACTTTTTTAATTAAATACATATATCTGATGGTTAGATTATAGTACCTTTATCGTCATTTAGATTTTGTCAACAACTTGACTAACTTGCACCACTTCATTAAACTTGATTTAAATCTGATTCCCCAAACAAGAATTTTAGTTAAATACTATTTGAACATATAACGAACGTATTTAACTAAAATTCTTGTGAAGAATATTCTTATTTAATTGTGAAGTGGTGTCTTTACATAGTTTGCTACTTTCAGTCCCACATGAATTTAAAAGACCTCTGAAGGCAGGTAAGGTTCTTGTTTATATTATTTAAAGGTAAGGGCAAGTTTACTAGCCTGCTCTTTTACAAACCAGGGAAATACGTTTTTATTTAATTTTTTATGTGCAATAACTTACCAGAACCAATGAGCCACACCGCTGCCGCTACGATGGAGGCGACACAGGTCGCCATAGCTTGGCATGCCGGCGTAACGTTGGACCTCTATCCAGACACGCTGCCCTGAATGACGTCATTCGTCGGGCCCTTGGCCTTGCAATCCTAGAGCCGAATGGATTAGCACGCGACGATGGCAAGAGGCCCGACGGAATGACGTTCATTCCATGAAAGAATGGGAAGAAGCGGCGGTCGCTGGTCTGGGACGCAATGTGCGTAAGCACAGTCCCATGTCCAAGCGACCGCCTGTCATGCGGGCGCGGCGGAATCTAACGCAGCGTCGAACAAGAGGCACAAATATGCGGGTTATTCACCAACTGGACACACATGACTGGACACACCTGTGTCGAGTTGGTGAAACTCAAATTCGTATCATTTATTCTTTCGTCATCTGGACACACAAAGATTTTTATGTGTGTCCAGATGGTGAAAGCTAAAATAATAATTTTTATGTTTTCACCAACTGGATACACTCTGTTTTTTTGCAGAAAAGGGTACAGTCAGGTTAACAATCGTCTCGCTCATGGAATTATTGACCACTAACAGTGGTCGCGATCATAGTGTTCATGCTGATAGTTTCAATTTTTTTTCTTGCTATAGGACCTTCATCTTAACTTTTATTCCCTGAACGTCGATTCCCATAATGTCGCTTGGCGTTTTACTTCAATTCCCAGTACTTCGCTCCTTGCTTCACAGTTCTCTCCAGTACGCCCAGTCGCACTTATGGTATAGTCCAGAGCGGTTAAAAATACTAGGGTAACAAAAGTTAGTAGGTAGTAGTAGTAAACAACCCTGTTTAATACTGCGCAGTATTAAGCAACACCATGAACTAAGCCGCATGTTTTTCATGAGATTTTATTTTAGCCGCAATCTCTTACATACTTCTGCTAGCCTAGTAGGTACTCTTGTACTATTTACTGTAAAATTGTTGTAAAATTACCCGTTTCCAGCGGTGGAACGTTTGATGGAGGATGATGATTGTGACAGAAAACATTCTGCGCATGACTGTACTTCGTTATAAATTCGAGTAAAATTCGAATGTGTGTCCAGTTGGCGAAAACATTAAAATTATTTAAATACTTTTCACCATCTGGACACGCGTAAAAATCTTGGTGTGTCCAGATGACGAAAGAATAAATGATACTAATTTGAGTTTAACCAACTCGACACAGGTGTGTCCAGTCATGTGTGTCCAGTTGGTGAATAACCCAAATAAGCAGTCCTAGATCAGAATTCAGACCTATATATTTGTGACTTGCGGGGTAGACTACTCTTTAAGGAGATCTCAAGCGATCCGAGGGCTGGTGCCTTCTTTTGTCAAAGACTAAGCCTCGCCATGTACCGAGGCAATGCCGCCAGCCTTCTCGGAACTCTACCAGCCGACAGCAATCTAGCTCAAATACTTTATTTAAATTAGTAAATTAGGTTTTGTTTTTATTTTATTTTGTAAATATTGTAGGACAAAATACTAAGTTCCTTCAAATTAATAAATACGAAATAAAATATACGCTTGATATACATACATATATTATTAACTACTAATAAATATAAATAACTTCTGTTTCCTTTTTCTGTTTTAGGCGACTTTTTTACTGCGCCCGAAATGATGCCAATCGCAAAAAGGTTTCTCGCAAAATGTACGTATTTCTACCATTTTTGTGCCAGCTACACAGTCACTAAACCTAAACAAATCGTTGAAATACAGCGCCATCAAATTATATGTTCAGGTGGCCAAAATTGTAACTAACTAATTAATTGTAAATTCTGTTCCCCATTTCTTGTTTTATTTATTCACTTACTAAGATTTATAGATATAATAATATATTCATTAAAATTTAAAGACGGGTTAAAATATTCTCATTTTTCTAGGTAAATTTCTTAAATATACTAAATTCTCCACTAGCGCCGCTATCAACTAAACAGATAAGATGGTGGCACTGTACAGCAAAAGAATATCATCAACGTGTGCCTGAAAACCGTTTCTTAAGTATTATAAAGTCAAAGTCAAGTCAGTACAAAAGCAATCTTACACGACAGTTTTGTAGAAAAGAGAAAAAAAATGCTTCTTTATAGAAGTTGATTAATAAAAAAATTATCGATACACATACCCGAAAACTGTTAACACGATATTTGAACTAGAATTTAAAGCGGTCAACTACCTATATTAATGTCCTGTTAATAGCTGTCAAATTTTAGGGGTTCCGTACCTTAAAATATAAAAATGGAACCCCTAAAGGATAACTTTGTTGTCCGTCCGTCTGTCTATAAAGATCCTTTATCTCGGGAACACTAAAGAAAATGATACAGTCGTTTACGCCGAAAAAAAAACTTTTAATTCGGCACTCAAGGGAATCAAAATTCATAGGGTACTTGACCTAGAACTTATACTGCAAATACAGGGAAACGTCTGAAAACTATAGGTTTGAAATTTAGTCATACAAAAATGGTGTAAATTTTGGGGAAAGTTTGGAAAATAGTGTGAGTACGGAAGCCTCGGTGGGCGAGCCCGACTCGCAATAATGCTGAATGTCTTGGTAATTTCGTTTTGAGATATTTGCTTTTAGAGGTTTCAGCTGGACTAACATTCGTCACTCTTGCTTTGAGCGTGTGTGACATCCAATTATTGATGTCGTGTAGCTGTCTTTTTAAAACTAAATTATACTGGTACTACCAGCGCTATTGAACAGTTTTTAAAAGTACTACGTAAATTTAAGGAATCGAAGGGCGTACTTAGTTAGAATTGGTAAACTTTTGGACATTCAGCATTGTTGCAGTGGACCCTTCATTGGTCATGCTACATTTTTGAACAGGAACGGAAATCTCAAAACTATTTCGACAATTATGCTTTCAATACAATTTATATTTATCAGATCCGAAACCTTGACCTTAAATGACTTTTCTATGACGACAGTATGAGTATTAATTCTTTGCCTTACTTTCAAAAAAAAGACCAGAATAAATAAACTGACGTTAATTTAATGACATTTCGCCACCATCGGATCACTTCAATCATAGGTACTATGATGACGTCACAAACACAAAAAAAAACATAACGAATGAAACGTAAAAGTAGATAGATAGATAGATAGAGAACACTTTATTGTACATAAAAAAGGAAATTACACAGGTATTTCTTAATCTAAGAGTACAGACGGCGGCCTTATCACTAAAAAGTATCGAAATTAGTTTCTTAAAATGGTCAATACTTTCAAAATAAATTATAAAAAACATATTATTATTATCAAAAATAGTAGCATCGCCAATTCTAAAATGTTATTGGGCGTGGAGCATACGTTTCTATTGGTATAAATAAAGTGTTCGTCACTTGATAGTAAAGTTATGTTACGCAGACCTAAGTGACATGATATTTTTATTTCAGCTATAGGTATTTGTTGGGAGTAAGACATTTGGATATTTTGGTTTCGATAAAAACGTTACTTTACGTTTATAAATTTTATTGTAATAACTAATATTTTAAATGGTTCTGCAGCTGGAAGTGGCATCATTAGTTCTGCAAAAACACCGGAACAACTAGCTGACATTTTGTTTACTGATTTCTGTAAGTTTGTACATATTACGATGAGTGTAAAACATTACAATTCCAGTTAGATACCGTTCGAAATCATATTCTCGGTGTTTTCAGTTTCACAGAACTCTGTTACTCAGCTGCAAGGTAAGTAGATTACAGAGACGTCTAAAATCAAGTACTTACTATTAAATTGATAATTACTATTGCAGTAAATATAACGTTGAATATAATTAGTTATGTTTGAAGATTTGCTTACATAAGAGACGATGGTAATATACCATAAAAATTACTATATAAGTCATATATTTAACATTTTATTGAACAGAAGTGAAAGATGACATCAATATTGTGGTATCAACTAAGCCGCATTGTGATGGTAAGTAGCGGCTTAAAATTTGAAACAGATGTACACATAATATTTATGTATACTACTTTAAATATAATTTTAGGTTTAATAGCACATGATGACGCTGGCTTAAGAATATGCCGTTATAAATGTAAGCAAATTAAAGTACTTACCTACAACAAAACTATTGTGTTGATTTTTATAAGTAGGTACACCGACGTAGAATATTTTATATACTTACAATGCTGTTCAAAAAATTATACAAAGGTGAGTAGTCCAAGGTAAAATTGAATGGTCCACTAGTTAGGTACATATATTTTTATATTAGGTTTTAAGCTAAACTTGGTAAAACTGGCCTGTCTATTTCGTTTAAGATCTAATGTAGTGTGATGTGCTGTTCAGGATACTATGGTAAATATCTTTATTTTCACCAGGACTGCTAAGCAGCGTTGTTATTTTAAAGAATATTCTATCTATTTTCTTTTCTTGCAGCCTCTCCTAGAATTCCAACGGCAAGCAACGGTATGATAATGATTAACAACTATTATCATTGTTGTAAGGTTTCGCAACCGCGGGGACCAAGCTGCATGACTCAGGTCTTTCAGCGTCCTTACAACGTTACATTTTTTACTAAAATGCTTACTAACCTCCATATTTTTGCAACAACCCTGTTCGAAGCCATTTAGATTTCTACTTTGCACAGACACCTCGGGACTCCTCTGCCGCTACCGCTACGAATGCACACAGCCTCTGATTCTGGAGACTTGTAATCTGATACCTGTGTGCATACCGAGATCACTTGAAGGGAAAGTAAAAAAGTGCTCGTTATAATTTTAGCATCAAGACCGCATTTAGTTCGTTTTTTTTAAAAGTATCCACCATTTCCTATTATTTTATAAGTTCTCTTTCCCTCTAGCTGTTTTTGTAACCGTGGTTCGCAACCAGTTGCAAATGAAGAATTTTTATTCTTTGTGCGCAACTAGTTGCAAATCAAGGGAACTTTTATGTTAACCACAACTTCATTGTGAACAAATAATAAGGACTTCCCAAACTTACATAGTTGTTATGGGAGAAAAGCGTTTCTTAATTTGCAACTACAGTAGCTAGGTTAATAAAACAAAAATATTAAAACAAAAACTTGCAAGAGCGTGTCGAGCATGCCCACCGAGGCTTCCGAACTCACACATTTCCGAACTTTTCCCGAACTTCAGAGACAATTTTCCTAATGATTAAATTTGTTAAATCTAAAAACCAAAATGTATAAAAACCCTAACCTAACCTAACCCTAAAAAAATTGTTAATTCGCAAGTGGTTGCGAATCAGTTATTAGAACGGCCGGAGGTATATTTTTGCCACCAATGTGAATGATATACCTAATAATAATATTTTTTCAGATAAAAACGTTTTTGTTAATAAGTAAGACTAGCTTAACAATACGTTTACTATTTTCAGTTATCCCAGTGAAACACCACCTCGATGAACACGATGAAAATATTCAAGAATTCCGAAGGAGAAGTAAGTTTTAATTTCCTTTTTTATTTACAATAAAGTGTTATCTATCTATCACACATTGTAGCAAATCGAGAAATACAAGAATAGTGGTAGTAGAAACCTGCTCTGACTCTTCCGACAAAAAGTTAATATTTGGAATAAAATTGATAATATGAACCGACAAACGTTGTTGCCATATTAATTATCTTACGACCTACCAAATACAAAAAAAAAAAACAAAAATCGGTGAAGCCATTTCAGGGAAGTACGATAACTAATATTGTGACTCGAGATTTATAATATAATACATACATTAGATTACATTCATTGATCGACTTCATATTGGTATTGTCTTTTCAGTAGGTCTCAGTTTGTTCGATGAAGAGGTGGAAAAGATTTGTAAGTAAAAAAGTTACTTGACTGTCTATTATGGTAATGTTGACATTAAAGGTGGTAGTCATTTTGGAAATATGGACTTTGTGTTCCTAAGCCTGTTTAATTTGTGTTTGCACGTATCTGAGTTTTTTGAATTTGCTAATCATTTTCAGTGGAAAGCCGAACTTTCGTGAAAGGAATGATAATGGGAAGAAGTAGGTAATCGTATACTGTAATATCTCTTCATCGTTGTGTTACTTTCCTTGTAATCGTGAATCGCTGTTTTTTAACAATCTTTTATTTTCCAATAAAATATCAATCAATTACCGAAACTATTGACGTATTCTCTTAGCACATTTTGGCGAGTCTCGTAAATAAAAAAATACATTATCGATGGAGATGTTTTACTCTTTGCAGAAAAGAATGAAGACACTTTGTCCAATTACTTTAAACACGTTATGGAAGTACAGAAAAGTAAGTAGCATCAAATGATAATAATGAAAATGCTTGTACCATGTGGTGTTACTATGCATTTTTTAAAATTGAATACCGTGTAGGACATGCATATGTCGCAGTAAAGTAATTAAAACAGAGAGTCAATTTAATCTCTAGACAGTCAATCAAAGATCGATATTCAATCAAGTCACTAAAGTTCCGTCAGACAAGTGAGTGAACGAAACGTTTAACGAGTTTCCTAAACGTTCCTAGGTATTTCCTATAAAATGGATAGTAATATTATATTTATTCATAAGGGGCGTAAAGCCCTCTTAGGTGGTGTGGATGTTTGTCAAACTGACAAGGGCCACCTTTGCACGGCATGTTCTACCCAACTGAAATTGAAGAACATAGTTACCTTGTTAATCATCCGAACGAGCGTGTCGAGTCTTCTGAAGCCATCTTTGCAACAAGAACTCACTACAAAAACAAGACTCTCAAACGAAACATCCCTTTCTCAATTCATACGATTTTATTCTTATTATATAACTGTAGGACTATTAAAGTACCTAATTTTAATTAACAGGGGTAACCACAAAAAGTCATTCTATCATTAAAGACGCTCAAGAAGATAATAAAATAAACGTTGATGATGATTATTTAGTAGACGAAGTTCAAATTAAGAGGAGTAATAATTCCGTGGTGAGTATTTATCATAAAGTATAACTATATTGAATAGAATTACCACAGAATCCTGTATATACTTTGCTTTATCATATTTGTAACCTTACTTGAGATCAGATGAGACGATATGGAGAGGATCAACCAAAACTAATTTTGAAGCAGCCAAGTATTACGGACGCCCCATAGGAGGAAGACACCAAATTAAAACCTGTTCGAGATAACATATTTATTAAAAAAACACTTCAGCAAGTACCGCCTCCTTTATTTCCTTCAATGTCAGGTAGAAATACTCGTATGAAATGTCTATGTAAAGTAAGCAGAATAAAATACGAAAGGATGTTGCGGACTGGGGCCGGTTTCTGAATTGAGAATTTCACAAAGTAAATACTTAAGTAAGGTTCTGTCACGCTCTCTTCTGAGAATTTGACGAAACAGCGCTACAGATAATAGTTACTTTGTGAAATTCTCAATTCAGAAACTAGTCCATAGTCCCCTCTCCTTTTTGAGAATTATCTATGCTTGATATACTATTCCGATTATTATTATTATCAATACGTTAATTGCTCATAAATAAATATTACAATGCGGCGAGCTTGATGCTAGAAGCATTTTCTACCAGTGAACCGCAAGAGGTGAATGAGAATTAGGAAAGGTTATAAATTTTTTAAGTTCTAAATTGTATATTTGCTACCATTACTATGGTATGGTTATTGAATTAAAATGCTATACTTATTATAGCATTTTACTTCAATAAGTAAAGGAACTCACAACGCAAAGCCGTCGCAGTTGCGATCAACAGTACCTACCATTTTGTATGGTGGACATAATTTGAAACCAACGCATTCTGACCATGAATATTGTTACTTCAACTGCATGGTGTCCAATAAATGTTTTGCTGTATATTTGATAGCTGAAGACAGGGCGCTATGGCGACGGCGACGTTAATGGACGACGTTAAGACCGTATATCTATAAATAGCCTGATGATGATGATGATGATATATTTCAAAACAATATAGCAGCATTGCACACCTATACTATTAGCTGCTACCTTTCGCAAGGTACGCCACTTCTCTCTGACCTCAGATACCTCATCATAGGTGAAAGGTTACACGTGCAAAGATGGAGTGTGACTCAGACGCATCGGCGCGCCGTCCCGCGGCAACTCGGGCAAGGTCGCAGCTGTCCAGTTGCACAAAAGGCTCCACTACCATAACTCGATTATTGAAGTACTGACAGGCTAAATTGGCATCTATTGTCAAGACCCGACAAGTCTCGCTAACAGCAGAGATACATTTTCTATGTCTCGGATCCACCACAACGGGTAGAATGGCTGTTGTATCACACGGACTGACAATAGAATAGAAATGTTCACATTATTGTGTAGAGAAAGCAGAAGCTTTAAGCCTTGACCCTGAGTTTCAGCCTTGACTACTTAACGTTAGGTAAATACACTTCAAAGCTCTTTGCCCGTTCTAATGTATGATACCTGGATTACTAATGGTTGACCAAAAAATTATTGACAAATGGTCATTCGACAAACAACGTTTAACCAAATGTTCATTTGGCAAACGAGACATTTGACAAAAGTATCATCTTACAAAAACTCACTTAGCAAATGATCCATTAGCAAACACTACATTTGTTAAATGTTTTGAATATTAAAATGTCAATTGACCTTTTTTAATTTCACCAAATAATATGTTTCGCAAATGAAGCATTTGTCCAAATGTCATTTAACAAAATGTTGAACGCATCAAAGTCGAGTCTGTTTTCGATCTTACATAGAGAACCTAACGCTCCGACGCGCTCCGCTTCGCTACGCGCGTCGTCGCACCTATATTTCTGTTGTCACGTATTCTTTACATCGCCGACCCCCCGTTCGTAAGATTGATTAATAAACGAAACATTTGTCAAATAATACATTTTATCAAACGTTTTTAGACCAATAGTAGTTTTGTCTGATAACTCAGTTGTTAAATGTTCATTAAGTAAAATAATTATTTGTAAAATGTAAATTTAAGTGTTGATCATTTGGATAAGTGAGTCATTTGTAAAATGATTAGTAGTAAAATGATCAATTGGCGAAAGCATTTTTTGTCAAACATTGTTTGTCAAGTGTAATTTTGCCAAATGACTTTTGGTCAAACAGCAGGACCCCATGATACCTATAATGTTATTTTGTTAAAAAAAACATGTCAGAAAACCAATAATTTCTATAATTTTGTAGGGAATACATAAAACAAAAATCACGTATTCATCGTTTAAGAATCGCCCTCAAAACCAAGGTATTTTTGCTCACTGTCAAAAATACCTATACTAAATTCAGTGTCACATACATTTGTTTGGTTCTTATCATCGTCATCAATATGTTAAGGGCACGGCATATGGAACTGTTACAATATACCAACTGTCAGATTTAGTATCTTGCTTTATAGGATTTTTAATTGAAACTTTAAAATATGAGGTACGAGAGAGCGGTAGACTCTGTTCTGAATTTTAAATGACGAGACGTATATTTTAATCCACATTTTCCGAGAAAGCGCCGCACTTCTGAGAGAGGCTTTGGCATGCCCTCAGTAATAAAACATTTTTATCAAAAACTGTTGCAATTTGCTATGAGGGAGTGGTTCACGAGTGACACTAATTACAAAGAACACATTTTAAAACATCTATCATCTTACCTCAATTGCTCTGTTCAAATAACTCTGTATGTATATTTATTGCCCAGAGACAATCAACGAAAAAATTAATGTACTTGGTATTTGGTGATAATACTTGGATCTGTCCGTCCATTGAAAAGACTTTGTAATTAGATAAAATGAAACGTGCATTAGTAACAAAGTTTACCATACCACACTTCCTATACAAAGTCTTCACTCAACATTAAATTAGTATTTGCTGTATCAAACTATTTACAATTAAACCGCATTTCAATTTGCGCTCTATTGTTTCCAATTCCAAAACTTTATCAAACAAAGCTAGTTTTGATCATAAATAAGTCCTTGGTTACGACATTACCTTTCAAATACAATTTACACTGCGAAGATTAAAAGCATTGCTAATAATTAGTTTTATAGAGACGCTGTAATTATTACTCCCTATGAAAATGCATATTTATGTATCCAACACAAAAAAAATTACACCATGTAAAATGTATTGTTGAAAATAGTTTCATCAATATCAACAATCATTTTGCCATTTCCATGGAATTTCCGATAATCAAAAGTTATCACTACCTTAGATAATTTTATTTTAGAATTCTCAATTTCTTCACAGTCAAGTTTCAGGAATACATTCCTGAGAAAAAAATCATGAGAAATGGTTTAAATTATGCTCACGATTTTGCGTTATTTCAATAACATTTGAAATTTAACCTTCTATGTTTAATGTTGTTTAGCGACGTGCATTAACGTAAGTTGGTAAAGTGCCTACTCATGGTTTATTTTGCTTGTCTAATTCCGGCATTTATCTTGCTTAGAACGAGGAGCTTGTCACATTTGTGGCAAAATTTCGTGTGTGATAATCTCTGGTTACGCACAGATTTATCGCTTCTTGTTGTTATCGGCGATGCGACAGTGATAGTCATCAGTGGCCTAATTGGCTATCGATCGGAAATCTCATAACCATTTTGAGAATCATGCTTTCAGTACAATTTCTATTTAGCAGAAGGCTTTGATCTTAAATTACTTTTCTATGACGTCAGCAAAACATAAAAAAAACATAAACATCTACATACAGGCACATACATTGCTTCTGGCATAGCAAAGTATGAATCCTGTACCATACCTAAGTAGGTACAAAAGGTAGGTTTTTTTGTAAGTACAAAAAAAAATACGACAAAAAGTTCTATAAAAGAAGAAAAGAGGCTGCAGCCTGCTGTTTAATAAATAAGGCTGGATAAACTCCTTCAAAGCTTTATCAAAGCAGTTTATGTTTGTTAACTTTATTCCGGATACACTTATTTGACTTTGTCGGAAGGATCCGACAAGGTTTCGCTTTGATTCGCAGGGCTTAATCATGGTGAGCAGAGACGGAGCTCGCGTCGTCGGTTGCCCGTCTCTGACTGAACTGACTGACTGAGAGAAACAAACCTGGTCGGACTCTTCCGACAAAAAGTCAAGTAAGTGTGTTCAGAAAAAAGTTAATAATGGATATTATATAAATATATATATATATATAAATATACTACCTAAAGGATAAAACACATCAGCGCGGTCGCGGTGGCAGTGGCGGTGATTTGTACAGATAACTTCAGCCGGATGTTATTTCGATGTTTGTGCTGTCCTTACCTGGTTACCATAGCACAGAGTACCCCAGTTGGGTCATGGGTGCAGAATAATTGCGTTGTTTGAAAGTATTTTTCATTATTTTTTGTTTAGTATTTCTCATTAATATAGTCGGAATTATAATAATGATATTGTAGCCTATAATAATTCACCCCATAGGCGTTCTCTAAGGGTGAAAGTTTTGTGTGAATCACGCGTGCGTCAATCGCACATAAGCGATTTTAAGCGCTGAGATATGGAACACATCAAGCACACACGTTTGCTCAGGTACCTACATGCGAACACGCCGGGGTTCGAAACTACGATCTCCTGAATGTGAGGCAAGCTACCACCACAGTCGAAATTACGAGTGTTTATTGCGTGGCGCCGCCAGGTTATCACGCCCAATTAGGTTCCGATCAGGGCAGGCGGTGCGTGGCCGCCGTAACCGGATTACCAGCCTTCGCCCGCGGCCTAGGAGGCCGCCACCCGTCTCTCCTCTCCGAACCTCCACACCTTGACTCTCAGCGAGATGCAATCATCGGTACTTCTCAGACGAAGGACCACCTTTCATCTTGCCTTGCGTGCCCTCAGGAGGACATTATTATGGCAACAGACATTATAGCGAAGTCAACGTCGCAAAGTTTTGGGCCGCAGTCACTGCAACTGTTTAATCAAGATTTAAAAAAAAAGTTTTGCCATCGACAGGCTAAGAAGAAAGATCAAAATGCACTAAGCAAATTATATTTATTTTTAAATGAGTCTGTAAATCTAAGATACGTCAACTCGATATATCAACTCATCTTACCTCTGCTACAGCCGCGGCAGGATCTTTTAATCAGCGTGGAAGACACCGCAGCTCTGACGGAGCGTCGACCTGCCATGCCCGCGGGCCACCTACAGCATAATTTAATACAAATCCATCTATCGTAAGGACATTCATCTATTCCGCCTGCTATCCAGTTACCTACCGAGGGAAAATCATGTGTTTTCTTTTTTCCTTATAGAGGTATCCAAACTGAAATGTCCAACTTGTCAAAGTCTATCAAAGTAAAATAAGCCTAATAAGTAGGTAGTTACACAGAACAGTTATGAATTTACTGGAAACAAAACAACGCCACTGAATAACCGCTACAAAAGAGCGCCGCAAACACAATAAAGAAAAGTAAACAGAAAAAAAGCTTGTTACGGATGTCGCTGATTCGATAGAAAAGAATAGAATAAAATAACTGTACAGACGACGACGGAGCAAAAACGCGATGCAGCGGTGTGGCAATTTAAAGAAGCGTTCTTATTTATTTATTGAATAAACGAAACTAGTTTGGATGGACACATGACAGCTAAAAATACAAAGTGCTGAATTATTGAATGAACACAAAATAACAAAGAACTATTCGACTAATAATATGATTCGACTACCCCAAATCGAGTTTCAGCATCAATTGAAAAACACAAACCTCCATACATATTGTATGCTGTTGATAGCCTTGATTGATGACGCCGAGACAGAAAAACGGGGCGAGCATATTGGCACGAATAATGCTATAGAGAACAGCAATATTTCCTGGAAGTCTCCGAAAAGATATCTTTCGTAAAAGTAAAAGTTCGTGAATAAATTGAAACCCTAACAATCCTGTTTTTATTGGTTTTATTGTAACTACCTAACTATCTATGCACGATAGCGAGTTCTTTTATGCTGCCCTGCGCTACTGTTTGTCTAACCTGTTTCCAGTCTCCAACGAGACAAAAGCTTCATTCGTTTGAGGTTGGCTATGATATTGCAGCGGTCGCGAGCGCGATACATTCACAACCGACAGAGGGTATGCGCTTGTCACATCGGAAAATGGAAATTGGAAATAGTAATACTAGCCAAAGGCGTGCTAGCGTAAAGAAGCAGATTTTTTGCCGCACGGTCGCGGCCGTCTCAGTTTCCATGCCAGTATCAAATAATAAATCACTTCATTCGCAATGCTTCTGCTTTTGATGTAGGCAAATATGACGTACGTGTAGGAAAGTTTACGCAAAAGTAAGTTACGCACAAAAGAAGACTCCGTAAAATAACGTTCCTTGTAAAATATTCAGATCTCGAGGGTGATTTTCCGCGTGTTTCCCTAAAATGCAAACCGGCAAAGTTTGCCCCTAAATCAGCTGCGGCGAGGCCTCCAAGCGAGCCTCCGCGCGACAAACACGTACGGACAACAAAGTTTCATTTAGCCCAGGAGGTGGTCCGTCCTCTTCCGAGTTGCTGGGACGAAAAATTGCTTCCTTGAGACCTCAATAATAACTCATATTTTGGACTAGCTAGGAAAATACGCGTTTTACGTAGCTTCTTAATATGGTTGATCGTTATCATCGTTTTGTGGTCTCAATTTTCTATTATTATTATTAACATTAGATACAGGCAGTTACTTATTCTTGGAAAAAATCTACGTTATTTCCTTTTGTCTCCCAGACGATTATTAACAGTGAATTGGTACCGAATATAAAAGTACTCTCATTTGTTCAACTGGATACCTACTTAGTACTTAGCTCTCTGTACGTATGAAATGTATTCCATTCTGAGAGGCACAACCGGACGATCCGAAACGTTCCGAAGCACCCAGGTGGTGTTAGCCAGTGAGAAGTTTTTTCAATAAACTGCTGGAGCGAATGCAGTGAAGGATGCAAACAACAATGGAGTAAAACAAGCGGAGCGGACGGCCATTATCCGACTCTAACCCAGTTCTGAACGGGTACGCAAAACGGGGCTAAATTGCCAACGAGTAGTAAATTTACAAAATGAAACAAAACGGACCGCATGCCATCGTCCTGCCATAAGTAGCGTGGAATTAAAAGGCATCACACGCGCGCGACGGTACCTGCTATGAGGGTTCCTTGTCGACTACGCAACCCTAAACAGTCTCAATAATAGTACCTATTATTTACTTTGCTGAGAATAAGAAAATTAGAAAAATAGCGTACATGGAAAAACAATGGAAATATATTGATTACCTACAGAAAATAAGACACTGTGACACTAATACATTAATTAGCGCGGCTTAGAACTATAGAGGGGTCTGACTAAAATTCCGGGAACTCACCTGCAACCTCGTGGGAGTGCATTTAGACGAAATGACAAAGTCGTACCGCAAGTGCGCGAGCTTCAATCAATTTCATACATTGTACAAATGCGTGAATAGGATATTCGTATAAATTATGTGTCTTCAAACCGCTGTAAGGCATTTTAACTAAAAAAACAATTATGGTTTGTAAAAACACAAAATAAAATTTTATATTTGTATCTGCCGCCATTGAAACGGCCTGGATTTGCCGATTCTATGATGACATCACATGCTAATAAAAATGGCGTCTGTCATTCATTCTTTCTTGCGTTCATTGGTCGGTTTACCGTGAAGTGACGTCATAAGCCTGTGCGACGCCATATTGCCTAACATAGCGGTTTGGCGGCATATTTGAAAAGTAAATTTTTGTTTGCCTTTTTAGAAGAAATACATGAAAGAATTTAAATTCTTGACCAGTTTCTGAGGACTCCATGAACACAAACAAACAATATGAGACGGCTTTCAGAAATCGATCAAATAGCCTATTTAACCACATTTTAAATAACCGGTAGTGCATTTCATTCCTTAGTACTTAAATTCGGTACGTAGGTTACTTACCTCTAAGTAGGCTATTTATTTTCACGGCTTCAGTTCTGAAACAAAATTAAAACTGCATTTACTGCTACATTGGATACATAACATAAAATATGTAAATATTATCTACTAGCTGACTCGGCAAACGTTGTTTTGCCATATCAATTAGCTTACGACCTATTTATTCTCAGACAAAGGCATTTCGGAGGAGGTTGATCAAACACTGCGGTTTGAAATTTACATATATTAGAAGATATATGTATAGATTCTGGCAATGGGCACACACGTGAAAAAAATTGGTTAAACATTTACACCGAGTAACATTCTCGTGAGTTTTGCCGCCCGTAAATAATGATGTCAACTTCACAGTCCATCAAAGTGCCTACTTACTAACAAGCGGTGCAGCAAAAAAGTGCGCATTTGCAATTCAAATAAACTACAGGAAATAGAATACAATTGACTCGCATAAGGCATTGTTAGGAATTAGTATTGGTAGGGTCTAGTCCCGCCCGTCCCGTGGGTAATTAGCAGGCCACCGGGCACACGCTGAGATTTCCTGCACTTCTGAGCTCTTCACTAACAGAACGCCCTCAAATTCTAAGCAACGTTGCCTTTTTACCTCCCGCTAAAGTGCTTTGAATAATAAAAATTCGTACAATGCCTCAAGAGGTCCCGTGCGAACCCATTGTGGTGAATGGTGATCGTGCTCAAGATTAGCGACGGTTCACGTGCCCACCAGTGCCTATAAATTGTTACATTGTTATTGAATCCTGTACGATACGACCTATCTACATAGGGTACTCAAAGGGTAAACCTCTCCTGCAGTAAATCAGTAAATTGTTGTCTACATCCGCCGTTGTTTTTACTTCTCCAAATTAGGTAGCTTCCAGTTTGTAATAGTATAAGTGTACCTAATAAGTCGATACCGCCGCAATGAAATTAATCAGCAATCAATAATGCGCAAATCAGACTCTCTCCCACCTCCGACCCATAAATTATCTTTATTGCGTCTAATAGTCTAATTCAGTTATAGAGAAAGCTACTTATGGAGTCCAGCCATTAATTTCGCTCATATTATCGGAGATCGAAGTCGAGTCCTCTTTATGAAGCTGTCACATAAATAAAACTCCCAGGCCATTAGCTCGGCTCGGACATTGCACGCGGACGTATGAGTCGAACAAACATCACAAGGGGCCTGGGAAGCAGCGCGGACCCCATCAATATCTGTCATCGGACGCCAGGCAGCCAAATCATTATGAATGACCGACCGACCGCCAGAGCCAGACACATGACGTGACAACAATATTATCGGATCACTTACAATCTTCCCTAAGGCGAATATGACCTAATTTGATAAAGATTGCTCTTGGCGGCCTGTTGTTTCGGAACGAAATTGAACATAAATATTACATACATTTTGGTATGTGACTGGCACGGTAGTAAAATTTTGATCGTAAGCAAGCGTTACACAAGTTTTTATATGGTGTTTATGGCTTTATGATTTTGAGTGGCAGAGTTTGCTTGCCGCTTCGCCTCGCAAACGGTCGAGGATGTTAAGCGGAATAAAATCCTTTTAAAACCTAGGATATGCTGTGTTTAGGGCCGCCGCAAATCTGTGGCCGCGAGCAGTTCTGTGTAAACTCTCACTGCTACGGGCATTTTATCTGGGAAAAATGGGTTTAAAAACTGCCCATAGCGTTTCAAATAAGCGCGTGCAGTTCTTGTAGGGTTTTGCAACAGTTTATAAATTGTTCAAATGAGTGTAAAAAATGTACAAATGCGCAGACTAAAGAATCGCAGGAAAGTTTATGAAACCGACTTCCTTGCCTTTCTTACCCCCGATTCCTTAGAAACTAATAAGTATTTTACCTACTGTTAACTGCTGTCAGTGGTTTATAAATACATATACATTTTATATATTTACACACTTTAGCCAATTGACATTAATATGAACAAAAGATTAAGAGATTGTAAGTGTACCAAAAACCTGGGTTAGCAATAAGAGTTTTTATGAAATACAGTTTTCACGGTTTTGTGTTACGAAAACTTCATAAATAATATTAAAAGATATAATAGGTCAGAGGGGTAGGCCGTGGCACGAGACGGCTGCGGTGAGGCATGGCGGTAATAATCGTTTGATTGATGTTGCGCCACATGGCCCACGCGCTTCAATTACGAAAATGCCTTTATGAATGAAAATAAAAGCGTAGCCGTGTAGTAAGGAACAATGTTTAACGATCCAGCTGACTTGCTCGACTACGTTGATCCAAAAAAAGACTATTGATTTAATTACAAAAATAAACGGCAAAAAGTTGTAGTAAGCTTTTTACAAAATCTTTATTAAGCGGAGGGAGAGTCGGCAAGATACAATACACGAACATCTACCTAGCTGTTATTAGATATATGGCTTACTAAACGCCCCATTCGTTAAAACTTTTTGCATTATTTAGCTGGTGGGAGGAAAATTGTTTCCATATTACATGACAGGAAAAGTATTCCGCTCTATGAATTCGCTCCCCCATTTGTAATTTCCTTTGTGAAAAGTAAAACCATTATTAAAATTTTCGCATGGATCATTTGAAGAAATAAAACGGCGATGAGTTTTTCTAAGCGTAAGAGTTCCAGCCTTTAAAAATAAGAGCTGTAACGACCGTGAATAAACCACACGCAAGGCAAAGGTACTACGAGTATAACTACACTCATTCGCACGATTTCAAATTTAGACTCCGAGTGGCTTATAAAAATGTTCGCTCAAACTGCGAAGGTCGACAATGGCGAGTCTCAGAATTTTCTGATTGTCTTTATCTTAAAAGCGAGTCACGCATCTTCCTGACAGTGAAAGCCCCGTCAAGATCCGTACCTACCTGGGCGAGGACACGACACCCGTCTGGACTGACACCTACATAAGTATGTAGAGTTCATCTTGTAGGTAGAGCCCACTGCAAGTCAGGAGACAAGCGTGCTTAATGTAACCGTGGAAGAGGGTCGGATGGGAGGCAATTTTCTGCATCCGCAAGCCTGGAAGAGGTTACTTACCTACTACTAACATAAATGCAGTCACGTTTGACAGGAACCGATTTATGCTAACGTTTCTAAAGTAAAGGTGATAATTATGCACTCTGCATTCATTTCATTAAGGGCCAATTTTTCAATAGTCAGATAAAACTTAACTGGAGAATAAATTGAATGCTGTCACTGTCTAAATCATACGACAAGACAGTGACAACATCAGTTTTATTCTCCAGTTAAGTTTTATCTGACTATTGAAAAATTGGCCCTAAATTAGACAAGTGCTAAGAGAGACACGTTAATAATATAAATGCGATGCTTACTATTTGCGTCAGACGGGAAGCCAGGAAGGTGAAACAACTGGATGTCGAGACAGGTGTCAAGGGGTGGGAAATGGGAAGGGGACTGCCTGTATCACAGTAAAGTTGTTGTAGCACTAAAGATATGTCCTCCCCTCCCAAACAATATATGGTGCGAAGTTTTATGTTACATCTGGTCCGGAACGCGTACAATTTATTACGTACGTATGTTCTCAATATCAACAGAATAGCTACATAGTAGCTGCCACAGCACTTTTGTAGGTGGACACATGACGCAATGTGTTGTCAATTTAATAATACTACGCGAGAAGTAAGTAAATACTTACATAAAAACCTATTATTGTCAGCAATTCGCACTTCCATGATGAAGATTTATTTCTATTTTCACAGAAACGTACGCGTGTTCACAGTTTTGTCATCAGAACATGAAACTGAAATATTAATTACGTACCAGAACGTTTTTTCGTGTGATTCAGCGAAAAAAGCATTTCACCCGTTTATTTTGCAAAGCCGAAGTGTCGTGCGGAGTGCGTGTAGACGAGTCGCGTGCGAAAAATCGCATAAGCCAGGTCGCGAGAGCGCGAACGCTCGGGCTCAGTATACGTGATTTCCGGAAAATTACCGGCGACGCGTTCCGACGACATAACTTTAAATTGTACGTAGGCTTACAGAAAGAGGCACCCGATTCTCTTTTTTACAAAAAATCTTATTAGAAACCTCCGGTAGCTCCTCTTGAGACAACAAAAAAGGATTTCAGAATAAGGATAGAGAGAAAAATTCTCGAAATTCTGTGTTAATTTATGAATCACCTTGAGAAGTATTAGTAAAGCGAGGCGTCCCTCAACAGCTCTGCCTATGCAAATAAGAAAACTTGTCACGAATTTCTCATCTTATCTCGGTGTTACTATTACCCCGTAATAACAAAGTTGGAAGTAGGCTTTTAAATTCTGGCTGCTCCTGGGCCGGGCATTAATGACCGGCGCCGCCATTTTGAAGGGCTGCTTTAAGGAAAATTTCCCACTTGGGCCCTCGAGGGGAAGTAATGCATTCTCTTTATCGCCGTGTAGACAGTTCGCGCACTTCTCGACAAGGGGAACGCTTTTACGATTATTGTGTTCACATCGCTACATGCGGCTGCGATGAAAAAACACCAGCGGACCCAATCACAGGGGCCATAAACTACAGGCTTGCCGCCCGGCCTGGCGCGGCGGCGACGGTGCGCGGCCCTCGAGCCGCCTCGTTCCCGTGTATTATCTACTTATTGTATGAAAATACGCACCCAACCTGAACCACTTCATGAGGTTCGAATTCATCAAACAACTAGCAAAGTCGTTCAAAAGGGTGAAATGACATGACATAAATCCGATTAATAAAATTATTTATTGACCTACAAGATTGCGTTTCAGATAAACTCTCTCTAAAGGGAGGCAAAAAAACATCTATTGAATGTCAATGCTGCTTTTGCAACAGCTTCTCTGTGAGTTGGCACGATTGTTGTGCCATTTCAGCGCAGCAACAATGACGCAAGCTGTAAGCTGTAGCAGTTTTAAGAATGTCAAAATCGTGAAGGCGCCTCAGTGTATAAGTTCAACCAGAGTTCAAAGCATTGCACCGGAAATAAACGTAGCGTCGCATTGGACGTGGATCACGCATAATATTGCACAGATGTTGGATAACATTAGTTGTTAATTCCGTCGTCCGGCGAAAGTACAAAACGTTCCCATGCGAACGAACGTACGCAGCAAAAAGTTGATTTAATAGCAGTTAATAATAAAAGAACCTAATGAGTAATGTTCATGTGGCATAATAATATGATTACACGGGTGGTGCGCGAGCTGCGCCGCATGGCTGCTCCTAGGCCGAGTGCAGCGGGCTGTCTGCGCCACTGTGCATGTACAATCGACAGTAGGTCGGTAGGTAGGTAGGACCTTTTAATTTTTGTTGCAAATTCGCCCGTAACGTCAGCGAGTAGAGTGGACGCGTGCAAACGTTGACGGGTTGTCGGCTGTACGGTGTGCATGTACCCTGCTCCATAAGCCGCTTTCGAGTGCACTCCCGGTCGCACGCAGTATGTTGTGATCGAAAACAAACTTTATTAAAAACTCAACTTATTAGGTATTATAAAACAGAAAATTCGACTGCTAAAAACTAGGCACTGAATAAAAGCATTGAATTTTAATAGTTAAGGAGATAATATCTTTCTTATAGGTACCTACGTAAGTTCGGTTCCACCTGCTGAGTTTTTAAACTTAATAGACTTGTTAAAGATTTTGGCAGTAGTATTTTTGTTTGAAAATAAAAATATTTGAGATATTTTCTGAATTTTATACTTCTATGACGTCATTCACCCCATTTGTCACAATCAGTCCAGCCGTTTTGTTTCTGTTCGGTAACAAATAAGTAACATTCCTACATACTTACATACATATGTACCTTATGTACATATGTATTTAAGTATGGAGGAATGCTTAAACATTACCCTCCTTACTTTTCGCAGTAAAAACAAACAGAATTTCATAATTTTATTATTTGTTACACGGCAACATTCATTTACTTAGTGTTCTCAACATACTTTAATTCTTCACCATCAATCGTTGACTGGAACTAGAACTGGAATGGACTCGGAAGCGAGAGACCCAGGTTCGATTGCCAGTTCGGACATGTACCTACTTACCGGACTTTGTTTTCCAAGTTATGTACATTTGTGAAGTTAAAGTAGCAATACCACTCGCTTCCTGTGAAGGAATTCATCGTGGGTGTCTTTGCCATACAAAGGTAAGTGTCAAATTCAAATTCAAATTCAAAAATTTATTTCAACGTAAAGAATTTACATTCTGCTTGTTGAATGTCAATGTACATAGTTATGTATAATGTTAGCCGCTGCCTTGGGGCCGCCTGTAGTGGAGAAAAAGGCAGCGAAAAAAAACTCCACTCTGACCATCTTTTCTCAAATCACCTTAAAGCTAATACAAATCAAACCTACAAAATAATATCTTGGATGTGTTGAACACTAGACACTTTTATCCTGTGATAAAATTTTATATTAAACTACTATTTAATGCCATACGTCCTTGTCTTCTAAATAATCGTTGATTTTATAATAAGCTTTTTTGCAAAGAGTGTGCTTAATACAATTCTTAAATCGCGTTGGAGGTAACTCTAATATATCTTGGGGTATCTTGTTGTAGAACCTTATACAGTGCCCCATAAAGGAAGTATTAACTTTTGCAAGTCTAAATCGTGGAAATGACAATTTATGTTTATTCCTAGTATTAACGTTATATGTCTGAGCTATTCATATACCTCAGGGCTTGAAATCACCAATCCGCGCCTATACTGTCTCTCTGAAAGAAGGCCTGCGATGCCTGTGCCCTACAATGAAACGGCTATATAGGCTGCTTAAATATGTCGTACTTATTTTCTTTTGGCTTTAAAAATAAATAAATTATAACTAAGGTTTTCTGGCATAAAATCCTCAAATCATAAGTCATAACACTCCAATTGATTACCCTCATCAGAGCTTGACAACAACAATTGACGAATCAGGTACAGTGACGTGTCAGGGATTTTTAAGAAATTGACGAAACGGGAAAGTGGCCAATTAGTGAAATTGACGAATTAGGGAAAATGTCGAGTGACCCCCTAACTCATTCGTAGACATTATTGTTCATCACGAGAGAGCGGATGATAAGAAGGCATTAATTCAAATTGATACCAGATCCTAAATATAGATGTTATATGTACATCACGTTAGCCATATTCTCACGCGAGGCAGGTTCAGTGAACTGCAAGATAATGAGATAAATTCATCCAGCATGGTGACAGCCAAATTCTACTGTAATGTAAGCAAACAGCCCCCGTAGACAGATAACATACAACTTTTTGGGACACCCCGGTCTAGCTAAAGTTATTCAAAATACACAGACGACCAGTTAGTCTAACAGTAATATTATGTGGAAACACTTCGAAGCAATTTTAATAACCAGTTTTTGCATAATAAAATTAGTTTTCAGATCTTGATATGGCATGACGAATTCGTGATGTGGAGCCTCTATCCGAATATGGCAAATCCGGATATACTTACCTACAAACAACTTCGTGCGAAATTGAGTAACAGCAGTTTAACTTATTTTCTCTTTTCTAAGCCATGACATAACGCTAAGTCCAGTATCCGAGTCAAATGAGTGCGATATTACTGCCGGATCGTGATTCATCAGTCACTGTGCTATTGACATACCTAGATGAGAGGCCAGTCGCGTGGGCCTTGCCTCGTTCGACTCGATGTGATAGCCACAATTTTTCAGTGTTACAAGCATTGGGATTCAATGTGGTACCCATTGCTTTTCAGGATTACTGATAGAGTTGCAAACCCTACTGTATAATTATATAGTATCCTACTAAATTAGGGGCTCCAATAATATATTTCTGAAAAAAAATATAGTAGGCGAAACTACTATATTTTGCGTAAAGCGAAACTCAGCCTTAGGGTCTGTTTCACAATCTGCAGATAAAGTTCCGGATAAGCTATCCGCAACCAGGGCTGCGCCGTTTGTTCGAAATTTGAAACCATAAACGAACACACGCAATATAGAAAAATGTATTTTAGAACAAACGGCAGCCCTGGTAGCGGATAGCTTATCTGGAACTTTATTTGAACATTGTGAAACAGGGCGTTAATCTTTTTCTAAAGCTCGCTCTTCAAGTCTCTGTATCTATCTACTATATCTTTAGAGGTAATAGCTTCGAAAATATCTACTATATTTGTTATAAATATAAAAGTTGGCAAACCTACTTACTGCATACATGTGTTAGTATTTAGTATTTGATGTGTTAGCCATAGCTTTTTAGGATTTGTGCACACTTGTACTGGGATTTGATGGAATTGTCATCACTTTTTAGGGTTACTGCATACATTGGGACTCGATACAATAGTCATCGCTTATAGAGGTTACTGAATACAGTATGCTTTAGGATTAGGTGTACCTACTATAGCAATCGTTATTCAGCGTCCTGGCCTCTTGTAAAGTAAACTAGGTACGGCGATGATCTAGGCTAATAAAATATCCTAAGCCGCTCTGATGAAAGTTTGAGCTGTGATTGGCCGGTTTTATATTGGTCTATATCCGTAACGATACAACATCGGACGTTCTTAACTAGACGAAGATAGTTAAACATTAAACATTGACATACAGGTACATACATTGCTTTTGGGCCTTCACTTGGATATACTGTGTCGTAGGAGCCAGAAACAGCGACGTCACAAACGTGTAAACATCCAAGACCTGAGGTTTATTGATGTATGAAAACTAGTCCAACGATGTTGTGCAGGTAACTGCACTTCATTAACTGCACAACATCGTTGGACTAGTAACGTAATCGTCTAATGTAAAACAGGTCCACCATAGGGCAGCAGATATGGGGCGGTCGTGTCGGTGCCGGAGAAAGCTCAGTGCGCCGGCGCGGTCGTGACGGGGCAGGGACGTGCTGATAGGCGGCTCAATGTTCAATGCCAATCGTCCAGGGCCTAGATTTTATTACTTACGTTGTCATACATACTATAATCCATTTATCTATACTTGGCATTTTTTTTAGACTTTAAACGACACTGAATCAAAAACCTTTAGCGGTAGAAAACTCGAAACAGTTTACTTTAGTGCTTGCTAGTACTAAATTTTCAAACGGTATCGAATTTTCTACCGCTAAAGGTTTTTGATTTAGCGTCGTTTAAAGTCTGAAAAAAATGCCAAGTATAGATAAATGGATCATACAATTATAACCGCACTAGCGACCCGCCCTGGCTTCGCACGGGTGGCAAAAACGTTTCCGTGGAAATAGCTATACCTATTAGTTCCGTGGAAAATTCCCGGGGTAGTATTTTTTTTACCCCACCTTACCCCACCACCAACTTATTCGAGATTTCGTACGGAACCCTAAACTTTTTGCAAATCCAATATAGCCTATATTACTCATGAAGAATGTAGCTTCTTAATGGTGAAAGAAGTTTTAAAATCAGCCCATCTGAGTCTATTCATTACAAACATAAAAACACACACAAAAATACAAATCTTTCCTCTTTATAATATTAGTATAGAAGAAGTCTAGATTAACGCATTCTGTAATTTTATATTTCATTGCTAGTTCAGGTCTACGCGGGCACATTTATCAAACTTTTTGAAGGAATCAAAAGACACGTAACGTGCGCGACCAAATCTGTCACTTTATTATGATGCACTACAGTCCGTTTTTTAATTCAATGCAAAAAAAAATGACGCGGTGTTACCGCTATAAAAGCTATAGGTTAACTCGGTAGTTTTTTTTTATAGTGAATAGAAGACTCATGTGACCAAAATCCATATCACATCAAAGAAATTAAAATTGAATGACTCGTAAGAGCAAAGTCTAAAAAAAAACACCTGCGTAGCATACACAATTTAACTTAGAATTAAAATGGGGTTATTTGGTTTTTACGTACTAGAAACATTCAGACATTGACATCCTAAGAATTGTATGGAGATGTCAACGTGACAATATATATTTTTTGCATTGAATGAAAAAACAGACTGTAGTAGAATCGAAGCCCTCAAACTGTTTATGAATTGGAATCGATACCGTGGTCTCTGACTTTAAGAGTTAAATGACCGGAAGAAAATAAAAACCGGTCAAGTGCGAGTCAGACTCACGCACGAGAGTTTCCGTACCATTATCTTCAACATTTGAATATTTCAAGCGTCTACATGTTGTCGTTATTCATATCGAGCAAAAAACGAGAAAAAAATCACGTTTGTAGTATGGGAGCCCCCTTAAATATTTATTTTAATTTAATAGTTTTTTTAAGTCCTCCCTAATTGCACAGGGTATTCTAGCTGGGACCAGGTCAAGTGATTGTTTTGTGTGGAAGTTATTATTATTACATAGGTACCTAAAATACCATGGTAACTAGGGAAGGACATTATAAATAAATATGGAAATACACCCAGACTGTGGCCATTACTACAAATGTCCTGCAACGTAATGTAATAATGTAATGTAACGTAATGTAAGTACCTATAACCAAGTTTACGATTAAGTAAGTTTAAAATTAATTAAAATACAGTACCAAGTTTTCCTTCACAGTTAGCGAGTGGCAGGTGGTAATGTTACTACAACCTCACAAATTAAACACAGAAAACAAAGTCATACTGATAAATTGCATGCCGTAATCAGACCCATGACCTATCGGATATAATATATATCTCTGATATAATGTGTCAAGATCTAACAGTGTCCAACCGGAAAAGAAGTGGAAACGCGCTTAATGTAAGAGTTAAACTGTATTCTCGAATAGAGACGAAACTAGGGGGTCCGCCGCGTGTCCACCACCCACATAATAACCTAACCGCTGCCTACACTCAACGTAGATCTGTCTACTGACGTCACACTCACAAAAATCTAAAGCTCACTTTTAAAACAGTTAAGCTGTCGATTAAATTCACCCTCAGCTCTACGTTCCATATTTTTACCCGACTACGAAGGCAAACGTGGGTTTTTCGTGCTTACATAATGTACCTATGTTATGTTTCTTTACGAACGCGTTCAGGCAAAACGACTAGAACTATTTTGACCAAAGGTGTCAAATAGCGAAATAAGATGACAGATATCACGTAACGATAAAAAATAAAACGGCGGACTTCAGCGTCGTATTGCTGATAAAAAGTAAAAAATAAGCTTGAATAAAAAATAGTACATTACTAATTAATTAATTAATCTATTACATACTATTAAAAACCAAAAAGATCAACGCTAAAAAGTCTTAAATAACACTTGACTACATCCATCCATTTGGCGAGACTTCCCAGCAAGAAATTGTCGAGAGGTCCCGCCTGCTGGCGTTTTAAGAGTCAACAGATACATTTAGACTAGACCAGTCGGATAAATTTCTATTTTTTAAATAAAAATTCTATTCTTTTTCTCTGCTGTGAAAAGCATTACGGGCGGGTATCAATGCATGCGCGGTCACGGCAGGCTAGGCGCCCACTCGACCCTCCACCAGACACCAGGCACCAGCTGCCGGCAGACACTTAAACCCGTAAATCTTACTAAACTGATAGAGTACGCTTTCAAACATGCGCTCGGTGCAAATGTTTTTTTTTTTTTTTTGTATGTTTCGCCGCAAATCCTCTGACATGGGTCAGAGACTTTGTTAGACTAACATTGTGATTATATATATTTTTTATTATTTTTTTCATGTTTGCTCTACGTAATTTTTGCGTATGTTTACATTGGTAAACTACGCCTGCAATGTGTAAGTATGTTTTTTATTAAATGTTTGCTTTTTCTTCTTTAACTGTACATACCTAAATACACGGATCGTTAATCCATCGCTTTGCATAGTCATTTATTTCTATAGGATGAAAAACTTGAATGGTATAGAAATGGAAGAAAATTGACGGAGGAATAAATAGAAAGCGCGCGCCTCGCCGGCTTACAAAAACAGGAATGTATTTCAGTAACACCAGTTATTAATATTCGACATCGAACGAGAGAAGAGGGAACACGAAATACTAACAGAATCAAATAGAAACATCCGGCGAACGAAACGAAGCAATAAGACAATCGAAGCAGCTCTCAAGCCCTTCGCTGCACCACAAGATAATTACCGAGGGCTTTTTTTCTTCTTTTTTGCGCCTCGCCGGCCGCGGCCGGTCGTGGACTGAACGAAGACGGAGCGCCGAGTAGGAAACAAAAAACCTCATGGGAACTAAACAGTCGCCAACTCCTGCCCGAGAAGTGCTTTCACGGACGTTTACCGCTCACGTCTGCTGCTTATCAAGTGCAGTGGACAATCGATTTTGCAGCGATTGCCTCACAAATTACCTGCTTTCCCTTTCAATATTCATGACAAGGAACTTAGTGCGGTGTGATTAATAACGTACCTATCACTTTCACGAGTTTACGCTGCGGATTGTTTACTTCTCGTTTGGGAATTTTGCTTCGCGATGTTGCAGGGCTGCATACAAAGTTGGGAGCTGCAGCGTGGCACATTCGTTGGCTGAGCAAGCGGGCATCGAACTTGGCAACGCAGGGCGAGGCGTGGACGTGACCCCAGCCTCATGCTACAACCGGGACCCTTCATTATTATTCAGAACAAGCCACACTTGTTCGTATACCCTCGCAATTTTATTCCATATCACATTTTTGGGTTCCGTACTCTGGGTGCAAACGGGACCTTATGTTCTGCGTACAATAACTGTGTGATGCCTAAGCTGTAGAGGCTTAATGTCTCGAGGTTGAACCACTTATAAATTGGTAAAAAAATAATTAAATGATCGTTGTTTTCGGTTTTGTCGTTCTGATTTTTTGTTTTCTATTAGAGAAATTCTAATACATAAAAGTTTAAAACTTGGTGTGATTGCAATGTAGTTCTGAAAGCAGTTCTTAGACCCTAACAGATAATAAAAATCAGCCAAACCGAACGAATGAAAGAAAACATATTTTGAATGAAAGTAAAAAGGTGGTACCTACAGAACCCACATTGCGCGAGTTCAACTCCCTCTTGGTCGGTTTTTTATTTACTTACAGGCTCAGCCATCAAGAATGAGCAGTAATTGAAATTTTCATACGCTCACATGCACAACCTAACCGAAATGGAGAATAAGTATAAAGACCATAAAGTATCTACTTATGACATTACAAAAGTAATAGCTGTTGTGAAAAGTTTTAAAGATAATTATTGGTACTCAGCTCAGTGGATTCGTGACTCGTGCCTGCAGCATAACAAAAGCAACAATCAAATGTAACAAGGTTATTACATGGTAATATAATTATGCGTCATAATGAACGACTACTAAACTAACACGCAAATAATGTTAAGCCACACACATACGATTGATGTATCTGAAAGCTTAGACCGTAAACGTACTGCCCGTAACATACCTAACTTGTACAAAAATTTGCGCAGTTTTGCCATGGAAAAGTAAGAGCATTTTTTTCATTATTTCTCGACTTTAGAAGCATATTAGTTTTTACACCTTCAATCTCAGCTCGTCGATCTTCGATCTTTCTGACCACCTCAGAAACATTTTATATCCTATGCTATTGCTGGGATAATTCAGCTGGATAATAAATCGCTGGTAGGCTTATAGTAACTTGTAAGCTCGTTTTCCTGTAAAGTATAAAAATAACAAATCCGACCAAATAGATACTTCTGACGTATATCCCGTCAACCTAAAATACGTCCATGCGAAGTAAAAATAATTTGGTCAAGTTGTCGAGTATTACACCCGATGTAGACTGGTAATGCCCGTATTTAAACCAAATCCCTATACACTCCCGAAAATAGAGAGATCTATCGTTAGTACAGTCGACAGTGAAAGTGAAATTGAAGATAATTTACGCACGTCAACCTTCACATTTTAGTGAGTGGCCCGTAATGCAACGGGATAGAGTACATGGGTGTATAGGATGATGTGCTGTCGACGGTATGAAAAATTTAACTTCAACTCTAAGTTCACTATACTATACGTCATACGATAAAATAATAAAATATATCTACCTTTACTTACTATTAAACCTGTTCTTGTAGGATAATCTGATTGCACTGTACTTACCTGAGGAAAAATATTTGAGAAGAAATAGAGAAATACAACCAATGTTGTGTTCTATTCTAACTCAGGTCATTGGCAATGTTTAATCCCCGGTTCTAATATCCATAAAACGCTTCGTTTTTGCTTACGATCGGTTACAATTCCTACGAATTTTCTACGAACCGTCAATAAATTGTAGGGTAAAACGGATCGTAGCCGGTAGGCGTATATTATAGGAACCGGGCATTACTGACGACAGACGGTCAACATTTATATTTTTGTTGCATAGTAGCCCGTAACGTACACGTACGTATCTGATTAGAGTGCTTAATTGATGTACTGTCGACTGTAAAGTCGACATCACGTCATCCTACACATTTTAGTTGCAAATTCGCCAATGCAACGGAGTAGAGTGCATTATGAGACCGTAGCTTTAATTAGAGTTACAAGACATAAAGCCCAAAATCGTAACCACCACAAAAGAGTAGACTGCAAACCCCATCCATTGCAAGATTAAACAAATTGCTCCGATTAGTTAGTGAAGACCCCTCAGCGGGGTGGGGTACGAGCCGTGTCATCGGGTCTATCATTGTTGCCAGCCCTGACGATCCACTAACCTTCGGGATCGGGCAATTTGTCAATCACGACGTGAATACCCTTAGGCGTGGGGCATATAGGAAGGACGTGGGACGAGGGCGATGGAAAAACGCGGCGTCTCCTTTCAATACCCTTTCACACTAAAGGTGAAGACGCGAACTCTATACAACGCGGTCGTGTCTTTTCCGCGGCCTACGTCCTATGTGCCCCGCGCTTAAAGAAAGGTTTTCAATAAAGGGCCCGACGCCCGCCAGTTATAACCGAAAACATCAATATTCCATAAGAGACAACAGGTTTTATTACATTCAAAGTTTCCTCGTCGCGCCCGCTTCGATGTTCATAAAACTGTATCGCTCGTTCGTTATTTGGCCACAATTTACATACCTATTTCATTGTTTCAAAGCGTTCTCATGAGCAAAATTTTTACGCAACGCAAATAAACATTCTTGCCTCATTAGGTAATTGAATTGCTCTATTGTAATATTTTTTTCTCACACTTATGACCTAGATCTACAGTTAACCTCAACACCCTAGATTGAACAGAGGATGGATCTGTCAAAGTATCTATCCAGGTAAATAAGTAGGTCCTAAATATATTTTTTCCAAATTTTAAATAGGTGAATCTTCAACTATTTGAATATCCTCATCAACTCTTTTAATATGAGGTTACAAATATGGACCTAGTCAAATATTTGATTAAATCCTGTTCGGTAGCACATAGTCGATATAGTATACACAGTTACCACTACTGCGTCATCTTAGTTCGTAGGTAAGAGGTACATAATTGGAATAAGGCGAACCTAACTCAATTCCTTCGGAAAGTATGATATAAATGATAAAGTATGATTTCGATTTCGTTTTACGCAATTCATCACTGAGTGCTTATACTGAGTTTTGTCGTTCACTTTCGATAGCGAGAGCGTTTGCGTTTTGCATAGGAGTGACAAAGCGCGCCATCTATTTGTCTATTTGTTACTCCTATGCAAATCGCAAACGCTCTCACTATCGAGAGTGAATGAAAAAACTCAGTATAAGCACTCTGCTCCTCTACAATACTGATTTTCGTCTGCACTGAAAATACAAGCCTCCGGTCCAGTCCGTCTTTACCTGACATCACCTTAACTTGGACCTTGCCACACCTTGTTATTGCGACTTATGCACTTGAATCGACTACGAGACGAGTCATACACAGCTATTAATAAACATAAGTATTTAAATAAACTTAAAAACGTAGTACCTAATTTTTACTAACTTTATCAATTGACTTTTATCTTATACTCCATTCCACGAAACGAACTCTCATAGAAAATCGACCATGTGCGCCCATTGGTTAATGCGCATGACCTTCAATAGCCCTATGAAGCGGATCGTCTTCGCTTATCTTTAACCGCGCGCATTGACCAATGAGATGCGAGTATTTGGTTCCCTAGGGGTTCGACTCGTAGAACAGAGTATATAGTCCGCATTCACTTAGATGTGATTTTGTCAAAAGAGTTTGAACAAATTAGGCAAACGTATTATTAAGTGAATCCGGGCTGAATTCAGTCAGTAATTTGTAGAGCTCAATGTTTTGGTTCGCAAATTATCAATTCGGTGTTTATTGTCGTCAGAAGACATTTTGAAAAGCATGATCTGATCAACCCCGATCTATTAATACTCGTAGACATCCGCACCAGAGTAATCCCACTTGCAAAACCTTGACTGGGCGGCGTTTCATGAAACTGTAATGTGGCCTCTACACTGCTCGCGAAGTTGACCAAGGTTAGGCGAATACGGTAGGTGTGGAGAGGCACTTCATCTTACTTCGTCCAACCTCGAGTGTGTAGGTTCGGTGTGTGACTTCGGTCAACTTTCCCGAGTACTTTGTCGAGGAACTTCGCGAGTAGTCTGGAGGAGGCATAATACATACGTGAATTCGACATACATTTTGTAGCCGATTCCTACAATTAGTATTCCTATTCCGATCTACGAAAGCGAAATTTTGCGTGTTTCGTGAACATACGACACGTTCACTGAATGAGTCCATCAAGTCCACGACACATGCGATTGTTCTAGATTAGACTGTCGCGCAACTGAGATGAAGCGTGCGTTGCATTAATGAGACAATCACGCTAGATTAACCGATACGGATTACGTGTCGAACCATAACATCAATTAAGTTTATTAGAAACTAATGAAATAATTTACCAGGTTATTGACGCCGGTCAATAAACAGTTTTCTTTGGACACAGATACAGTTAAAATAATAAGATCGTTAGTCGAATTCTAGAGTTAGAGCCAGACGCTTCTTGCGTGACTACAAAAACGGAAAGTTAATCTGCGTGAAACATTTCTCACGGTCTTTACGTCCGTACTGGGCAGCGCACCGTGAATTATCTCTCAAATTACTTTTATCTAATTAAGCTCGCAATGTCAGAATAAATATGGGAAAGAAAAAACCGGCCAAGTGCGAGTCGGACTCGCGCACGAAGGGTTCCGTACCATTATCTATAACAATGGCAAGAAAATTATGTCTGTTGTATGGGAGCCCTCTTAAATATTTACTTTCTTCTGTTTTTTAGTATTTGTTGCTAGAGCGACAACAGAAATACATCATCTGTGAAAATTTGAACTGTCTAACTATCACTGTTCATGAGATACAGCCTTGTGACAGACGGACGGACGGATGGACAGCGCAGTCTCAGTAATAGGGTCCGTTTAACCCTTTGGGTCCTGAACCCTAAAAATTACGATTAATTAAAAGATACCTTGTTAGTTTGCACATTTTGTATCAATAGGTAGACGTATTTATTCGCTAGCTGACACCGAGTGACACCTACAGCGTTCAGCTGAGTCACCGACCATCTGGCGACTGCGCGAGCTTCTGTCCCGCGTGCTCTTTGTAAACGTGACCGAGTAACATGGCTTTACCAGCTTAAGATACCTTTCACTTTTACTAAAGGATGCACTAAGTCAACGAGTGCTAGCATATACGCCAACCAATTACTACTTCGGTAGTGAAGAAAGACCGAGGAAAAGTGGCAACTTACATGAGTTTAATTTGAACGAATATAGCATTGTGGCTTGAGAACGGCCGTAAAGAGTAGAGAAAATGGACAGAATACAATGACTTGGTGCATAAGTTCTCTAGAACCTGCAGTATATATTGAAAATGAGATTGAAACCGACTTGGAGACTGAAGCAGCTTCCAGTGTGTTCGGGTGAATTAAATGAAAAAATGCACTAGTACATCTTCACACATTCCATAAATGTGCACATCCTGACCGTATGCTCAGCAACCACTATGCGTATCTGCTCTAAGGCTGCGGTTCCACTGAAGCGGAGCGGAGCAGAGCGGAGACAAGCTGTGCCGTGATTCACCAATCACATGGCTTGAAATCTACATCTCTTCTCTACTCCGCTATGTGATTGGTAAATCACGGCACTGCTCGTCTCCTCTCTGCTCCTCTCCGCCTCAGTGGAACCGCAGCCTAAAGGCGGTGCGTGCGACCCTTGTCACGTGCTTGTTCATGCTCATACGCAAACACAGCCTTAGGTTATTCACCAGTTTGTAATGATACAACGACAAGGGGACACAATTTTATTGTGTTTATGTTTGTTATGTCATTGCCTGGTTACCATAGCGCATGGTATCCTAGATTGGGACCAGGTCATGTGGTTGTGTTAGTCGGAAGTTATTATATTTCATTCTTCACGTACCTACCTATAATATAGAAAAATACAGGAATACAGTTTTTTAAAGGTGTGTAATATAATGAAACAAATTAGGAACGATAAAAATCAACATTCTCCCACTAAGGCAACTCGGCTCTACTACTCTCATTGACACGTCCAAAATCGGTGTATCAAATAAAATTTTAGAAGTTTTTGAAAAGTTGAAAGTAGTAGAGTAACAAGGACATGCAAGAGTCTTCTATTGCAATGGGCGACGGCGTGAAATGTGGAGCGTACGGCGACGCAGCTGAGCCTCTGATCGATACTTGATACGCAGTCCGCGCTCTGAGTGTCATCGTGACTGGAATTGATTGCGGTTTCGCCACGTCTAACATAGAAATAGATTATGAAAACAAACACTAATGCGGGCGAGCCTACCTGCACAGACTTTATAAGTACTCGGTATGAAATCTAGATCAGAATTTGGCTTCTTTTTTTTTAAGGTAGTTTCTGAGAAATTGATTTGTGAAGTGTTTTTAATTACGCCATCTACCTATTGGCCGCATTCAGCAGAATACATCGACGAGTAATCGAATACAAAGTTTCTGCTGAACGCACACAAAAATTCATAGGAAATTGTAATCAGCGCGTAATCGATGACTTAGCGATTACTCATCGATGTGTTCTGCTGAATGCGGCCATTTACTTTATCGCGGAAATGGCAGAGTTATTTTTAAGTGAAAATGTTTAACTTCTTCGGTCTTTGTATCGAAAATAACTCCTGCGTAAGATCCCCCGGAACTATGTAGATACTTATCCAACTTTAGAGAAAAACCCCTTAAGTGCGAGACGTTCAGGGTTCTTGGGGATTTATCTCCACCCTTCTCTCCAAAGCTAATACTCAGTAGTAAAACAAGATAGAGAGCTCTACACTAATCTTAATTGTTAAGGGGGACGAAATTTATCTCCGAAACTATAAAAGTAGGTTGTGATCACTATGGTGCATAAGAAATTTGTAGACTATTTTTATAGAGATACTTATGTTTCCTACACATGATTTGTAGGAAAATAATGAAAATGAAAATTCTTTGTTACACATGAAATCAATCTGCTCAAAGGCGAGATACAATTAGTAATACTAAAAAGTATTATCTTTCAGCTTACCACGGCTGATGTGAATAAAGGAAAAAGTCAGTTTACATGAACAGTCTCTATTAACATATTCGCGGACACTCACAACGCAAGTTCTTTTTTATTATTATGGTTGCTATAGCATCCCCTATCTAGAGACTCGTGTTAAGCATAAAGTATTTAAAGTAACTAATCAATAATGCTGTTTCTCAGAATTTCGGGATTCCACAAACATATTTTTGGTGGTCCTAACCTAACCCCATGTTACGTTACTCCCACGCCAGCTGTAGGTTTAGGCTATTTATACTCTACTTATTCCGATCACTGCACATAAAGTATGAGCCAGGAAATGTTTTGAGAAAACATCGAACGGAAACAATTGATCGCTTCAAAACTAGAATGCAGGAAGTTAACAAGGAAGCACTGTCAGAGTGAGGTTACGTACGCTGGCCGTATGTATGTGACTGAACAACTTGCCTTCATAACAATAACAGTTTATTTTTTCCGCCAAACTAACGTAATACTCTAATTTGATAATAAGTGCTTAGTTTTTGTTCTGAGGGTTTTTACGACGTTACTAAGTCACGCAGGTTATTTATTTAATGGGGCTTAGAATGTGGCAGAATTGACCGGCAGAGAGATTCGTGTACGCTGTACAATCGACACTACAACTTTAACCTTTACATTTATGCTGCAAAAGCGCCCGTATTGTAACTGAGTAGAGTGTACGTGTGAAAAAGTTGATGTGCTGTCCACTGTATCTGCCTACTTACTTAGCAGACGGAGCAGATGAGCCGTGACGGCCAGCGGCTATTCTCCATAATAAATAGAGGCTGAGATAAAGTCGGCGGACGTCGAACCACAGTTAGAAGTCACGCTCGACAGAATACGCGCAGACGGTTATAATAAATCTCAAGTAAGTATTTTTTTATTCCACTGTTTAGCGAATGATGAGAAAAATAAATGAGACAGTAATGAAAACGCGATAGAAATGACGCAATTGTCACATGAAATTAATGTATTTAAATAATTAAGTAAGGCTTAGCAGTTTCATTGCCATTTAAACATAGACACGATATGACCAGTGTCTAGCTCTTGCACATTTTTACAATGAAAATGTATTGTCAAGAGAGTTGATTTCAGGAAAAAGAAAAAATTACGGCAGGCGTTTTTAATATTCAGATCTCGTTTTATTTAAATGTTTTTTGTTTTTAAACACGTGAAGCAGCGATGTGTTTTAATTAAATAAGAAATAATTTCAAATACTGCGTAACAATTAGTGATCGACCGAACCTCGATTTTCAGCCGAAACCGTACTCGAATTTTCTACTTCAGATTCGGCCGAGTCCGAAACCAAATGGAACTTCCAAATCTTTAAGCCAACATTATTCTTGAAACATTGTAGCGTTTTAAAATCTTGCCACAGATAAATAAATATAAAATGTTAACACCTTATTTCAACACTAATGGTATAATTTAACATTGTTAATTTTATAAATGACATCTCAACTTAGATATTAGTGCCATTTTTTTTTCCATTTTTGGGGATGCATCATACCAAATTTGGTTTATTTGGCTATAAATTCTTATACATGAATTCAAAGTACTGTAATCATCAACTGCAATCAGGTCACTGTAGTCATTGTAACAATGAAAAACTGATACATCTATTGCAAATTGAGTTACTACTATTTTAAATAAACTAATCAATATGTAATGAAATGAATATCTACTGCTACCCAGGTCTTTGTCATGTGTAGATGTTTTTGACGTCTCTGTTTCTGGTTCCCACGACACAAGGTATCCTAGTGTGGGGCCCGAAGCAATGTATGTACCTGTGTGTAAATGTGAATGTAAAATATCGGAAATGTAAAAAAAATACCTACTCATAAAAAATCCTTTTCAAAGAAAAATATCCTTCAGTCAGTCAGAACACTAAAGGAGTGGGCGACCTTGAGGAGCGCACGGCTGGCTGCATGCGAAGGTTCCGGTCTGTCTCGCTCCAGATACCGATCAAGATGTACAAACGATTACTTAAACAGTTATTTGCATTATCGCAATTATTACCATATCAACGATGCCCGAACACACAACGACACACCGAATACGGTGAAGGTCAGAAACCAGTAAAAGGGGACGAAGTAGTTGGCAACTACGTACTTAGCTACTGTATGTCGGATTTGCCTGACAGACAAAAGGCCTAGACAAGCCATGCATTAATCAGAGTGATCAATCAGGCCTCGACCCTTGGCGGCTAATGAGGCCTTACGAGATGAAGAGGCGTGTAAACCAATTAAACTGTTGACCCGTCCGCACTAATCAATGCTGATGTGTTTGACATTTGAATGCCCTCCTCATTTGAATGGAATTGTCCTAAAGTTTCGTACTATTTGGTACAAGACACAGCAGTGCGCGGGTAAAGTTAGTTTATCCACACGTGTGCGCTCTATTCACTTACGTTATGGATGACAAATCTGTAAAGTTTGGTCAACTGTCGGCTAGACCTAGTGAACAATACGTGACAGGTATTGTTGACTGTATTGTCTGCGTCGTTGGTCTAGCCGTTAAGGCGGTTAGCTACCAATACTGAGGTCGTGAGTTCGATTTTCACTGAGGGTTGCCTACAAATGGCGTCGGTCTTATTGACCCCGTTCTTGATGGATTAAGATTTATCGTGTGTTATTTAATAGCTAATGTCCTTTCGGAAACCCACGCTTTTATTGCATTGTTTTGTTTAAAAAGCAACAGTGCGTGAGAAATCAACAGCTTAGGAAATATTACGATGCAAAGTTGCACTGCATATTTTTGCCGAAATATGTACACAGTTTGACTTTATTGAATGGCAATTTTTAGGGTTCTGTACCTCAAAAGGAAAAAACGGAACCCTCATAGAATTACTTTGTTGTCCATCAGTCTGTCTGTCAAGACACTTTATCTCGGGCACGGGTGTTACTTTAATTCTTTTATTTTAAGGACTTCCCACAGCATCTTGGATCCTGTTTGTAGTGGGGTTTCTGGTTCCACGGAATATAAATTCTTTGTGTGAAGTGTTCATCTGAGCCTTACACTGGCGCTCACCCTGGAACGGGACACCTCACTCTCCATGCAACACTACCCACAACCCATTCTGCCACATATCTGGGCTAGGCGATGTTACAAAATGGCGCCCAAGGTATCGAGTCGAAATAAAACGATGCACTCAAGTCTACGGTCCCTTAGGGCTGTGAAAAAATCAAACTTCTTAAGTAGGCCGTTTATGTCGCCAAAAACTTATATTAACACTCAAGGTTATCAAAATTCATAGGGTACTTTCCGTTGACCTAGAACTATGAAATTTGGCAAGTAATAAAGTCTTATAATACAAATATAGAGAAAAATGTGAAACTATATTTGAAGTCACCCTGTAAATGTAGAGTAGCTCTACTGACTTCGAATTCGTTTAGATGTAGTACTTATCCAATAAGAACCTTGTGGAAAATTTCTTACTTTTTAGAAGACGTATTCATAACATCGATATGTGAAACAGGCGTGGCCCTGGCACATCAACATCTTTACATTGTGATTTCATCTAATAGCTATATTTATTTCAAATGTTACCACCACAAACGGTGTTTATGCTCACAGTTACGGAATTACGGAAATACAAACACGGAACAAGCACTGTTCATGATGTTACAGGGAGCCGTAACAATAATTCACAATTCATGAGCAGTTTTCCTTCTTACACGCTCCAACTGGTCAATCTCGGCCGACTAAGCCAAAAGTGATCGATTAATGTAACAGGTCAGAAACAAAAACCAAATCGTAGTAATTATGGTCGCTCGTTAGCCACACCCTTCCGTCAATATTACACAGGGTTATTTTTATTTATATTTTATATAAATATTTGTGATGGTTAACAGGGAAAGTTGGGACTAAAAATAGTACAAGTAACAGCGTAATAGAAGGATCGAAAACTATATGCTAGGTCGTTGCAACAAAGTCATGGGGTGAGTAAGTTGAAAAATTTCTTTAGTGCAATTTTATTCACGTAGATAGATAATATATTTTCTGCAAATTGTAAAACTTTTCAACATATCGTAAATCCATTATGATTTAAATAAGGTTTTTTTATATATTAAGTACTTAACACAAAATTAAAGGACTATATGTTTGTAATTTTTTTATACTTTTATAACTCTATTGAATTGTAAAAAAAATCGGCATAAATGTTTTAACATAATTACTTTTAATAAATCCTTTTAAAAAAATCACATTCTTTGAGCATAACAACCCCTAATTGACATGTTTCAGAAGTGGTGCATAATTTAGGACTGTAAGCAACATTAATCGATTCTGCGACAATGAAAATATCGGATGAAACGGAGACTCTTGATGCGGACTTGAAACTTGATTCTAGTTGAGGAAGTTGCAATTTGAGCGGCGTATTTTCGGACACTTTGAGACGTCAAGCTTGCCGCCTGGATGCATTATATTCGGCAGAACATGAACAGTTTTATTTACGAGTGGCCCGTCACCGCACGTGCCAGCACCCGGCAGTGATGGCATCATCTCTGAGTCACGCTTAAGTTATACTCTATCGAGTCACATGCTAGTTGTTTTCGTTTGCGTTTGTTTACTAACAAGGCAACTGGCCTCCCACAACTGCCGGTAAAATATTCAGTGGGATTGGCATTTTCTTAAAAAAAAAACATTATTGGCACCAGAGCCTTGCCAACGGATCAATCCATTGATGATTAACTATTAGCAACTTCACACACATACCTACCAATTTGACACACCCAACTAAATTATTTAGCAGTCGTGGGTAAGTTCAACGTGGGTAACATCAGTTATTCACAACTAAGAGCGTAACATTAAGACCCTGAGATTAATAGGTCCACGATTCATTCTAATTTCCCAAGGGGCTAATGATGTCCTTGTGCTCCAGACTAGGCGACCGTACTGAACGTAATGTTGCCAAAGTGTGTGGTATCTGCCACAGCAAAATAAACAAAGCGAGTTTTCCAAGCCAAAACTTTACGTGCGCGTCTTTTATAAATCTAATCGTGTCCACATCGTGACCTACAACTCGTCGTGTTGCCGTATGTCACAAGAATGTCAGCCATAGGCGTCCTTTCATTCGTTACAAAACGGTCTGTCTTCCAAAAATATCCCTTGTGAAATAGGAAGTGGCAAGTAGAAGACGACACCCGAACCCGAGCAATGCGCTTTCCGAAAATAATTCGCCCCGTTTGGTCTAAATCTTCCGACACACGCGCGACTTAATGAAATCGATTTTCTATCGAAGTTTAATTGACAGGAACTAACTTTTAATTTGGTACCACTTAAATAAGCAGCTTCGAAATTGGTTGAGCTAGTTTTGGTAACTGGTTAGAGCTTTATGATTAGTCCAGTTACATCATTATTAGATTTCTCGTTACATCGTTGGCTCGTTACATCGTCCCGTATGGTTCCGTCCAGTACGACAGTGATGTCTGCGGCTGCGTCCGAGCGACGACCTCATCGCGTCGCCATTGTGCCCGACGACGCTCATGAAATATGAAAGCAAGCCTGAAAGAACCGTCGCGTCGTCGGCTCTGCCTTGGTACTGTAGTCTCTATTACAAGCAAAGCGCGCTGCCACTATAATAATAGCCAAAACGCCTGTCACTACCAAACAACCACACAAAGGCTCAATCGTAAAAGGTATCGGAGAAAGTTTCATTGACAACTACCAGGTACCAACGACTAAAAAGACTTTCAACATGCGTTATGAGGTCGTTAGGTCATGCCCAATGACTATGAAGATTTGGCTTGTTATTATCAAGGTGTTGATATGAAACGCATAGTTGGTGGTTGAGAAACCTGTCTGCATTGTCCACTCAACTCACCCTCTTGATCTGCCATTGAAGGTAAGACCGGTAACTCGTACGTATCCACTTTTAGCTGCGGTGAGGTCTTTAAGTTGATTTAATAATGCAGCAATTATTCCCCGATTTCCGAATTTAAAAAGTTTTTGAGTACCTAGGTATCATTCAGTCTGATTATTTTTGTTTATTAAATCTGTAGATATATTGATACTCAAGTATTTCGTTACATAGTGAAATTTGCAATTTAGTAATGGACGGCAGAAATCCGATTTCGAAAACCCGATTGAGTTTTTATTTTAGCTTTTGCTGAGCCCATAGTCTCATCATTCTGTAAGAGAACGCTTGTGCCCTGGGACGTACAACATATTATAACTTGAAATACGAGTATAAGCATACTCAGTTGGTCTACTTCAGCTTTGTATCGTTTGAAAGTAAGTGAACTGAATCAAATCAAACTTGTTAAGCCTGCTTTGGTTTCGTATCGGATATTAACATATCAAAGAATCAACGCGTCGCAAAGGGACGTCTTCCACCAAGGGTGTGTTCCATAAATAAACTTCCATGAATCTATTGATCATACTCATAATGTTGGTACAATTACATTCAAAGCATTTTCTTTCATATCAGTATTAGTTACACTAATATAAGTAATTAGAATTAAATTATTATTAATTAATCTTCAATACTTGAGATGAAGGCATAATTTTAATAGCATAAAACCCTTAATTAATTATTACCAAAGTATTTACTTTAAGCAATCTAGCCGTTATTTACGCCATCTTTAGATCTAATATAGAGACAAATATGGCTCCAACACCGTCTATAAAACGTCTAAAGAGGATAATATCGCTGCGTGATTCTCGGCGAGTGGTTGGTCGTGGTAGGTACACCTCGTCAGCTCACCTAGGTGATCCACGAAGAGATTTTTATCGTTGTTGGTCTACCGTTCCTTTCATAAAAAATAATCGTAAAAACTTATTGTTCTTGGTTTACCTGTGAAAAATCTAAAAGTTATAACAAGGCATCATAGCACTGGAAACTATCGTGTGATATGACAGTGCCTCCTTTTTTTAGATGTATTTAGTGTATTTTATTATTATTTCATTTTATTCAAAATAATGTAGATTTAAAGCACAATTCATTCATATTTTTTTAAATAGTTTAACTTGCTTACAACATTATATTTTATGTTTTTATAACTGTTACGTCATTATTATTAGATAAAAAGATAACAATGCAGTTAATTAAAGAAACATCACTCATAACCAGAATGAACTACGAATAAAAAATTGTGTTCGTGGATCAACTAGCTACGTGGACAAAGGTGGCCTACGAACACAATTTTTTGGTCGTGGATCACCTACACTCCATTTATCTATACTTGACTTGCAAATTTAGTACTAGCTAGCACTAAATTTGTAGACTGTTTCGAGTTTTCTACCACTAAAGGTTTTTGATTTATAGTGTCGTTTAAAGTTTGGAAAAAAAGTCAAGTATAGATAAATGGATCATAGGTAAACTCACGAGGTGTAGCACGGCCAACAAGCGTCCTCGGCGAAGATAGTTTTAGTTTGTAAGGTTCTATCTCGTCTCGTGAGACCATGTTCTACCTATAATCTTGTTGTGTCAAATCGACGTCCGATAACTCTCTTTTTCCTTCGGAGGCATAACTATCTTCATAAATCATGCACTTGTATCCTTTCGTAATATAATAATTTATTACATAGGTTACTGAGTAGTCAATAAATTTGAGTTGCCAGTAAAATAAAAAAATATAATGCAATCTTATTTTACATGCAGTAGCTTTGTCTATAATAGTGAATACGATGAATAAAAAAAATAACGTTTAAAAATCGTCTATCATACTACTAAATTACACTACTCATGTGGTTACTTACAATACTAACAAATACCATGCAAAACGTTGATGACTTACCGCCAGAAAATTTTTGTGTCACTTGAAAAATGATGTCGGTGATCTACAGGTCCCGCACCTTCTTGCCACAGTGCATATTCCCAAGGTAAACAAAGATTACGTAAACACAATCCCACACACGCACGTCATCCGATCGATTTTATAAACTTTCGAATACGCCTACGAGTCCTGGGATACAATGGAGTCTTGGACTCTACATTCGAAAAGTCCCACACAATACGCTGAGAGCTCAACTCGCAATGCTCCCCGATGCCCTTGTAGCACCGGACTCGTGCAGGTTATGTTTCTGATAGAGGGAGCTAAACAACTCGCGGCGCACTGTCAGTTCGAGCAAACAATCGCGGGTCAAGTTCACCGTGGCTCTAACTAGAAAACAATGACTGAAATCAACAAATGTCCCTATAAAATCTGCGATGTTGTCGATGGTAGAGCACGTTGGTCGTGTGCGTCGAAAAAATTGGATGCGTGTACAGCGGTAAGCGAACCCGTTAACGTAGCGCGGGGCTAACGCAGCGCGGTCCCGGGCTCTCAGCCGGTGACTGAATGACGGAGTACGGCGCGCCGAGTGCGAGCGAGGCGAGGACGGAGCCCCGCGCGCCGCCGCCGCCGCCGCCGCCGCCGCCGCCGCGTGCGCGCGCCTGCAAGGACCCCAAGCAAACGCGAGCCGCCACCTTCAAAACATTTAATGGAACTGCTGTAATCTAGGATAATAAAACATCATCAATAGACTACATTTTCTCAACCTAACGTTAAGCGAAAGAATGGTCGTTTGTATTTGTGGCACTCTAAGGATCTAACTATAGCAATCTCAAAGACTTGGAGAAAACTCCAGGCTAAGAAAAACAAAATCGACGTTTGTTGAGAAAACAACTTGAACTCAAGACGGGATTCCATGTTCAATGACTTGTTTACCTCAGAGAGTCTTTGAAATCCGCATTGAAAATAAATTATAAATAGTCTCTTATCGACGTGGCGCACACCCTGCGTTATAATATAATAAAAGATGATTGCGGTGATGGGTAGGCATGCAAATTCGATACTTACATAGTGCGAGTAACAGCTAGGGTGTGGGGGAGAGGAAGAGTCACTTGATCCTGTCAAAGACAGGTGATTGAGTCGTCCCGTCCTTATCGCATTGGTTGGCAAGGGTGCAACTTTGCGCCCTTTCATTTATCAAGCAACTATCATGGGCTAGTCTTGCTTGTTTTGCAGGATCTCACACGAGTGAAGCCACCGACTAAAAAATAATAAAAAATAATAATAATAATAATATGAAAGTATCACGAAAAATATCACGGAAATGTTATTTGTTATCAATTCGATTGTTTCGTTATGATAACGCTCTTTCTCTTATTAGAATGAATGAAAAACGGCTCAGACGTGAAAGTGTCATCGACCTTGCCACGTTATCAATTAATGCTAAGTACTAATAAGGGTAGTGTTAGCGAGTTTATGCAATCGAATTAATAACAAAGAAAAGTCCGATTTCTGTCATATTTCATAAACATAATGTTTTGCTTATGGTGATACGGAACCCTCATTGTGCGAGTGCAACGCACTTTGTTGTTTTACCTACGTGCGACGTTTTAAAACAGAAATACCTACTTATTAAAAGTGGTTAAACTTTATTTAAATCATAAAATTTTATGAATATAATATTCTTGAATTGAATTATTCAATTTGACTAATTTACTAGTAGGTATGTACTGAAATTTAGTAGGCCATTTTAATGACGTCACAAAAACATAAAAGCCATCTTGGCTTGTCGTTTTTGGTAGGAAGGATCCTTCCTTCCCACGAAAAATGGTGCGAAGGACTTACTTTAATTTTGTAAAGTAAATTACTTGAATAATAATTTTGTTATATTTTACGACTTATTTACTGTATAAATACAAACTAAATTGAGAATGTGACAAAAGTGGAAAATAAAATAGAGACCTCTGCTATTTCCATACTCAAACAGGAAAATACTAGTGTGTCCTACATACGTGTAAAATAAAGAATATTCTATTATCTATCTACACTACACTTTTGTCTTGAAAAACTATTGCGGTAACTAACGTTGGATTTTTCAAGAGCGACTTTTCAGAGTCATTGTTTCGTCTGAGCGAATTGTCTCAAGTTAAGCTGGCCTGTAGAAGGTGGGCAAAAGGGTCCGAGTCAGGTAGCGAAGGGCGGCCGGAGGGGAGAGATTTTAACTGCGTTTTAGCGAAGGTGTCTCGCCGTCCGCCATTGCACGAGAGCCTCTGATGTTTTCCAAGAAGCCGCGAGCCGCCCGTGGCGATAAAATGTTTCTTGTTTTTTGGTACCATAATAATTTTTCATGTGTCCGTGGGTACTTAAAAGACATCTATCGAAAATCAAAAGCAAAAAGGTAAGGAAAAGGAAAGTATATTTTTAGTATCTTTTTCTAGATACTTTATTACACTACTAGATTCCTTCGGTAGGTACTTGGCAATAGCTTTTTGGTAGTAGGAAAACAGAAAACATAAGTAGGTACAATATAAAACAGGTGACATACATGGTGATCCATAAAATTTGGAAAATAACTAAATATTTGTGGTAATAAAATAAATAATCGTTATTTTGTAAACAAAATCATCATCATCATGAGCCCATTATGTCCCCACCGAGAGGCACGGGTCTCTTCCTTGAGGAAGGTATAGGCCATACTCCATCACGGGAGCCTAATAGTCCGTATCGGTGGAGGTTTGTAAGACTAGTGAGTGACAGGTCTTACATTCCTTAGATTCCACTGCAGAGAAAACAATGGATTTCGGGCAAAATTATATTGTATTGACCACCCGAAAGGGCCGAAACAGACTATGAGGTTTTTTTTTATTTCCGTAAACGGCTATTCAATGGCTTCACCGATTTTTTGTGTATATTTGGTAGGTTTAAAAATTTTATATGTCGTAGGCTAAATTAATATGTCAAAACCATCAGAATCAGCTATACATATTTGTCATATGAAAGTGTACATCGACAGCACGTCAATCTTCACATTTTAGCTGCAAAGTCGCCCGTAACGCTACGGAGTGGAGTGCATGGGTGTATACCATGATGTGCTGTCGACTGTACATTACCTTTCCTCTTATACCTACTTACTACCTTGAACCAGTCTCACCCTTCGCCAGGTTTGCTGAAAGAGAATGCTTCTAGATTTACGTATGTATATTATTATTAAGTACACGTATTTATATCAATGTTCTTATTTGCACCGACTACCCGTCTCACTTTTCCTTCAGCAACTCTGCATCGTCAGTTTTCTGGGAGAAATTGATTTAAGCAATAAGGCCGCCAATTGTAAATGTTTTGTGTGTGTTTTTATGGTACAATAGAGAATATTCTTATCTTATCTTCTAATTCTTGCATTAAGTAAGCCCTTGTAAATTTACTTTGTAATTAGTGTAATAAAGAATTAAAATAAATAAACATTGCCTCCTGGCGCCAATAGCCGCCAGGTTAAATTCCGTTTAAGACTTTATTTTGTTAAACACCATGGACGTATCATGTTACGTTTAGCAAAGATAAAAAGCGTCGCTTCGTACCGGATGTTTGAAATAGCCAACCAGGAAGAAACTCAACTCCAAATACGTGTAAAAACAAAATCGTGTGTTAAACACCTCACGATCGTATAAACATAATAAGACTTGTACGGATTTGATACAAAAAAATGTATTGTCTCCAACATCGTCGGACACACAAACACCCAAGATTAGCTGGAATAAAATACTATTAGTATTAAGATCGCCTTTATAGAAACACTTTTTTTTGTTCAAGAAAATATTTTTCAGTTCAATTCAAAATATTGCAGTGGAATATGTTATGAGGACATCGTATAATACACAATGTAAAAAAACCAGAAGTGGTGATTTGTCAACTAAATGGAGCAGCTGATAAAATTTTTGCGAAATCTAAATTTTTGCTGTTGCATAAATTGTTTACATTAAACCTTCATTTTCGCACGGACCTTTTCAAAATTTCACACATTTACAACCCTGTATACATATGGGACGAATTCTAAATTTGTAAAAATGACAAAATGACCGATAGGTACTTGGAATGGAATGGAAACAGGTAGGTACTATATTTCCCTCTGCTGCTTTTTTGATAAAGCGTTTTATACAGTTATATAATCAACGTACCTACTATAACCTCTTCGCGGTGTTCCCGGGTTCGACAAGGAAGCGCGGGCGCATGTGAAGTTCCCACAATAATAAAGAGCCTAGCCGCCGGCGTCGCTGACCCCCGCTCTTGTGACCTCTCAAGCTGCGGAGCTGCGTCCACGCGATGGTCTAACAAGTCCCTATTAGGTTACTCAATCCGACTGTATTATTTGCGTGACGTAATAACCCCGGAATAACTCAACAAACAAATTGACTTTGACTGCGACCCCGGATAACTCAATCCCGTCATTTTGACAAGGAACTCAACCGTGGACGACTCGACCCAGACAATCCGCTACTTGACTCTTTTTTCAAGTATGTCTTAAGTGCTAAATATCTCTTCCATTAGACCAACAAATATTTTAGTATATTTTTTGAGGACCTAAAAGCAACAAAAACATTATTTTAAAACGTGGCTTTGCTAAACAGCCAAAAACGCGGTCCGCCATTTTTGTCTATGGTTTGAAGTCCTCTACGTTTGTAAACAAAGTTTGACATTCAACTTATGTAGAGTTCGTGCCACGAAAGAAGTATGAGTCACAATGGAACCTACGCACGCACGACTGACAGATGTTTGTTTACAACCAAAGGTGCTTTCAAGATGGCAGATAGTGTTTTCACGGTTCCGATTTAAAAGCGAAAAATATTTTTTTATTTGCAAATTTTGCAGCAATCCTGCATATTTACTTAGCAAAGTCAAAATATTTCTGTTTCTTACGTTAGATACTACAGGAAATATCCATTTATCGCGTCAATTTCGATACGAGTCAAGTAGCGTATTCTACCGTGACAACTTGACCCTTGACAACTCTACATAGTCAACGATTACCTGGTTAATACATACTTCGAGCACTGTATAAGGTTCTTCAACGAAATTCCTGAACATGGGTATATTAGAGTCACGTTTAGTGCTAAGCACGCACAAAAAATCCTATTGTAACATTCATGATTTAGGACGTTAGGACGTAAAAATTATGAGGACGAAGGTATTTAGTATTACACCTAATTAAGTTTTAAGTTATGTAAAAAATTCTGTTGCCATCTTTCTATTTATTCTGATCATGAAATCATACAAACTGCAATTGTCAATATTAAAAACCTTAATACAATCACACAATTTCGCCAAACTGCAAAACAGTTTGTTAGAAGCGCTCTATCTAGTGGCGGCGGCAGCGCGAGTGATGTGATCACCACGATGTGGTCCATCATGTGGATGCAACTCCAGGTTATAATGCCGTGATTCAGAATAACCTATTCGTCATAGTCATCATAGCACGGAACTGGTTTTTGCACGAGAATCGCAGTGATTGGTATCATCGACTGATGCTGAGTAAATAAATGCTTTAAAAGTTTTTTTTGGTGATGGGTTGGCATCACTGGAGACCCTACGCGCGACGCCGTTCTGTCTGAACTTGGTAAATATGTTTACAAATAATAAAAAACACCCAAATATGATTAGCTGGAAAATAAAACGTAATTATTTTTGCATAATGAATACGGTATTGATTGGATACGGTACAGCAGAAACCGATTTGCTCTTGACTGGTTTGTAAGTTCCCGTAGTTGACAAGGAACCACTATTGTTTCGTCATGTCCGTCCGTCCGTCTTCTGTGTCTGTCCGCGGGCTAGCTCAAAGATGTAATCGTCTAATAGTACCTACCTAATGTACTAGAAAGCTAAATTTGGGATAGACATACAAAATAATCACGCCGACAAAACTGTAAAATAAAATCTAAAAAAAATTAAGATACTCTCGCTCCACCTAATTTAGAGTAAGCAACCTGTATACGTCCCACTGCAGAGCATAGCCTTCTCTTAGAGAGAGAATATGAGTTTAATAACTACGCGTGTCGAAGGCGGATTGGCGATTTTAAGTTGCTGAGGTATGTGAATAGATCAGACACTCAGGTTTCCTCACAATGTTTTTCTTCAAACTTGGCGAGTGGTATTGCTACTATAATTTCATAAATTATATAGGAATATAATTTGAGGAGCTGGCGAACAAAACCAGACTAGTCCCGTTAACTGTTTTTTTTACAGGACAGATAAATAATTGAACTACCTAGGTAGAGACAAGCAAGGATTTTTCTTTCTTTTCACAGGAACATTTTATCAAACCTTGAACATAGGACTGGTTTTCATCTTTTTAAACATTGGCTGGTTATATTTTTATTAAAAAAATTAAAAGCTATTTAATTTCATTCAACTCTTAGGACATGTATTGATGTATGGTTTTGTTCGAAAAGTCAGTTTTCGCTATTTTTAAAGGTAGGATCGAACTGGTTTTCAATGAAAATATTTCGTAACTTCATAGAGTGAGCCCGAAAAAAATATTTAAAAAAATACTTTAATGAGGACTGTCTGTCTAGTTTTCCGTTTGCGAAATATTAAACTTTAAAGTGCATTTTTTTCCGAGTAGGGCCCCACCCCTCCCCTGGCTAAACGGTTGATTGCAGAAACGTGGAAAAAAATCATAGCACACACATATAGTGAACTTAAAAGCAATAAAACTAAGTTTGACAAGTGAACAATAACAGGCAACCACCTAATAAAACGAAAAAACTTCGTACAAAATCCATTGGAAATTATTTTAATGAAATTGTTACTTCTGTAAAGCAGATAAAACCCCCTCTTTCTACGGAACCCTACTGTGCGCGTAGCGCGTCATGCACTTGGCGCTTTTGGTGTGTTTTCTCTTACCGGTTGGCCCTGCCTGCCTAGAATTCGCCGACAGTCGCAGCTCATCTGCAGGCCATTTCCTGCTTAGAGCGGGCCCAGACAGTCTAATATAGGTTTAACCCACACTACGTATAGCGTCAACGTACACAAGATGAGTTTGAAGATTCGATTCGAAAATCCTAAAAGACTCTTCTATCAATATCGCGAATTTACAAATTTGAAATAGTTTCAAGAATCATTTCTTCGAAGCTCATGCTTTTTATATTGGATGTGTTTGTTCGTCCGTTTATACTTCATCTACAGAGTGATAAAAAGTGACGCCCAAACCAAAAGCTTCTCTTACTAGACACAAAAACAAACTTTAGTATCGTTAATAACTTTATTCCTGGTTAATTTACTTTTTTACTGTCTTGATTCAAGTAATAAAATTAATAATGACATTATGTAGTGCTTCCGTAATGTAAGCCTTTACCTTACATTACATTACCTTACATTACACATTGTGTAGTGCTTACGAAAGTTTTACTTTAGTATTCTTATTTTTTAAAGGTTAGTGAATATAATTCTTTAGGTATACATTAACAATCCTAATTAATTTCTTGTATTTTTGTGATTAAGTAGATATAGGACTACATAATTTATTCTAAAGTTCGTTTCACACGTAAATGAAAGTAGGTACTTTTAATATTTTCAAACAAATAACGCCAAGGTATTGAAATGTCACATACAATCAAAAGAAAAAAATAAACTAAATAAATCCACAACAGTATCGTCATACCAAATTCAAATAAAAAGATCAAATTAAAAAAAATATATAAATAAAACGAATTCTTTTGGTACAGAAAGTAAAATGTTGAGTTTGTTAAAAGTTGAATTTGCAGAAAGTTGAATTCCTAGAAAATGTTGAGTTTGTCAAAAGTTGAACTTGCAGGATGTTGAATCTAACCAGGTTGAATTTGCAGAAAGTTGAATTCGTAAAATGCTGAGTTTGTTACAAGATGAACTTGCGGTAAGTTTAAATATTTTTTTACATTTTCCTTGAATAAAATAATACATTTTGGGAAATTGTACATTTCGGGATTTCAACTTTGCACATTGCAAAACTAAAAATTCCAACGTTTTGGGAAATTATGTACCTATTTCGAGATTTCAACTTTATGAGAATTCAACATTTTGCTAAATTTGAAAAATAACATTTTGGGAAATTATACATTTTGGGATATCAACTTTATGAATATTCAACTTTCTGATCCGAAAGGTATTAAAGGTGTGTGCCGTTACACCTTCGCTCCGACTTTCCAAGGTTTGTTGATGAAATCGATAAGCGATAAGCTCCCCTTTGTACGTGTATTTGTTACGTACAGTGTTTTCGTGTGTGTAGCAAAATATAATAATAATCACGGCAGCAGGTAGACGCTTGAAATATTCAAATGTTATAGTAAATGTATACGGAACCCTTCGTGCGCGAGTCCGACTCGCACTTGTCCAAATGCTTGTGCTTTTCTTATTCGATAAAAGTGAGAGAAGATCTCTAGCCTATGTTTTCACTTCATTACTGAACTAGACGGATATAGGCTGATGGATTGACAAAGTATGATAGGTACGTAGTTACACACCCAAAAGATTAAACGCAACTCTTCAACTTGCACTTGGCTCTTTTCCATCCAAATGAAAATGCAAACACTCGCAGACAAAACGCAGACTGTTTACGCTCAGTCGTTTACTCTACAGGAATAAGCTGTTTCTAAACTGTTGTTCCATTGTGAGAGCACACGACTCTCATTCACGGTAAATCTTTTCAGCTCCTCGGTGCAGGTTTTAATTCACGGCGAGGTGAATGCAACGCCGTGGGAGACATAAAAACCTTCATTTGCATTGGAGGACGCGTCCACAGCGGCCGCCGGCACTGCAGCGTACACACGCCGCCAAAAGAGGATAACACCGATTAGAAACAAAGTACTTAACCTGTAGAATTTTTGGTGGTCCGATCAGCTCTCTATCCCCCGGTTTCTAGTACGCTAACAATCTGTTAATCTACTGTTAACAGCTGTCAAACGTGTTTTTCGTATGCACTTTGAACAACTGACAGCGGGACGTACGGGAAACCGGGGGTTAAACAATGCTTTTAAATTGTTCTTTTCAATCTCATTAGATATATCGCAACTGATTTAATCCAAATGCAAAATAGGTATTACATATAAGTTTGCTTTTTGGTGAGGCAGTCGTTCGCAGTTAAATGTATTGATTGTAATAATAATGTATTAAGTCTTACTATTAAGTAACGCCTCTATTTTGCAGTTAAATAGAGTAGGATTGTGCTAACGTAAAAGTGCGAGAAATATTTTTTTGTCTTTGTTCTTCGTATACATCTACGAATTATGTATTCACTGAATGTGAATGGGAAGTTTCTCGCAACGAAGGTGCTGATACGCGGCTGTCAACTCGGCAAGAAAAACTAGGTTTTGTAGCCGAGATTACTATTATTAGCTTTGCGCACACTAGGCGTCACGCGACAGCGACATTTCGGCGACTAGCCGCGACGACAGGCTACGGCTGCGATCTATATATATAAAAGGAGAAGCTGACTGACTGACTGACTGACATATCAACGCAGGGCCTAAACTATAAAGGTTAGAAAGTTGAAATTTTGCTCAGGGGTTCCTTTTGTAACGTAGGCGAGCACTAAGAAAGGATTTATGAAAATTCATCCCCTAAGGGGGTAAAATGGGGGTTCAAAGTTAGTATGAAACCTTGCTGTTTTTGAAGTTACTCGAATGAAATTTAGTACGAATTTTTTTCATTTAAAATTATGAAACACATGTAAAATAGTTTTTCGAAAAACATCCCTTAAGGGGGTAAGAGGGGGGTCCAAAGTTTCAATTCAATATGAAGTTCCTTCATTAACATTTATGAAATACATGTAAAATAGTTTTTTTTAATCATCCCTTAACGGGGTAAAATGGGGGTGCAAATTTATTATGAAACTTTGCAGTTTATGAAGTTATTCCAATGAAATTCAGAATGAAGGTCCTTCATTGAATGTCTTGGATCACATGTAAAATAGTTTTTCGTAAATCATCTCTTAAGGGGATAAAAGGGGGGTGCAATGTTAGTATGAAAATTAGCCATTTTTGATGTTATTCGAATGAAATTCAGCATGAAGGTCCTTCATTGAAAGACGTGGAAAGTAGTTTTTCGAAAATCATCCCTTAAGGGGGCAGGAGGGGGTTGTGAAGTTAGTATGAAAGCTCTTTCGCATGCGCTAAAAGTGTCCCTATCTTATTTGCAAACACTTTACTGAACTAAAGCCCACGCGGACGTAGTCGCGGGCAACAGCTAGTTTTCATATATTTTATTTGAATCTCCGCACACTTGGCGTCAGAGTCGGAGTCGCGACGACAAGACGCCAGAAGCAAATGACAACATCGCGTCTGACGCGGCGACAAGTCGCCCTGTTTGCGATGGCTCTTAGATTTCGTACGTTCGACCAATGAGCCGTTTTCAAAAGAACTAAAAAAAAAAATCTAATGGCTGTCAAAGGAATGCAATTTTGGATCTCAGCCTACAGACAACAACCAAATTTTTGTCCTTTCGGAGTTATATTTTATTGAAACTGTTAGTTTTTTTTCAATACAATATAACTCCGAAAGAACAAACATTTGGCTGTTGGCGTCATAGTAACTTTTGTTCAGCTCGCTGAGACCTATTTGATGATGTAACACACATGGCTATTGGGCTGAGGTCCAAAATTGCATTCCTTTGACAGATAGATAGATAGATAGATAGAGATAGAGAACAGCCGAGATTTTTTTTAGTTCTTCTGAAAACGGCTCATTCCCGCTTTCCATTATCACCATCATCAACATCAGCCATTTCACGCCTACTGCAGCACATCCAAGTTTCCCGGTCTTGGGCCGCCCGCATCCAGCGACTCCCTGCCTGTCAGACCATCTGGTAAGGGGCCTACCCACGCTGCGTCGTCCGGTTTGCGGTATTATGGAGTTTCTTTCCATTAGGGTATTCGTAAAATTAGTAATTGTCTTGATATATTGGTTTGTTTATTTTGCACACCGTATCAGAGTGCCGAGTTAAGCTGGCTTCCCACTGAGCGCGATTCTGCGGATATCGATACGACCACGTACCCATGACGTGGCGCACCACCACAGACGTCTGTGCTACCGTGGACCGAGACCCTTCCCACGGTATGTCGTGCGAGCTGGTCTGCGTCCGTCCGCGATATCGCGGACCGTGGGAAGCCGATTTTATGTCCCGCGTAGTTTACAGAAACAGTTTTCAGTTTTTGCATTATTTTATTTTAATTACGCGTTTCAGTAAGTACACATTATAACATAAGAAAGCGTAACGTGACCTCGCGCTGAAACTGAAAAATGACATGATAAGCTGAATATTTTAGTTAGTAAAGCAGTTACGTTCCAGTTGGCAGTCACAGATGTCGGGCCGCTCCGCCCGCTATAAAATCGTCCCCTCTCCATCTCCCAGGCCGACCGTGATTTAGTGATCGTTTCCCTCGTGTATAGGCAGTTTTACTTAACCCAGCCTGCCCTTAGCACAGGTAGTATGACGGCGCCAGTCACGCGTTTTGTGGCGTTAATATGTCAAATTGACAATTACCGTACTGAAAGTCGCAACTTACGCCATTTAAAACGCGTGACGTCGCAACTCGTATCGTCATGCTGTCTATTCAGATGGGCCCACCGCAATAAATTGCATGTTTTTATGTTACCAAGAGATAGACAGAATATTATTTAATGTACGCAGAAATTACACAAACAAAAATAAAATAAACCGGAATGTGGGCGGCTTTCGACAAGATCAAATACTTTGATCGGAAAAATTAATTTCAACGAGGAAAGTAGTTAATTAACTTAATCTCCGTAAAAGTTTAAAAAGGGACTCGACATGAATAAGTTATCAGCACTGAAAGGAACCCGGCCTCGGAAAAATGCACAAGTACGGCGTTCCTGTACAGTGGAATGAGAATTATTTAGCATCAAAGGCTCCCGAATATAGCATTTGTCGTTCGATACTCGCTTTTATGACGAGTACAATAAGCTCATTGTACCCAATCAGTTGCTTCTATGCCTTTCTTTCGAATATTATATCTATTTTAGCTAAACCTCGGGATTGGGCCAAAAAGGTCCCGTTAATGAGGAGCCCGAACAATTATATCAAATTAATACTTTATGCCTGCCGTCCCACTTTTTGCTACGTTTCTGCTAAAATGGGAAAGTGACCTAAATTTCATCATGTAAATAAATTGAGTTATATTTTCGTAGGAAATCGGTTTCCCTTTTCCCGCAAACCTACCTTTACAGTCATACATACGTGATTGAATTAAATGTCATATAAAAGTTGTTAAAAAACTAACGCCGACCCTACGCATACCTACTAAATCATCGGCGTTAGTTTTTTACTACGTTTAAACCTACGCATACCTACTGGACACCAAAACAAAATAACCACATAATTTAGAGGGGAAACTCAGCCCACCGCTGCCCACTGCTGGGTATAGGCCTTTTCCCCCAAATGCCATTTCACACTGTCTCTCGCCATTCGCATCCACGGACCTTCCGCCGACTCAACGACATCGTCCGACACGCAATTAATGCTTAACTTTATTATGGAACGGGAACGTAAGTTATAAACCAATAAACTACGCTTGTTTAAGATCCTGTGTTAAGTACATTATGCATTCTCCTTCTTCGGTCCTTTAACTCCTTGGAGAGCATAGGGATTCAACCACAGATTTCCACTCCTGACGGTCGTTCGCGGCAGCTTCCAATTCAGGCCAGCTAGTGCCGATAGACTTGACCTCTTGGGCTAAAGACCTTTCCAGGTTGTCCTCGGCCGTCCCCACTCTCGGTTGCGCGAGGGCATATATGTGAGGGCTTGTCTGGTCAGGCATGTCTTGTCCCGGCGTAGTGTGTGGCCTATCCAGCGCTATTTCCTATCTAGGATTTCTAGGACATTATGCATTGCAATTTTGAATTGATTTTTCTAGAAAATGGCTTAAATATGTCGATAAGATTCCTTGGGAAGAAGTATTGGTCAACACTTTTTGTAACAAGTACCTATGCGAAAAAAGTGCAAGTTTATAAATGTGTTTTCTTCTTCTTCTTCAAGTTTGGACCTTAATATCGGTGTATAATTTCCCAGATTTGGTTTTCTTGGAAATAATTGAGTGAAGTTTAAGGAAGTGGACGTTTAGGGAAATAAACCTAACATGAAAATATTCCGGTAAATAAAACACTGAAAATATTATGGAATATGAATCTGGAATGCAGCTTAGGGAGTTCGCCCGCTTTAGGCTCTGCGGTGAGTGTGGCGCGGGTAGATGTGCGGGTAGGTTGCACAAAACTTCACATTAATAATTCGAATGCGGCGACTGCTGCGCGTACGGTGCCAGGCCTGCGTCCACCTTTCGGCTTTATTAGAAATTAATAATTTTTTGGGAAAAAAACTGAAACTGCATGGACCTCAAAACAAAAGGTCACGGTTAGATGGAAGATCACACATGTCACGTCAAAAAATATTTAAATATGGTGCGTGAATGGTAGTTGGTTCTTAGCGCCTTTTCAGCAAGCTGTGTTTTAAATAGGGCGTAAAATCGCAGTACGGAAACAGTCATTCTAGCTGTGGGGGCTCACTAAGTATTTAATTATACTTCAAGAGGCTCAGGGAGCCACTCCAGCCGTTGAAGTACACTTCGTACCAGATGAATGTTTTCTAAAGGGTGACATCGAAAATGTTAACAAAACATACTATAGAATCTAACCATGGTTTGAAGACAATTTTCAACGAATCTTTTTGAAACTTTTTAGTTTTTAAATGAAATAACTTTTATTTTAACGTAAATAAAAGTTATTTAAAGTTATGAAACAGTTTTTTATTTATTTAATTCAAAATAGTTATGATATCTTATAAGAAAAAGAGTAAACAGTAAAAAGTATAGTTTCAGACTATACTCTGCATTCGTAGTATAAGACGACATTAATTACCAAATTTTATAGTTCTAGGTCAACGGAAAGGACCCTAAAAAAATTTGATTTCCTTGAGTGTCGAAATATATAGGTACGTTTTTTGTGGCATAAACGGCCGTAACTTTTTTTATGTTAACTTAGAAGTTTGTTTTTTTTTTCACCGATTCAAGAGGCGAAAAGCATTTAAAGCATGTCCTTCATCATCATCATCATCATCATCATCATATCCATCAGTCCACCATGCCCACCCAGGAGTGGGCATAGGTGCACTGATACCTTTATCCTTTCTTATCTAAAATCCCCACAGTAAAATGTTTACCATTTCCGCAGCTCCAATTGGGACAGAATACAGTGCGTCCTAGTCCTTGTTTAGCAAATGCTTTTTGTCCTCCATTTGCCACTCGCACTCAGCCTTTTATGAACGTGTACGTTGACTGGTGTATCACGCACGAGACATGTTGAATAAAAATAAATGGCGCCCCTAACTTCTCCGGCTAAGTATAACAATGTTCCGGACAACCCTAAACAAGATATAGGGTAAATAGCTTTCCTCCATTTTCGAGAGTCCTACACGTGTTTACAGGCTAGAATGAAATCCCTGTATACATCCAAATAAAAGGTACTTGTCATTACGGACAACGTTAAGTAGAAAATTATTTTGTAATAGCAAGGAGAATTCTCCTTGGTAATAGGTACAGAAAAATTGCATGCTAATGCCTCAAGCAGGGCTGAGTTTCATAAAACAGCAATTCGTACCTACTGTATTATGGCAAATCAAGGTACATTTGTACAGATTCTACTTGTTTATTTATTACAATTTGATGTATATTGCAAAATAGATTAAGGTTAATCAAATTGTCACAGTAACCTCAAATTGTCACAGTAACCCACGAATTTTAGTTTTATGAAAGAGGCCCCTGCCCATACTAAAAGTGGTTCGTATTCACGAATAACATGCGCACGCGTTGTGATAAGCCCTTTTCTTTTTCTCCCTCTCTCTCAAAGAGAAGTTATGTGCTCTACAGTGACTTGTACATTGTTTATACAAAGGTTACTGATAATTATCCTTCATACATAGTAGTGGTTACGTCAACCGTCAACGTAAGGCTTTTTATAAATTCGTCGGAAATTGTATGGACCCCGCAACGACGACAAAAATAAACAGTATAATATTTAATTCGCGAAAGCGGAATGAGATTACGACGATCTATCCGTTAAGCTTTTACAGCCCTCCATAAATCATATTGTGGAAAACGCTGAAGGAAATGAAAACATGGTGAGTTTGGGGCGCAGACTGCGACGCTTGACTGCCCGCAAAATTGCACGCTGCCGCGTCAAAGCCAAACTCAGCCTCACAGTCTGCTAGCACTAGCAGCCGACTAAATAGTTTGCTCCTACCAGTTGTGTGTCACGTCAACTGCAACACAAAGTTACACAAAGTGCACGAACCTTTCGACTTCCTATTTGGCGAACTTGGTAATTCAATTTTGATTTTTATATTGACTGCCTCGTTTGCCTAACATACTCTCATCTACATACTCTGATTACCGTGCCGGTCGTGGGAGATCATGGTACTACTCCCACTGAGGGTCACCGTACATTTGGATACATAGAGACATGTGAAAAAGCCATTTTTGTTATATCATCATACCATGGCACAGGCTACCCTAGTTTGGGTTCTGGACAAGGACCCAACCCAATCCATAGGGTCCGGCACACAAATTTCTTGAGTTTTGACTCCTCCTCAGTCCTTCTAACGGTTGATCACATTTGTAAGACCCCCCCCCCCCCCCCCCCTCCATTTAAGAAATTATTAAATTATAACAGCAGCTCCGATTTTGTTAAGTTATCAACACCATTATCAAACATTTGAAAAAAAATGTTTGATAATGATGTTTATAACTTAAGCAAAAACAAAACAATTAATGATTATTTTAAGCATTTAATCCGGATCAACTTACGGGTGTCGTTTTATCGGACGAGTCCGACCAGGTTTCACCCGTAAGTTGATCCGGATTAAATGTTTAAAATGGGTTGTGCTTAAGAAAGTTTTAGTTAAAAAATTAATGATTATTTACTTAGGAAGTAATTATATTTTCGATATGTGACGTCAGGAAACTTAGGAATTCTCCCACAATATCACACTTTTGTTGACCCCCTCAGAAGTTTATAGATGGTCCCCAAGTGATTGTGTTGTGTGGAAGATAATGGGCCAGTTTCTGAATTTCACCAAGTAAATACTTATGTAACATTCTGTAACGCTCCTTTCTGAGAAATGTAACGTTACAGCGCGACAGTAGTTACTTAGCGAAATTCTCAATTCAGAAACTGGCACAATATGAAGATCAGATTAGCTTTGTAAGATTTCTGGACTTTAAGTAGATCTAAAGTGAAAATCATAATTATATGCGCTACTAGTTAGCTACTATCCTGTTTTTTTTTTGTACGTTTCTTCAATCATCCGTTTAGCCAGGAGCGGTGGTCGAGGGGACTCTCCCTACTAAGACAAAAATTTGGCCTTTAAAACTTAATGTTTTGCAAACAGAACTCTAAAACGATAAGAGGTCTTTCTACACTCGCAATATTTTTAAACGACGAAGGGTTCCCTATTTTTTTTTTATTTTTGGTTTAAGCTAATGCAATAAAAAAATATAAAAAAAATCATAAAAATCGATGAAGCAGTTTCAGAAGAATTCGAGAACAAAGCTGTGATATGAGACTTTTATATTTTACTAGCTGACCCCGCAAACGTTGTTTTGCCAGATAGGGGTATGAGGTTGTTTCAGGAATAGCCAAATTAGATTGCTTATGCTTTGTTACCACACTCACGACAAATTGACGTACAAATTACAGAGTCGGTTTTACAAATGATAGATGTTCCTCTGCCGGATAAGTTTAGGGTTCGCTCATTAGTCGTTTTTTCTCCGCAGAGACGACGGTAATGACAAGCTAACCAAATCCTATACTTAGATATCTATGAAATGTAGATACATAAACTTACTCTGTGCTCACTCATACATAAAACACATTATAAAAGACCATGAACTGGATTAAAGGGTAAAAATATATTCATACATATTAATCAAACGCGAGCTAAGGCGCAGGCAGATCGAGCTAGTTCTTTCTTAAGGCTGTAACAAGGGCGAATGGCTTTGAGCATTTGACCTCTGAGTTATAAAATAATAAACTATCTCTTGAATGTTTGTTGTACTTCTTCGGCGAATACTTTATAGGCTAACGATAATCCAAAGATTACACAGATAAGAGATGTGGCGGATGTTCGATGGCGATTGTTCCCTGCGCTAATTAAGAAATCGTACAATTTTGTACTAATCACGCTTAATATTAACATTAAAAATATATGAGCAGTTAGGATTGCAGATATTGATGTGGCCGATATTTGCATGAAAGATTTAAATGAAAAGCTACTATCGTTTACCAGCGAAATTAGATTCTGTGGAAAATAAAGCTTTTGGAAAAAATAAATTTTTGCCATCTAGACAGGTTAAATGCAATTTTTTTTCCGTACGAATTAGTCACTAATATATCCTTTATTACCATAGATTTTATTCAGAATTTTTTAGTGCGTACTTTTGCCTAACATTTGAGTTAAAGCTAGCCAATTTTGCAACATTTACCCTTGTAGAAGAAGGTTATCCAAATATTAAATTGGTTAGGTATCTACTCACGACTTTATCGTACTCTTTTTGATCAGTAAACCTGGTATAGGCACCTATCTATATCCACGCTGAGAGCGACAAAGAGGTACGTAGAAAGCGATAATTTATCCTCATCAGTTATATTTTATATTTCTGGTGGACTCTAACTAAACAGAATCTTTCAAACGATAAATCTTTTCTCCACTGTGGCTAAAAGAGAGAAAAGCATTTGATTGGATGTTTTTTTGTCAGGATTTGAGTCCACGTCCACGGACTCAAAGAGACGATTACGTCTAACACCACAATAACATTGTATTGAGTTGAAAGGGAGACGAACGCAACCCGCAATAGTTAATAGCAAGAAGGAGGATTATGAAAGACAGGTGTTCCTGTCCGCCGCTGCTCCCAGGCATCTGAAAGCCCTATTACCTACAGTGCTGCTCGTTAGTTTGTGAATGCAACGTAATTGAAACAGCGCGCCGCTTCTTCGGAAACATCCTTTGCCGTGACCACCGCCGCCGCCACGCAATCAAGAAATGTGAGTAGATTCTTACGCGACACACGAAATGAAACCGTAATAACACGAGAAGCCTATACATCTCACTACACGTCACATATTCTCTCTGGAAGAGATAATGAGCTTAATGATAGTGCCCACCTTGATTGGGGATGTTAAGAGCTAAAGTACGTGCCCACTCCAGATATCCTCACCATGTTCTCCTCCATGGTTACCGAATGGTACTATACGGGATTCGAGCCCACGATCTCTTGAATATGAATCCAGCCAATAGTACAAAGAGAAATAGAAAGACGTAACCTCCTTAGCTTTCTTTAGTCTGAAAATAGAAGAAGAATCTATCTATCAAACTAGCCATGAAATTAAAATTATAGATGACTGATTGAGGTAGATTGATAGATAGAAAAAACTTTATTGCACATCAATAAGCAGTACCACCACTATACCTAAGATATTTTTTAAATCTAATCTAATCTAATTTATTACTATTCTATTAATGCAATATTAATATGTAGCTTAAAGCGATACATTGCAGACGACCTTAACTTTAACGGACAGAGTGAATCAAAAACTAAAACAAAACTCTATACCGTTTACTTTCGTACATTTTCATTCCACAACATGCAAGTGTGAGGACAAGATTCATGAGCATCCAATGCATTATTCAGAAGAATGTCGTAGGTCGTTGGAAGACGAATGAAAAATTACTCTTCATATACCTGGCGAACGTATAAATAATCTCTTTGACGAGCACTGATGCAAATCACCGAGGCGTCAAAAATGTGCACTAATGGATTTGAGAATTTCTTCCCAAAGTTTTTTAGTATTTAGGTAGGTACATAGCCACGATGACACTGAAAATCATATTCCTACAGCCGATTCCACCTTACAAGTAAACAATAACAGCGTACGCTAACTCGAAGACACTTTTAAACATAGAGAGCGCCTTTCCAGCGGTGACAAAATACAATTCCACTTCCCAAGCAAGCGTAGACATAATAGATAAGGTCGTTTCCACTCCGGAGGTCGGATGTGGCTGCTGCCGCGCGCACGACCGAATTTATGGCGACCTACCGACACAAAGTAGGCCCATATTAACATTACCTCATAATTTATTATCGCATTCGAGCTGGGCCACGTGCAACGCTTATCAGCGTGTGGTGAGCCAGCGATATAATACACCACACGACATGAAACATTGCGGATAGTGTAGCATTCCCATTTGTGTCCAATCTTTTCTCCACTGTGGCTAAAAGAGAGAAAAGCATTTGATTGGATGTTTTTTTGTCAGGATTTGAGTCCACGTCCACGGACTCAAAGAGACGATTACGTCTAACACCACAATAACATTGTATTGAGTTGAAAGGGAGACGAACGCAACCCGCAATAGTTAATAGCAAGAAGGAGGATTATGAAAGACAGGTGTTCCTGTCCGCCGCTGCTCCCAGGCATCTGAAAGCCCTATTACCTACAGTGCTGCTCGTTAGTTTGTGAATGCAACGTAATTGAAACAGCGCGCCGCTTCTTCGGAAACATCCTTTGCCGTGACCACCGCCGCCGCCACGCAATCAAGAAATGTGAGTAGATTCTTACGCGACACACGAAATGAAACCGTAATAACACGAGAAGCCTATACATCTCACTACACGTCACATATTCTCTCTGGAAGAGATAATGAGCTTAATGATAGTGCCCACCTTGATTGGGGATGTTAAGAGCTAAAGTACGTGCCCACTCCAGATATCCTCACCATGTTCTCCTCCATGGTTACCGAATGGTACTATACGGGATTCGAGCCCACGATCTCTTGAATATGAATCCAGCCAATAGTACAAAGAGAAATAGAAAGACGTAACCTCCTTAGCTTTCTTTAGTCTGAAAATAGAAGAAGAATCTATCTATCAAACTAGCCATGAAATTAAAATTATAGATGACTGATTGAGGTAGATTGATAGATAGAAAAAACTTTATTGCACATCAATAAGCAGTACCACCACTATACCTAAGATATTTTTTAAATCTAATCTAATCTAATTTATTACTATTCTATTAATGCAATATTAATATGTAGCTTAAAGCGATACATTGCAGACGACCTTAACTTTAACGGACAGAGTGAATCAAAAACTAAAACAAAACTCTATACCGTTTACTTTCGTACATTTTCATTCCACAACATGCAAGTGTGAGGACAAGATTCATGAGCATCCAATGCATTATTCAGAAGAATGTCGTAGGTCGTTGGAAGACGAATGAAAAATTACTCTTCATATACCTGGCGAACGTATAAATAATCTCTTTGACGAGCACTGATGCAAATCACCGAGGCGTCAAAAATGTGCACTAATGGATTTGAGAATTTCTTCCCAAAGTTTTTTAGTATTTAGGTAGGTACATAGCCACGATGACACTGAAAATCATATTCCTACAGCCGATTCCACCTTACAAGTAAACAATAACAGCGTACGCTAACTCGAAGACACTTTTAAACATAGAGAGCGCCTTTCCAGCGGTGACAAAATACAATTCCACTTCCCAAGCAAGCGTAGACATAATAGATAAGGTCGTTTCCACTCCGGAGGTCGGATGTGGCTGCTGCCGCGCGCACGACCGAATTTATGGCGACCTACCGACACAAAGTAGGCCCATATTAACATTACCTCATAATTTATTATCGCATTCGAGCTGGGCCACGTGCAACGCTTATCAGCGTGTGGTGAGCCAGCGATATAATACACCACACGACATGAAACATTGCGGATAGTGTAGCATTCCCATTTGTGCAGAGACAACGTCAAGGAAGAAATCTCACATGATTACACATGAGATTGCGAAAGTCGGAACAATAGGCGTATTCAACAAGGCGGGGGGCGACGAAGCACATTTCAGAGCGGGCGCCACGGGCGCCATGTCCGAAAAGAAAAATGTGGGGCGGGCGGGGCGCACATTAGAATAGTGGGGGTCGACGACCCCGCGGCTCGCTCGCTATCCATCCACCCTCGCTTGGTGACAGGTACTCCAGGTATCTGTCGCAACTCGCAAAGCAATGTTACCATCAATCTGCTACTGGCAAAAATGTACTACTGCCTATTGTCAAGCAAGTAATATGTTAGTTGGCTGGTCCACATCAAAATTTATTAAATTAATGTTTATTTCTAAAGAACTAAAATATATATATCGATTTCAATACAGAGAAGTAAAAGATGGATGTAGAAATTCGCTGAAGACACTTGTTTCCAATTTATGTTACGTCATGGCAGAGGCAATCTTAAAAAAAATTACTGATAGTGTTCAATTTGTGACCTGTTATGTAACTGTCAAAATCTATACATACCTATATACTAATTTGCCAGTTAAACGTTTGGAATCGCTCTGGATTCGGATGGATCGGCGAAATTTAATTCGCGAAAAATTTAAGTTTTGTAGTTTTTTAACGCTGCACCACTACTTATTAAAAAGTCACTCAAGGTGCCATTTAGATTTAAATTTGTAAGCAAAGGGAAAAAAACGTAACGATAGATTATTTAACCTGCTTCAGGGAACTTTTTCAGACGAACAGTGTTTTTACAGAACTTACAGAGGAACAGTGTTGAACAGTGTTTTCAATAAAACAATAATTATGTTAACAAAGTTAGTGAAAAGAGCTACATTGAATAAATTTACTCAAAATTAATTAAATTCATATCATTCACAAAAACGTGCCAAAAATACTTGTTTCCCAGAATAAACCCTCAGAAAAAGGTATAAATGCTCACCTACTAATTAATTCAAATTTTGTGCTTGGTCGCAAGATTTCGTATTTGCAACCTGACTACGAAAGCATAGCTATTGTTTATTTAACGTTATCGCACATTTGTCAGCACCGCACGCGCCGCATTTTAAAATTGGGTCGCATATTTGTCAGCAACGTACGCGCCGAACGCGCCGCATTTCTGTGTGTTGCCAACAATTTTTCCAGTTTTTTCTTGCCTCTGGTGTGAAACGGTGCGGTGACATTGTGCTATGGAAGAAATTGTTGTAATAGCCTGCTTATGAGCCGTTTTCAGAAGAACTAAAAAAAAAAAATATTACGGCTGTCAAAGGAATGCAATTTTGGACCTCAGCCCAATATAGCCATGTGTGATACATCATAAAATAGGTCATATAATACATCATATAATACGTGGGTGAAAATCAACAAAGCTCATTTTTGCCTAATTTCGGTGGTATTTTTTATTTATGGTTTTATAGTAATATTGATTGATTGATTAATAAAAACACAGATCAAAATAATAGTAAGTATGCAAAGGAGCTCTTCAACCTTCTCTAATAATACTTCAATTTAGCTTATAAAGCTCAGTCACACATAAAATATAATAATATCCATTATGATTTAAACACAGATATTGGATTGAGTCTTGATTAAAATACTACATAATAAAAGCACTTAAACAAACAAAAGCACTCAAAGAACTACTTCAATCTTCTCTAACTTTAATTAAGTTAAGCTCAATTGACAATGACTTGCTCTTTTTTGAAAATGTGCGTTAATCGAATAGTTTTCGATACTAAAATTAACTAAATAATATTAATCAAACGTAAACAAAAATTACCCGTTTCACTTTAAATAAATACAATAAAACATGTTTGTTCTTCAACATTCATTATAGTTAAGCTCATTGCTTGATAGATAGATAGATAGATAGAGAACACTTTATTGTACATAAGAAAGGAGACTTCATAAATAAAATATGGATTTTTATGTTAACCATAAAATGTCCTACCGAAGAAAATTATACTAAATAATAATAAAACAAAGACTTGGCATTCATAATATCCAGGTCAAAACTCAAAATCACTGTACTTATTTTTCGTCATATAAGTAACGTTTAGCCCTTTAATTGCCCTTTTTTTGTACGGGACACTGTGCGCCTATTTTTGCCATTCTACGGTTAAAAATTCTTGGTTCTTATTTGTACGATATTTGTTTTATTTCTGATCAATAAAATAAATGCAAAAAAAATGCAGCAAAGAAATGTGCTAAAAATATTATTGAATTGTTATTTAGAATACATCTAACGTGAAGTAGGTGTATCTATTAATATTTTTTTATATTAATCTTGGAATTCATGAATAAAATGAGGAAAAATTTTATTGATGCAGCACCTACTAGAGATCACTGTCTAAATTCTATTTCGGTTTTTAGCTTCCTTAAGGTTGTACTGTATAAAGTCTCCATAAAACCATTTTACCGGATTAATCATCGTAGCCATATCAACGAATTACATTACTAGCAATATACAAGGAAAAAATATTTTTCACATAAAACCGAGTAACGTACTAAGCAAAATTCCTTCTTTACACTTTAGCAGCAACGTTGCCAGTTACAGCAGTGTACAAGGATGTTTTGTACGAAGAAATCGTTTTTCCTTGTGTAGATCACAATAAATTGAAAAGTGCGTAGGTATTTTGAAAACATACGGTTGAAGTACCTATGTCAAAGCTAAATACTTTGAAATTAGCTGAGCATAAACATCATAACAAAATAGGTATTGTTTACGCCTGAGCGGTAACTGGCACGGGCTGTTGGTTGCGATCATATGGTAAACATTGAGAGGGGCTCGTGGAGGCTTAGGAGTTTAGGAGTAGCAAACCTTGGTTTCTCCCTTCGTGGATTCCGCGGGTCTATCCAGCCAGCACTTGCGCTGGACTCCTGGCCGAAAATCAACTAAATTTGAAGTGACAGTGACAATCATGACATGTTTTTAAAATTCAAGACAGACGTTTTTTGGGAATTGAACACGAAAGTCACATTCTGTTTTTCCGCCGCATTTAACCAAGATATTCTACGCTGTGCACCACCCTTTTGGACTACCAGAGGCCAGGACCATCCGGCGCCCACCTACGCTGCCGCGATCGTCCTTCGTCGTCCGCGGGGCGTTAAACCAAGGTACGTCCCTCCCGGTTTTCCAACAAGCACCTTCCTGGTGTTGCCAATTTGGTCGAAAATACAGTCTACCCAATTGCCGCTCTCGCCACACCATTTTGGTCTTCGAGCCGCACGACCGGGATTTATTGAAATCCCACCTCGCTTTTCTCGCTCCCGTTGGTTACGTAGTTCATATCTTCATTACGCTCATTACATTAAATTTGCATCTGCTCTGGATTTCACCGTGTCTTTTTCTGTTGTTCTGTCGCAACACGGCATATCTCCAGAACAGAGTTCAATACCAATCGTTTCACATTATAATCGCATAGTACGCCGCGAGTAGACTGCTATTCCATAGCTTTATTTTTTCTCGCGTCTTCTCGTGGCTACTATTTGTATAGTTCACGCGTACGTATTTGGCCTATTATAACTCGCACCTATCATAGGTAATTAATTAATATCACCGCCGCACTGAAATACAGTGTCGTATTAATAAATATAAAATCGCCCCCCAGTTATACAGGGTGTTTTTTTGTATCGCCATATTTATGAGGTAATCGCACTATTTGCCGAATTCAAATAAAATAATTCAGTTTGGTAACTGTTTATAAAGTGAGTGTTCTATAATAAAAAAAAATTAGTAAGATATTAAGTAGACACTTAAACTTAACTAAAACCGTCCCGATCTTGTCAAGATGGCTGAATTAGAGAGACGACTTAGGCTCTTGGAGGGGAAACGTGAAATGTATTTCTCTCAAATCTCCGCCGTTTTTGAATCTATATCCAAGGTCAAGGACGTAACTGCAAAACAGATGTTTCTGTCACAAGCGCGTCATGTGGAGCAACTACGGACCGAGTACATGACAACTGTGGATAGTATAAATCTTATAAATTTAGAAATTAATCCCGACTACATGGTGAACTACCAGTCGGTAAGCGCCTTTGACGGGCTATTCTGCTTCGTGAAAGAAGCCGCACATCGGTTCAAAGCCGAACTTGCCCCGACTCGATCGCAGAATCCTCCAACCGCTGCTCCTTCGACTCGATCTGACTACAATTTGAAAATTCCACGCATTGAATTGCCTACCTTTGACGGCGACATCCAAAATTTCCCTTTCTTTAACGAAACATTTAAGAGGGTTATCCATGAGAATAAAGACTTGTGCAATTCTGAACGAATCCATTATCTGCTCAGACTGAGCAGAAGAATGTGTGCGCCGGTATGGTTCCTGCAGGCGAAAATTATTCCTTAGTTTGGAACGCCCTACTTGACAAATATAAAGATGACAGAGCTTTAGCAACGACCTATTTAAATCAACTTTTTTCTCTCAAAAGTGTAAACGGCCCGTCGGCAAGCAACTTAGAAAAAATTGTAGATAAATATGCTGCGACAATTGCTGCTTTAAAACAACTCAAGATCCGAGACTTAAGCGACTTCATTTTCGTGCACGTCGGACTTAAGTTGGTTGATTCAGATACCGCTAAGAGTTTCGAGGAACACATCCGAAGTGACGAAGATATGCCACGATACAATGACTTTTTGAAATTTGTTCTCGAGCAAGTCAAAATCCTGGAGCGTACGTCCAAAGATGTTAAGCCAACCTCTACGAAATGTGAATATCCCACACCCTCGAGCGGACGCATCAATGCGCGACCAATAATGCCGCGCGCATTAGTTACTAGACAGACAATTCAAACTCGAGGAGGCAAGGAATGTAAGTTGTGTAAAGCAAACGCTCACCCTCATTTGTTCACATGCAACAAATTTCAAGCTTTACCACCATTGGATAAATTCAGATTTATAAAGGATAGTCGTTTTTGCATTAATTGCCTAAGTACACAGCACACGGCGTTTTACTGTAACTCCACCACGACTTGTCGTAAGTGCAATGGGTGACACCACACTAGGGTGGGTCGATTTTTTCAAATGTCGAAAACTAAGTATGGGTAGGTCTCAAAAGTTGCATTGGGTGAATACTATTAATGTCAAAATAACAAAAAAATATTGCATATAACTTTTAGCCCTCTACCGGTACCTAAACAAAACGAAAAAAAGCTAATTTTCACTCCACTTCCCATTTGATTTACTTGCACGTAATATTACTTTTACTGCTCAAATTGTACTTTTTTGTACTATGGTATAATCTAATAAGTAGTATGTGAGTTTGCCGCTTTGTGCACTCAATGTTGAGCCAGACAGGTACACTTGCATATCATCAAAATTCCTAGATTTTCCCAGTGCACTCGGGAAAGCTACTATTACTATTACTACTTATTTTGTTTTGTTTGGAAATTAGCCTTATGAGTGTGTCAATTACGTACTTTTTTAGAATGAGTACAATAGTGTTAAAAACTCGAAGTAACATTTTTTTTTCTACCTCTGGAACACTCATTGTATACGAATGTATTACCTGCTACAATTAACGTAATAAATTATATTTTGTATACTTGTATATTGCGACAAGATTTGCTAGAAAAACACGCAGGAAAATTGCAATCTGTTACCGGCGTTTTCACCTCTGTCTGCCGTCAGATCGAAAATATCTGTACTTCTGTTTCAATTCCGACTTAAAGCACTAAACGCATTAAGGACTAGCTAAAGAGGAATTACGATAAATACTCAAAGCATATTCGCTATGCTCTTATGAGTAAAAAGCCTAAAATTGTCGACAAGCTGCTATGACAAATCACTTTGATTTCCCGGTTTGTAAATGCGGTAGTTTTGATTCCTGCACCTGCTTTAAAGGCTGAGACGGTTCCTATTATTGAATGGTCATTCCTATTAGACCAAAAGATCAATAGAAAAATTCTAATAGTTCTCAAAAGTTAAAAGGCGCATGAAAGTATACATCATGCAAGAAGGAAAATGTCCGCCATACCAAGTGTAACGCGGAAAATTCATACGTTGAGTAGAGAGATAAGACTTTTGGCTTATTTAGGATACACAACACCACGCACTGGTACTGGAAAATGAATTTGTGATTAAATCATAGACTTTTTTAACTGTAACACTATTTGGGTGATCTCAAATGCGTTGGATGTTATCGTAGGTACTATTACTACTACGGGATGGAAGTCTGGAGCTATAAGTCATATCGAGTTACGTTTGAAAATACCTCTACAATGGTTCATTACTTAACTTTACGCAAATGATTTGCCATTGAGACATTTATTTACCTATCTAGATGGACGGACAAGTGAATCAAGTGCATTCTTTGGTACCATCGGCAAAGCACTGGAAACTTGTGAAAATCGCTCTGTAAAAATGTTTATACATATTCTATATGAAGGTCCTTCATTAAAAGTCATGAAACATGTGTAAAATAGTTTTTCGAAAATCATCCCTTAAGGGGGAAAAAGGGGGGTGCAAATTTAGTATGAAACTCTGCCGTTTTTGAAGTTACTCAACTGAAACTCAGTATGAAGTTTCTTCATTTAAAATCATGAAATACGTGTAAAATAGTTTTTCAAAAATCATCCCTTGAGGGGGGAAAAGGGGGGGTGCAAAGTTAGTATGAAACTTTGCCGTTTTTGAAGTTATTCAAATGATATTTAGTACGAAGGTCCTTCATTTAAAATCATGAAACATGTATAAAATAGTTTTTCAAAAATCATCCCTTAAAGGGGAAAAAGGGGGGTGCAACGTTAGTATGACACTTTACCGTTATCCAAGTTATTCGAATGAGATTCTATATGAAGGTCCTTCATTAAAAGTCATGAAACATGTGTAAAATAGTTTTTCGAATATTATCCCCTAAGGGGAAAAAAGGGGGGTGCAAATTTAGTATGAAACGTTGCCGTTTTTGAAGTTATTCGAATGAGATTCTATATGAAGGTCCTTCATTAAAAGTCACGAAACATTTGTAAAATAGTATTTTGAAAATCATCCCTTAAGGGGAAAAAAGGGGGGTGCAAATTTAGTATGAAACTTTGCCGTTTTTGTAGTTATTCGAATGAGATTCTATATGAAGGTCCTTCATTAAAAGTCACGAAACATTTGTAAAATTTTTTTCGAATATCATCCCCTAAGGGGAAAAAAGGGGGGTGCAAATTTAGTATGAAACGTTGCCGTTTTTGAAGTTATTCAAATGATATTTAGTACGAAGGTCCTTCATTTAAAATCATGAAACATGTGTAAAATAGTTTTAAAAAAATCATCCCTTAAGAGGGTAAAAGGGGGTGCAAAGTTAGTATGAAACTTTGCTGTTTTTGAAGTTATTCGAATAGGATTCAATATGAAGGTCCTTCATTTAAAATATTTAAAATTATGAAAGACATGTAAAATAGTTTTTCAAAAATCATCCCTTAAGGGGAAAAAGGGGGGGGGGGTGCAAAGTTAGTATGAAACTTTGCCGTTTTTGAAGTTATTCAAATGATATTTAGTGCGAAGGTCCTTCATTTAAAATCATGAAACATATACACCGATTTGTTAAACATAACCTAGAATGTATAACTGACGCTAAAAGTTCATATGAAAGCAATCTTCTAAAACACAATGTTTTATTGGAATTACAGCAAAAATATAATGGTTGGTACTTCATTTTCACTGATGGCTCTAGGAACAATACAGGCAGAGGCGCAGCATATTATGATCCTTTTCGCAGAGCTAATGCCATGTTCAAAGTTGATTCATGTATTTCGATTATGTCCATCGAATTACTAGCTATTTTTAAGGCAATACAATATGCACAATATGTGGGTAGTAGTAAAATTGTGATATTTTCTGACAGCAAAAGTGCTTTACAACACATTGTTGGATGTGTTACTGGTGGAAGAGGAATATCTATCTCATATTCAATTATAAGTAAAATTATACATTTATACAATAATAATAACACTACTATTACTCTGCAGTGGGTCCCAGCTCATGTTGGGTTAAGTGGCAACGAGGAGGCTGACCGACTTGCTAAATCAGCTGTTACAGACGGGGACATTGTTGATATTCTTCCAAATTGGTCAGAGATTTTAAGTAAATACAGGAGACAAGGTAGGCAAAACTGGAAGGAATACTTTAATGAAACCTCAAAGGAAAAGGGAATTTGGTACAGAACTATAGTCAGTGAACCTCCTCATATACCATGGTTTGGTGCTGCTAAGTTGCAAAGACAACAAATTGTAATGGCACTTAGACTCCGTTCCGGACACATTCCATTGAATAAATTCGCATACATGATGAAAAAAGTTACTTCTCCAAACTGTGATATTTGTGATATTGAAGAAGACTGTTACCATTTTTTAATGGAATGTGTTCGGAACGGAGAGAAGAGACAATTACTGGCCGATAAATTCTGTCTTAATAGGCTACACGTAGGACTCATTCAAAGTATATTGGCTGAGCCTTTGTCTGACTCAGCCAAATTATTATTTTATTTTAAGTTAAGAGACTAAATTTGGTTTTTTTTTTGCTCTGCAATGTGTCTAAAGAAGCTAAAATTAAGTCGTTTTTGTTATGTATATAGTTAATTAGGATATAATTTTATAACGGGTACGATGGAACTGTCATCGTCACCTTGTGACAAAAGTTCCGAAAATAAAATAGATTAAAAAAAAAAAAAAAAAAAAAAAAAAAAACCCCTTTAGGGGATAAAAGGGGAGTGCAAAGTCAGTATGAAACTTTGCCGTTTTTGAAGTTATTCGAATGAAATTCAATATGAGGGTTTGTCATTAAAAGTCATGAAATACATGTAAAATAGTATTTCGAAAATCATCCCTTCAGGGGGTAGAAGGGGTTGCAAAGTTAGTATGAATTCTGCCGTTATTGAAGTTATTCGATTGAAATTCAGTATCATATGTAGGTCCTTCATTGAAAGTCATGAAACATATGTAAAGTATTAAAAGTTTCGCTGCGATTTTCGAATTGAATTTCTTTGTTCTTCCATGTGTTTAAATACCACCTTTAATACTTGCTTACTTTCTTTTTTTTCACATTAGTCGTTCTAACACTTCTAAGTTTTCTCAATTCTTCTTATTATTTCTCAGTTCATGTGTTTATAAATACGAGTATATCTCAGTTCCTTAAAATACAACCCATAGTAAACAGCCTATACGAGTATACGTCCCACTGCAGGGAATAGGTCTTCTCTCAGAGAGAGTAGTATGGTTTTAATTATTTCACATGCGCTAAAAGTATCCCAATCTTATTTGCAAACGCAAACACTTTACTCAACTAAAGCCCACGCGGACAAAGTCGCGGGCAACAGCTAGTAAGTTATATTATTAAAAAAAAAAATTACTACATTTTATTGTGCTTGTCATTCTGCAACTTTTGAGACCTACCCATCAGCGAAAATACAAAAAAAAGTTTTTTTCATCCAAATCGACCCACCCTACACCACACTCTACTTCATTTCGATAAAGAAGGTACTAAAACGCACCTAAGCACAAATGTAGCATTTTCCGAAGATATTCAATTAGAAGAGGTGGTAGATACTCTAGATGAAATTGACGAAGAACCTACGGAGGATTTAAGCCCTCCTGAAGTTTCATACTGTACAATGTCGTCGACACAAGGCGGGGTAGGCATGACTCAAGTTTTGGCAACGGCAAAGGTATACGCAACTAATAGAGATGGCCGAGAAGTCACGATTAGATGTCTGCTAGACCCTGGCTCGCAAAGTCATTACATTACTAGCAAATGCTGTGCTAAATTGCGATTGAAAATCCAGTCTAACACACCCGTGACTGTGAAGGGTATCGGTGGTGCATCGCAAGTGGTAAAAGGCGAGGTAGCTGTAAGTTTCAAATCGCGCTTTGACACAGGTCCCAAGTTCAATATTAAGGCATTAGTGCTGAGTCATATTACCAGTCATTTACCTACGTGTCAAGTACAGACAGAATTCCTTGACAATATAAGGACTCTACCGATAGCAGATGATTCGTGGGGAACTCCCCGGAGAGATAGACCTGCTAATCGGAGTGAATCTATTTGCCCGGTAAGATACTTAGCCAACCCGGTTTCCCAGATGCACTGGAAACTGTATTGGGTTATGTAATTATGGGCGATGCTCCTACACTTTCAACTCCACCACCAACGTCTGTCGCATTTCATGCGACTGCTGGGGGGGAAATGTCTTTGGAGTCGTTAGTTAAAAAATTCTGGGAACTAGATGAAATTAAAGCAGAACCGAGCTTAAGTGTTGAGGAAAAGCAATGCGAGGATTTCTACAAAGCCACTACAGTTAGAGAGACCTCCGGGCGTTACGAGGTTGCCCTACCCTTTAAAGATAGTACAGAATTACTGGGTGATTCCTTTCAAGGCGCTAAGCGCAGGTTTAATTATTTAGAACGGAAGTTTGCGGCAAGTCCTAAGCTTAAGGCCGCTTATGACGAGGTCATAAAGGATTTCCTGGAATCCTACTTGTCACCAGTGATCACTGCTGAATCCACAAGTGGCCCTAATTTCTATAAACCTCATCATGCAGTCTTACGCGAAGATAAAGTGACGAGCAAGGTTAGACCGGTATTAGACGCTAGTGCGAAGTCTACCAGTGGTTTTTCTCTGAATGACATATTATACACAGGTCCTATTCTACAACGCGATCTGTTTACTATTCTCTTAAATTTGCGACTTTTTCCAATAGCTATATCTTCGGATATACGGCAAATGTACTTAAGGATCGGAGTACGCCTGCAAGATAGAAAATTTCAGCGGATTCTATATCGTCCAAACTTCAGCGCTGAAATTTATCAGAACGACGATACAATCAAACCAGTTAAGATTGTTACCCCAGAGGTGCAGAGTTTTCAATTTAACTGCGTCCCATTTGGCTTAAAGAGCAGTCCGTATCTGGCGATGCGAACTGTTGCACAGTTAGCTGAAGACGAAGGAGATCGGTATCCGATTGCCAAATAAATTGTTACAAGAGATATATACATGGATGATGTTGCGAGTTCGTTGTTAAACTCTGAGAAGGCTAAGCAGCGGCACATGAACTAATCGATTTCTTCAAGTCTGCAGAGTTCGAGTTGGTGAAGTGGAGCAGTAATTCAAAGGAAGTGCTTGAAGGAATCCCTGTAGAATACCGTCTCTCACAGAGCGTAGAGTTTGACAAAGAGGAGACGTTAAAAATGTTGGGTCTTTGCTGGCATCCTAGTAGTGATGAATTTGCCTTTAAAGTACAAGTAGATGAAAGACCGTGTACAAAAAGACACATGTTGTCATCGGTGGCACGTTTATTTGTTGTGCTGGGACTAGTAGCACCGGTCGTATTATACGCTAAGCTTCTCATCAAGGAACTTTGGACTCTAAAGATTGACTGGGATGAGGTACCTCCCCAGCGAATTATTCGCTTGTGGAATCAATTTCAGAGTGAACTTCCGGAAATCGCTAAAATGAAGTTCCCTCGACATGTTAAAGTGATTGAAAAGTGCTCTGCTATTCTGCTTGGTTTTGCTGACGCTAGTGAAAGAGCATATGGTGGCGTGATTTATCTTCACGTTAGTTTACCTTGTGGAGACGTTCCTGTTAGGCTAATTTGTGCAAAGTCTAAGGTGGCACCACTAAAGGTAGTCTCACTAGCACGTCTTGAGTTATGTGCAGCTTTATTATTAGCCAAAGTAATGAAAAAGGTTTATGATACTTATAACGCTCGTTACCAGATTGACACGGTGATGGCGTTTTCAGATTCAACTGTGGCCTTAAGTTGGATTCATTCGTCACCGCATAGGTGGCAGACATTTGTAGCAAATCGAGTGTCAAAGATACAGGATAACCTGAGTTCCGACCATTTCTTTCATATTAAAGGCAGCGAAAATCCAAGTGACTGCTTATCGCGGGGTTTGACGCCTACACAGCTTGCGACTCACCCTCTATGGTGGCGAGGTCCTCCTTGGATGAGCAAGCCTAGACGTCATTGGCCCGTACATCCATTTTTGCCAGGAGAGGTTTCGGGTATCCCAGAGACAAAAATGGGAGCGCTGTTGACTACTGAACCAGTAACACCATTTTTATACAAAGTTGCTTCTAAGATATATCTAATACATATTCAAATTTTTGAGGAAATTGCCAGGAGGTGATATTGGTTGTTCAGACCTAAATTACTCTGAGCAGGAAATTATTAAGGCGATTCAGTCGGTGCATTTCGCGGATGCCTTAAATCGCCTTAAAAGTGGCAAAACATGCCCACCTATGTTACAAAGACTGACACTGTATTTGAAGGATGACATTTTACGTGTAGGGGGTCGATTAGCGAACTCTAATGAAAGTATCGATTATAAACATCCCATATTACGGCCGGGTAAAGACCCAATTGTTAAGAAGCTCGTATGGTTTCTCCATTATCAAAACTTGCATACAGGTCCAGAATTGTTGATGTCAATTCTACGCAGCAATTTTTGGATTCTATTTACTAGACGATTGATTTGTTCTATCATAAATAAATGCAATATTTGTTTTCGATGTAAGCCACGCCATGTCGTTCCAATTATGGCTGATCTTCCAGAATTTCGAGTGCGGGAAGTTTCTAAGGCATTTTTCCACACGGGTTGCGATTATGCCGGTCCTTTCAATGTTACCCCTTATAAAGGTAGAGGCATCACGAGTCGAAAAGCGTATATTTGCCTTTTTACTTGCCTAACGACTCGCGCTGTTCATATTGAGTTTGCTAGTGAATTAACCACATCTTGCTTCTTGTCAGCATTAAAGCGGTTTCTATCACGACGTGGTTCGGTTCATTGTCTATATACAGACCATGGAACCAATTTCATCGGAGCTCGTACTTATCTCTGAGAATTATGTGAATGAATATCTACACTCTCTACAGGTCATACAAAAATGGAATAGCCCCGCCTTCCCAGTTAGGGAGGGATTAGTGGTTGTTATTATGGAAGATAACTTAATGCCTCTACACTGGCCTTTGGGCGTAATCATAAAAACCTATAAGGGGAAAGACGGTGTTATTAGGGTGGTTGAAGTGAAAACCAAGGTTGCCACTTATAAGAGGCCAGTCGTTAAGTTATGTCCGTTACCATCGCAGTGATGTCATTATTTTTTGTTTTACGTTTGTTACAATTTATATTTATTTAGTTTGAGTGTCTATAGTGGACTTTCGGTTGTTTTAGTTATTTTACTTTAGCTTACTGTGATGATTCAGTGGTTTTAGTTTTAGTTAAGGCAATAATGGCCCTTTTGTTAGTTTATCTTTTCATGGTAATCCTTACTCATATTACTCGCCTCATCATTTTGAAACGGGTTGTTTCAAGGCCGGGGGCATGTTTACGCCTGAGCGGTAACTGGCACGGGCTGTTGGTTGCGATCATATGGTAAACATTGAGAGGGGCTCGTGTAGGCTTAGGAGTGGATGCAAACCTTGGTTTCTCCCTTCGTGGATTCCGCGGGTCTATCCAGCCAGCACTTGCGCTGGACTCCTGGCCGAAAATCAACTAAATTTGAAGTGACAGTGACAATCATGACATGTTTTTAAAATTCAAGACAGACGTTTTTTGGGAATTGAACACGAAAGTCACATTCAGTTTTTCCGCCGCATTTATCCAAGATATTCTACGCTGTGCACCACCCATTTGGACTACCAGAGGCCAGGACCATCCGGCGCCCACCTACGCTGCCGCGATCGTCCTTCGTCGTCCGCGGGGCGTTAAACCAAGGTACGTCCCTCCCGGTTTTCCAACGAGCACCTTCCTGGTGTTGCCAATTTGGTCGCAAATACAGTCCACCCAATTGCCGCTCTCGCCACACCAGGTATGCATATAAGGTCGTTCATCATTAGATAAGGATCTCTTAAGGGGCCATTCACCCCATATTGAACAACTTGAGGTATAAAGTTCTAACGAGGCTTTATATTATTTTTGGCCATTATCAATTCTAAATTTAATTATATTTCGACATTTGCCACAGTGGTTGGACGTAGCTGGAGCCAGATAACCCTTAGCTTCCATCCAAGGTGGACCTTAACAACATTATTTTATCACATTATCACTTAGTTTATCACGAATCGGATTGTTTTATTCTCTATTAATTATTTTTTTACCATAATATAAACAAAATATAATTCTCTACTGCCTCGGGATATCCTATTTTACTTGTTCCGACCGCACTCCCGAATCAAATATTGTGACACTGTCACCCAACGTGGGGCCCAAAGTAAGACTATAATGTTGGACCCTATAGAAATAAAAAAAATGAGCATAATCCAGTATATTTTTGATTATGTTCGTATTATTATGTGTCTACGAGTGTGTGGTAGTTACAAACCTCATTAGTTTTGTATAAGGAACAACGATTTCTTCGTATAAAACCGGATTATGTAGAAAGAATATTTACTTCCTTGTACATAACTGGCTATGTTGCTAGTAATATACAAAGAATGTTTTTTCGTAGGACATTACCCGGTTTTGTTAAAAGAATACAATTTTCTTGTACATTGCTGGTAATATAACTAGGTTATGTACGAATAACAACCATAATCTTCAATTTCGGTGGAACCTTGCAATTTCGGTGGTGCTAAATTAACCACCGAATCCACCGAAAATGTACCACTGAAGTCACAAAAAGGTAATATTTTAGCAACCGTCCGTATTTTTAAAAGTGAAATAGTATGTTTGTAAAAGAAAACACAGGACGCATAATATACATTAAAGACGTAATCCAATTAATTACGTAAAAGATAATATTTTAAGCCACCGACATTGCAGAATTTCGTTCTCCCATGCTATTTTAGAAGGTACTTATATTTTTGGCGGGATGGTGGAGCAAGATATCACACAACTGTTTCTTGTTTGCGCTAGCGCATTACTGGCCCGTGCCGAGAGAGGTGCGGGGGTGCTTCTCACTTGTTTAGGTTTTTAGTTATGTCAAGTTGAATAAAACACACCGAAATTGTACTTTTTGCGCGGACACTTCCTAATACAATGATTGTAAGGTCTGTGTAACCGTTGAGTGTACCATTGTGTTAAATCTATATGTCAAATTTAATGTCAAATACATAAACATTAACACTTATTACAAAATATGGCATATAATTCATAAAATTATTGGATTTGTGATAAAATTCGGGTTAAGGACACCCCACCGTAATATGATTTCGGACCTTTTTAATTTTTTATATACCTTTTATAATTATATAATAGTCATTTGAAAAATGGCTCCAGGTGAAGTCTAACTTATATTTTGATTTAAAAAATGTAGTATTTTTTAAATCAAAATATAAGTTAGACTTCACCTGAAGCCATTTTTCAAATGACTATTATTAATCTACTCTGTACTATCAAAATCAGCCACGCCGTGCTAAAAATGCAGGTGGGATTTTCACCCACATTGAGCTGAACAAAAGTTACTATGACGCCAACAGCCAAATGTTTTTCCTTTCGGAGTTATATTGTATTGTATATGTATGAAAACTTTCAATAAAATATAACTCCGAAACGACAAACATTTGGCTGTTGGCGTCTTAGTAACTTTTGTTCAGCTCGCTGAGACCTATTTTATGATGTATCACACATGCTTATTGGGCTGAGGTCCAAAATTGCATTCCTTTGACAGCCATAATATTTTTTTTTAGTTCTTCTGAAAACGGCTCATTGGCAGAAGAAGAAAAAAATGAAACTCCAAGAAAAAAAAGACTCTGGATTCACAACATTAATTCAAAAAGGAACTTATATGGAGCATATTCAGCTCTTCGGATCCGAATGAGGCAACACTGAGTGGCAGCACGCGCCGCACACGCCGTACGCGCCGCATTATATGACGTCATCAGAATGCTTCCTTCGGAGTTCGGATGCCTACCGTATTTTTCGAAATGCGGCGCGTACGGTGCGGATAAATATGAGAGATTTCATATCATTGCATACAACGAATTCTAAAATGCGGCGCGTTCGGTGCGTGCGGCGCGTACGGTGCGTACGGTAAATGTGCGACCAACTTTATGATGACCGCACTGTGGCTAAAATTCACTGGCTTTATGCTGTCAAAAAAAATAAAAAATGGCTGATATGAGTTGCCAAGTGTGACTTTTCCAATAATCTAATCCTAATAAAATAATTTAAACGTTTGGCGCAGTTAATTAAAGAATGGCACTGAATAACTGTGGCTTTGGCTCCACGGCAATATTGCATGAGGCAAATAGTTATGTCGTCTATTTCTTTAATTGACAGTTTTATATCTACTTTATATCAAACTAACACAAATAAGCGAAAACAAGAAATATAAGTTGTATGGAAAGTTGTGACTGCGAGAGATAATTTTATTTTTAAAGGACGCCCAGAAATAAAGGGGTTGTTTCGATCTGAGAGTCGACAATAAATCTGTCCCCTGAGACTTCTCACAAGCCAACAGCATCTATTATTCAAATGGATGGACTGAATGAAACACACTGCAAGTATGACATGATGAACCACATATGTATTCCGAAAATTCTGTAACAATGTTTTCATGTAATACGTTAGTAGATTGCAAGTTACAATGCAAGTTTCCTATCTAAACGAAACATTAATGTTTCAAAAGCGAAAGAGAAAAGCCCTGAAAATTGACAGACGAGTGTCCAATCAACTCAAACTGGCTCCCTCCTGATAAAATCCGATAACGTCGGCAGCGATTACGGAGAAAATAAGTCCTCTTTGAACTTTGACTTTAAAACATAAATGTCACTCAACTGTTCAAACTTTGTTATCATTGGATCTCTCAATTATTTAAGGATTTTTAATTGAAATGCGAGAGGCGATCTCGGTTATAGCGGTGAACGTTTAGACTTGTGTTCACGTGACGCGTGTATTCACAAAGAATCAGCAAGTTCCTTCGTTCAACGTTCAGCAAGACAACGTCCGCGCTCTCTCTTTGCCATTCTAAAATTTTTAGGCTGGCTTGAAGAAATTTCTTTTGAAATAAATGCGCCTTTGCACGTCAGACACATGCTATTTAAGTTTTACTTTGTGATTTTTTAACTGTGCAATAAACAACCACAACACACTTTTGTGTCACGGCCTTTTCCTCTAAAACCAATCTGAAACTCTGTTTATTTAATCTGTGGCTACATCTTTTCCTACTCCACCGTAGACTATTTTAATCGGCGTTTTTGGAGTGATTTGTGATTTGATTAGCGTAGATACTGTAAAGTCGCGACTTGTGACGTTAAAACGCGCGATTCTCGGCCGTTGTGCTTATTGTGAAGCTCCTAAAACGTTGTCTTAGGAGTTTCATAGGTAGCACGTTGTCTTTGTCTAAACAATATTATAGCTGAACGTAAGTGATATTTGGAGTACCTACATGTACGTTTTGTGCAGTGCAACTGTGTGACGCATAGGCTATGCGAAGCACGCGCGACTTTTACACGTAACGTCAACATTTTTCACGAAAATTGCTCCCCTTCAGCGCCTCGTGTCTCCCCTTCACAATAAAGCGTTCCAATTACATTTGTCGCGTAAAATTTCCTAAATTAACTCCAATGGGGCGTTCTTACAGCATTTAGCTACAAGTCAATACGAAATTACATGTGTTTTAGGTGTCATCCTCAAAGAGCCGTACGAACCATTTCCATGAACAATCATTTACTTAACTGTAAATTGGATTACATTCTTATTATCTCTAATATAGACAAAATAATTTCAATTCAAGCAGGCGCAGCCTCCAAGGCTTATAATCTGTCCCGCAGAGAGCTCCCGATTGGAATTCTATTAACTGACAAATCCGCCATCGCTATACCGAGCTAATATTGGGAGCGAGGAATTAACATTCCGTGTGTTTACACTGGGGGCTCTAACGCCAAAGCTGTTCACATAACTTACTATAAAAATGAGAAAATATTGTTGTTTGTAAGTTTTCTCATTGTCGTTCCTACTTTAAACAGAACAAAGCGAAGTTAGGTAAATAAGTGCTGGACCGCAGGATGAGTGATATTTTTTTTCGGTACCTAATGTAACTTATGATAACTTTTTCTGTGGACGGAGGAAAACACAGTTATTAAAACGATGTGGCCGAATTTCTTGTTCAGTCGGTGGTCTTAATGTCGAACGACAAAACAATAGATTACTTCATAAAGCTTAACAATCAAGTTAAAGTGCCGTTGTTAAGGCATTGTTCGGCTTTTGTCAAATAGACGTCTTCTGTCCCAAATCTCCATCTGAATAGAAGGCCGCACAAGCAGTAGGACCGCGTAGCCTAATTAATATTGTACTTTTATAACTTTTTTACTTATATTCTCACTGGCTCATTCATAAATTAAAAAAAATGGAGTCGTTACGTGTGATGCACTAAAAATGTTGTACCTAGGTCAAACTAATACTTCCTGGAAACCTAGGACTTTGAATTTTTGTATGCTCTTGCAGTTCTGATGACACTACACTATATCCTCGTGAGGCCCGACCTTGAAAAGAACAATTGATTTTGTGATCACTTGAAGACATTGGGCCTCACGAGGATATAAATGATTGAAATAACTTGATGCTGCAGCCAGCGATGTCTCCTCAGAGGGTACCCCACAACACGACATATCTTGTAGCATCGACATGAACTGCTACGCAATGTACCTCGAACTGATAATAAGCTACGAAATGTAGTTTTATGAAACTCTGCCCTGATAGATACTACTCCAACGGTTAGTAGCATGAACATGAAACGACTGAACATGGATACAATGGACCTATATGTAGGTACTTTGTAAACCAAACGTGAGTTTCGTATAGTATAGTTTTTTTTAATTATTGTACCTAATTTATTTAACGCTCTGTAAATAAATTATTGGGTCAAGTTAAGTTGGGTCCTGACTGCCATCGCCTTGATCGCAATCCCGGATAACTTGTGCAGCACTTGCCAGCGCCATCTTAATAATTCCAATCTCGCTGTTTGAATGTAAATAGAACTGCAATCTAAGGATTAGTGTGATGATTCCAATAAGTTTTCCTATTCGAGTAGAGACTCGACTCGCTGCCGCATCGGATTTTCGAACAGAAGAGCAACTACTATAGGTCGATGACAGTGAAGTTATCTTTTGTGGGCCAAATAACTTCAGTCCGTTTTTTAATTCAATGCAATAAAAAATGACACGGTGTTACCGCTATAAAAGCTATAGGTTAACTCGGTAGATTTTTTTTACCGTGAATAGAAGACTCATGTGACCAAAATCCTTATCACATCAAAGACATTAAAATTAAATTACTCGTAAGAGCAGTCTAAAAAAAACACCTGCGTAGCTTACACAATTTAACTTGGAAGTAAAGTGGGGTTATTTGGTTTTTACGTACTAGCAACATTCAGAGATTGACAGCCTAAGAATTGTATGGAGATGTCAACGTGACAATATTTTGCATTGAATGAAAAAACAGACTTTAAGTGTTTAAGACTCAACTGAGTGTTAAACGCTTAGAACTTATTTGATAGTGTGCTATTTTGCGTGCATTGACACTATTTGTACTGCAAACAAATGCAATGCAATCAAATGTGTAAATCATATTTGTCAAATTAAATCGCACGGAACATTTTCATGCGATTGGTTTTTTAGTACACTATTATAATTTTATTTCACACTAGCGACCCGCCCCGGCTTCGCACGGTGGCAAAAACCTTTCCGTGGAAATAGTTATATTAGTTCCGTGAAAATTTCCTTGGTAGAAAGCAGCCTATAAGCTAATATGTGTTCTTTAAATTATTTTGTTCTATCGTCAATGGTTTTCGCAGCGTACGCGATCCAAGGAATTTTATAAGTAATTTTTTTACACATTGGGTTACACTACTCGAGATTTGATACGGAACCCTAAACTTTTTGAAAATCCAATATATCCTATGTTACTCAGGAAGAATGTAGCTTTCTAATAGTGAAAGAATTTTTAAAATCGAAATAAAGTATAGATAATATGCGCATTTAATGGACTCCTATTCCCCGGTCCAGTTGGTAATAATGAGACACGGAAAGGTGATAGCAAGGTCTACTAGTCAGTAAAACAGTCACCTTTTACGAGTCACACACATACATACGTGATTACCTCTCATTTCGCAAAAAAAACCTATATTTCCATTCCACAATTGAGCGAAATTGGCACAAAAGCGGCATAAATTTTTATGACATTCCAACCGTATGAAGATGTTGCCTATCTTGGCCCGCGACTTCGTTTGCGTGGTGTTAACATTATGGTGAATAAAAAGTAAACATCACCAAAAGAGCCCGGCTTATGTATATTTCTAGAAATAACGGTTTAAGTACACCTAAAACTAAAAATATAAACAAAGGCATACATAATCTTAGGTACGGCGGATTATATTTTTGAGTACAAATAAATTAAATCTAATGTTAAATTCTCGTGTCACAGTGTCAGTGCGCATACGCCTCCGAAACGGCTTGACCGATTTTGACGAAATTTTTTGTATATTCGGTAGGTTTGAGAATAGGTTGTTATCTATTTTTCATAGCCCTAAGTGATTACGGTGGTCCACCCCAATTTTTTTTATTGTACCTAATCCCTACACATAATGTATGTGGCGAAACAACGTTAGCCGGGTCAGCTGCAACCCTTCTTCAGACTACCAATATCCAAAACAACAACATCAGTGGTAGGTAGCGAATAGTTTGACTTATTGCGACACTAGGTACTTAGGAACACTCGGTGTCCCTACATAGAAAGAGAGTAGACTAGAGTTATTTATCTATCTGTCTAAGTTGTTCACATACCTGGAAATTACCAATCCGCAGTGGGCACGCGTGGCTATTAAGCCTCCCAGATAGCATTTTTTGGTAGCCGTTACGAAACAATGTCGACACTAAAAAGACGACACAGTAACATTTTTGGTCGCTGTTACGACATTGTTTCGGTCGCTGCGACTAAAGTGGGGCACTTCTCGACACAGTAACATTTGGTTTTTAAGTTACGACGCCGTGTGGTAGCATTGTGCCGACTATTTCTGAAATCATTCGTTCATTCGTCAATTCCGTTCATTCTTTGCGACCTTTATTTAAGAAACAACTAAAATGTCAAAGAAAACTCTGTGCAATATGGAGACAAATTGAAAGGTTCGCCATATTATTTTGACAGCGTCAGTTTATTTTTGAAGTTAATTAGTTTTAGATGTCTGTTATTATTGTGATAGTAGTGCGAAAAGAAATTTGTCGTATTATGTTACCAAATACATTGAAAATAATCAATGGGCCATCACGTAATTGCAATTTAATCAGTTTATTGAAATGTTTAGGTTTTCACTACAAGTTTTGTTCATTCTCCAGACCTTTCAGTTTAATCAAACTGTACTCTTTTTATGCTAATAATGTGATATTTAATCAAAAATAATCCATTAACTTACAAAAACATTTGTTTTCATAGTCAAATTATTCTAGTCGTATTTGGTAACAAAGTTACGACACTGCGTCGACTTGCAGACACAAAGTTACTGAATTTACAATATGGTGTCTCTCACTTTATTGTTTCCAGCGGTTCTGAAACTGTTGACAATGCCATTCTTAATAATTAACCTCACTAAAGAGGGCTAAATTTGTAAAACTTTGGGTGCTTTCAGTTATACGTTTATAATACGTTTTAAAAATTAATAAGCGTAAAATATAATATTTGTATAGGTATCTACAGTATGTAACAGCCGGACAATAGGGCGCGTTGCGTACGAGTGATGATTTATTATGGAAGAATAAAAAATATGTAATATAAAGTTTAATAACTTAATCACGTCCTTAAAGTGTTTGCCAAGCTGTCTGTTACACCGTTTACAATAGTTTTGTGACTTGTGTGCTTTCGACCAATTTTGCAAAATACAACATAACTATCGTTTTTACAGGTATTACAAAACACGTGAAATGAATAGGAAACATCCAGATCTACAGTCCATCGAAGGAGAATTAGGAGAAGGATATGCTGAAGACCGTGCATTTGATATATAACCTGAAATTCATTGATATGTTTTTAATTACCTACATGTTTACTTTTAGATTAGATTAGATTAGATTAGAACTCTTTATTGTACACACCAGAAAAACAAACAAATACTATAAATAACCTGAAATAAAAAAAAATTATCAAATAAAGAAAAATATGATCTGTTATACGTACCGATACTACCTATCTAATATATAAAATTCTCGCGTCTTTACTCACCGTGTTAGTGCGCAATTGCGCATACTCCTCCGAAACGGCTTGGCCGATTTTAATGAAATTATATATATTATAATAATCGGTAGTTCTGAGAATAGCTTGTTAGCTATTTTTCATAGCCTTAATTGAAAAAAAATAGCAGATCAACAAGTTTGCCGGTGCAGCTAGTCTAGGTATACCTACTATATTATGAAGAAAAAAGATTTGTATTTTTGTGTGTGTGTATGTTTGTAATAAATAGGCTTTGAAACTACTGGGCCGATTTAAAAAAAATCTTTCACCATTAGAAAGCTACATTCTTTGTGAGTAACATAGGCTATTTTGGATTTTCAAAATAGTTTAGGGTTCCGTATGAAGTCTCGAATAATTATTTTTTTACACTAGTAATTACAATACAATACAATAGTAAATTACTACCCCGGGAATTTTCCACGGAACTAATATAGCTATTTCCACGGAAATGTTTTTGCCACCCGTGCGAAGCCGGGGCGGGTCATTAGTATATTATAAATTAAGCAATCCCTTACTTGGAGCTTCATTTTGCCTTACTAATAAATCGTTGATTTTCCTGTAGCAAGTAAGTCCGGAAATTACGCTTTTTTGGCTGTTTACTCATGTTTAGTTGGCAGACAATTCAGAAATATTTGGGAACCAGGTTCAGCTGATTGATATTGCTAAGCTAATTTTGGTAAAATTTTGTTTCGGAACTATGACGTAACATTTACGAAACTGTGTGACCAAATATTATTCTAGTAACAAAGTTACCACACCGTTACAACACAATTTACCTTTGATCCTTTGCTTGTTGAAAACTCAACGCAAAGTGTATAAAATAAAGTCGACACAAATCCGTATACATCGTGTCGACTCATCTATTTGTTTGTCTCTAAATATTGTTTTATCTTTGTGTTATGTATGGTCAATTTGTGTTATATGTAGTGTTATAATAGAAATAAATGTTTTTCACTTTCACTTTCACTTTCATCTACTACAAAAAGTTACTGAAACACTTTCTGGTCAAACTGTGTACACACTGTTACCACACATACAAACCGAAACAAACACAGTCGCATTGTTTCGAAACAATAACGGAACTTTGTAAACTTGTTACCGACTTCTTTATTTTGCGACCAAAAAATGCTATCTGGGCTGTACTCTCTCTTTCAGAGAAGGCGTAAGCTAGGGCTTACGCAACTGTAGGCAGTTGGACGTATATAGCATTATAACCTAATATAGATCTATATATATAAAAGGAGAAGCTGACTGACTGACTGAATGACTGACTGACATATCAACGCAGGGCCCAAACTATAAGGGTTAGAAACTTGAAATTTTGCACAGGAGTTTTTTTTATAACGTAAGGTAGCACTAAGAAAGGATTTTTCACAATTCACCCCCTAAAGGGGTAAAAGGGGGGTGCAAAGTTAGTATGAAACTCTACCGTTTTTGAAGTTATTCGAATGAAATGCAGTATGTAGGTCCTTCATTGAAAGTCATGAATCATTGTGTGAAATAGTTTTTAGAAAATCATCCCAAGGGGGGTGCAAAGTTAGAATGAAAGCTCTCTGATATTCAAAGTTATTTCAATAAAATGTTGTATTTGGGTTATAAGTTCCTGATAAAGTTATTGATTATTGCCGACAGCCCTTTTTGTGAATTCAATACTTATGGGGGTTGCAATTTAGAAGGTATAAAAGTTCTTCGTATTTACTTCGTATCGTCGCGTCGCTTCGATTATTAAACATTTCGCTGCGATTTTTGAATTGAATTTCTTTGTTCTTCCGTGTGTTTAAATACCACCTTAAATACTTGCTTACTTTCTTACTTTTTTCATATTGGTCGTTCTAACTCTTGAATAAATTTTCTCAATTCTTCTTATTATTTCTCCGTTCATGTGTTCATAAATTATTTCTCAGTTCTTTAAAATACAACCCATAGTAAACAGCCTATACGAGTATATGTCCCACTGCAGGGAATAGGTCTTCTCTCAGAGAGAGTAGTATGGTTTTATTTATTTCGCATGCGCTAAAAGTATCCCAATCTTATTTGCAAACGCAAACACTTTACTCAACTAAAGCCCACGCGGACGAAGTCTCGGGCAACAGCTAGTATTATATAAAACAGGGCGGCTGGTAAGAGCTGGATGAGAGTAGCCGAGGACCGTGCTCAGTGGCGTGCAATGGGAGAGGCCTATGTCCGGCAGTGGCCAAGCGTGGGCCGATGATGATGATGATGATCTCGGGTAACAGTGTGTGTTATCATCAATCGAAACGGCTTCAGCAATTTTTTTTTGTCTACGGCCCTCATTATTTCTGATTCGGTCTCGTAGAGAAATTCCAAGTGGCAGGAAGACGCTGGATGCAAGCCGCTTCCAACCGGTCTTTTTGGAAATCCATGGAGGAGGCCTATGGTCAGCAGTGGACTTCTTGTGGCTGAATGATGATGATGATGATATTGGTAGGTCGGAGTCCAAGTTGTAGGTTACTTAATATGGACAACAACGTAAACAACGTTTGCCGGTCAGCTTGTCTTCTAATATATAAAAATCTCGTGTCACAGAGTTTGTTATCGAACTCCCCCGAAACGGTTGCACCGATTTTTATGAAATTTACCCTCTGGGTCACTAGTACTGCCAAGGAGTACACCTGGTAGTACTAATCACCCGATTGTGTATCACTAGTACTACTGGTAGGGAAAACGACCGTTGACTTACGCTGGTAGAACTATACCGACCTTAACACTTGCAAATAACTAGTGACCCAGAGGGGAAATTTTGTGTGTTAATTTTGTGGATCTAGGCCGTAGGCTAATTATATGGCAGAACAGCTTCTGCAGGGCCCGCTAGTTGTTATATAAGTACGTTTATACTCGTATGCTTTAATTCGGTAACGAGTGGTAAAGTCAACGATGCATTCGGTATCTATGACTATCCGACCCAATAGCCCAATCTATCTCATCCGAGCCATAAAACTTTGGCTCGGGGAGGATACGAGGAACTTCTTCCAAGTTTTACTTAGAGTCGATCCGCTTTGGATTGAGCTGTCTATTTTTAGGGTTTCATTCGTTAGGGCTGCATTTCCTGTGAAAGCTGTTCGGTAGTTCTCATGGAGCAGAAATAAAATCAGTCAAAACATAGCCGTAAATAAATATCTTTTTTAAAGAGGAAAAGTTTGGAAGTAAGTACCTATACATTCTGTGTAATAAGTATCGGGAATTTTTCAATAAAACAAAAAAACTAATTATTAATCTAAATTTATTTTATCGCCTTCAAAGTAGGCTCCATTGCTTCCAATACAACATCTTCACCGCTTCACCCAGCCTCCATACATTTTTTGTATGCTACTTGCGGTATGGCCTTTAGCTCATTAAGCGAATTTTCTTTTATGGCTTCTATCGGCTCATAACGTTTTCTTTGAAGCGGTAATTTTAACTTACTCATAAACCCATGTTTCGTCGCCAGTAATTATGCGTTTCATAAAGGTAGAGTCCGTGGAAACTTGGGAATCCACGTCTTCAGCGATATGCTTTCGCTGCGCTTTTTGAACGATATTGAGCTCTTTCGGAACTAGTCGAGCAGCGACGCGTTTCATGCTCAAAATGACAATTATAATGTTGTGAATGGACTTAAAAGATATGTTCACATCAAGCTAACTCTCTGAGACTCATACAATGATTTTTGAGCACTAGATTCTTGATTTTGTCGATGTTTTCTTTGTTCGTAGCCGTCGAAGGTCTGCCAGAACGAGGTAAGTCCACTACTACTTCTTAACCTTCTTTAAAAGCTTTATACCATTCATATGCCCTTATTTTTGATATGCAGGATTCGCCGTAGGCTTTTTGTAACATTTTTAGCGATTCACTACATGAAATTTCATTCGAAACACAAAATTTAAGGCACACTCTTTGTTCAACAATATCTTCCACTGTAAAAATCGCCGAGGCCTCAAAATCAAAACTATGACCAACAAAAAAGTGCAATTAAAAAAAAACTAAATGACAGATTCCGCTCAAATTTTGCGCGGTAAATCAGTACAGTACTACCTTGGGTGCACGGACGAAAGTCCTTTGCCTATCTGCTATTAGCAGATAAAGAAGATAAAAAAAAAGTAAGTAACATGCAGTAAAAAAATTAAAACAACCACTTTTACGCGGGTCTTTTTATTAACAAATTCCCTCGGATAATCACCGAAAGTACTCGTATTTGACCGATTTAAAAAATGCTTTCACCAGTATTTAGAATGGATCATAGATCTGTAGATCTTTGAAAGAGATAACTACCTAATCGTTTCTTGTCTCCGCCAAAGTGGTGACCCTTACTAGATTAATACCCGGTTATAATTATGTACTTTGTTAACAGTAGATAAAGTAATTAAAGACGTGAGTGGATGAAGGTGATAAGTGCATTTTTTTACATTTTGAGTAAATTGAAGTTAAAGTTTTACTACAATTTTCTTATGTAAGTCGCTTCAATTATTACTTTTGCCTTAAATTAGAATGCAAAGTAGTGTGAATGATCATAAATATTGAGGATACGCTGGTAATAAAACTCTTGCGATATTATTAGATATTTTATTTTAAATAAACTGAACATAACTCCTTCTTCCACGAACTAACTTAAACTTATTTGTTCTTGCGGCTTTATAAAATTAGGTGCTAAGTACGAATATTGATAGACATGTTATGTTTTTTTAATAAACAGAAACAGCCTCTTCAAAAACTTAAGCTTTAATAGGTTAAGTTTTTGAAAGTGTAATCATGGTGACATTTTTGTTATGGCCGGCGCATGAATCTGACCAAATCAATAGGTGATATTTGTTTTGGCAATTTGGATCTACTTTCACAAATCTTAGAAGTGCGCTCGCGACTTTGGCACTGCCGCGATCCGCAACATTTTCAGTCCAGATGCAACATACGGCTTTTCCTTTGCTGCCATTACAAACATGAAGTTCAGGTTGTAAAACCCAGTTTGTGAAACCGGAGTTGATCCAAGTAGAACGCTATTGAAATTGTTAGTTTTTGTAACAGCGTGATTTGTTGTAAATCCATCATAATGTACACAATATCTCCATCTCGGAGTGGTTTTTTTCGGTCAACTTGCATAGTTTCAACAGCAGCATAATAATTTGACTTAATGTTCATCATTCGAGTCTCCAGTATCGCAAGTAGCGCTCGTATCACTATCACTCTTTGGGAATCCAAAAGACAGGTTGACATGCTACATTTTTGGATATGAACGGAAATCTCAAAACCATTGCGAGAATTATGCTTTCAGTAAAATATCTATTTATTAAATTTGTAAAAATGTCTATATTTTTTAAGATATTCAAGAAAAAGCCTTGTCCTTAAATGACTTTTCTGTGACGTCAACAAACACAGCATGAGTATTCCTTTGCCTTACCTAAAAAAAAACAAACCAAATCAACTGACGTTTGTTAACGTCTTTTGTTTTTTTTTTGTGTGTAGGCAAAGACTTACTCCTTAATCACCTCTGATGACGTCCCAAAGACCAAAACTTAAGAAAAATATTAAATATATTAAGTAAAAACATATAAAATAAGTAGCATGGCCAATTGTGTGACAAAAATTTGGTTAAATGAAGTTTTCTAGACACGGTATTTGTCGCATAGGTCCTCATTGTGTATGACAAATTCCTAGGTATAGACTGAGCATCTTGGTCACATTCAGTAGGGTCGACAAATAGAGTTTTTTCATATTTTTGTTTCGTGAGTAATGTGATTGTTCAGCAGGAAAACTTGAAATGTGTTCTTTAATACGTTTAACAACGTCATCGTCCATTCTAGGAGGACGATTCCGATGTCTACCTCTCTGATCTAAATAGGGGCGCTTTATTCGAACATAGTAAGGGGAGTGGAAGAAGGTGTTATGTTCGTACATATCACCTTCTTCAACGCACAAAAAGTAAAACTTTTATTTTGTTTCTCTGGGAGAGGGTGATATGTGTACATACCTCTTTCATCCTCTGTATTTTTTAAAATAACCTAAACATAACACCTTTTTCAAAATGGTATTTTCAAAAATAAGCTTTATATCGACGGTTTTATGGTTTGTAGTAATTCAATTATACATATTACCTTCATCCACACAAAAAAAACACCGATAACCGAAAATACGACATATCACCTTCATCCACTCACGTCTTCTTATTTGTTATTTACATAATATGCACTTAGGCCTACTGAGAGCTGGTGACACTAGATTAAGATGTTAGTGTACGAGAAACCGGGTATTATATTTATTCCATTGGAATGACAATTTCATAAGCAGACGTACAGGTCTACAGTCCGTTTTTTAATTCGATGCAAAAAAAATTACGCGGTGTTACCGCTATAAAAGCTATAGGTTAACTCGGTAGATTTTTTTTACCGTGAATAGAAGACTCATGTGACCAAAATCCTTATCACATCAAAGACATTAAAATTGAATTACTCGTAAGAGCAATGTCTAATAAAAGACACCTGCGTAGCATACACAATTTAACTTGGAAGTAAAATGGGGTTATTTGGTTTTTACGTACTAGCAACATTCAGACATTGACAGCCTTGGAATTGTATGGAGATGTCAACGTGACAATATATTTTTTTTGCATTGAATGAAAAAACAGACTGTAGATGCTGCTAATACATTGTAGCACAATGACAGTTGTATGACCGCGTCGATTTCATTACATGCCGCTTCAAAACAACGCGCGCGCGTGTGTTCGTAATGCTAGGCGTAAATGGAATTAAAAAACATGTCACGTGACCCGACCATGTAACTGTAATTGAACTATAATGCATTAGCAGAATCGAGGCCCAGGCAAGCGGCACAGAAGCTATGTAGCAAGCTTGTTAACCCCATTACGTACGCATATGAATTCAACGCCCCACATGCCTAGAGCCCCTGATATTAACCCGCCGCCGACCCACATACATTTCGGGCTCACTCTACATTACGCATAGTATGAATGCATTTTATACTCATTTCCATAGCCGTTAATAAAATAAAGCAGCACCTGAGGACCGTTTTCAAAACTGTCCAATAAAGACAATTTCAAAGTGAACTGAAGCATAAAATTCTCTAACATTATTTAATTAATGAACTTTAAACATTTGTCAGTAGCATAAATTTTGAATAATTTTCTAAAAATTAAGGGTTATTATTTTTAGTAGTAATTTCCTCCTATAGCTTAATAGTATTTCCCTCCTTCTACGGAACCCTCCACTGCCCATGGCCCAACATGCTCTTGGCCGGTTTTTCTGGTTGTACAATAAAGTGTAGAGAAATCAGAATACAGAAACTTTAAAGAAAATATCCTTATTTTAAAGAAAATATCCTTAGGCTCTTATATAAATTCCTAGCTATGTGTCTCATTTAGGAATGTTTCATACTTTCTTATTTCCTTCGCAAAGGCAGTAGGTCTTTATAACCTTTACTGTTATGGTTTTCAGGGCAGATGCGACCTTTTTAAGACATAATTTTGTGCAACCAGACACCTGAGAGAGGGAAATATTGCACCCTCTTATACGCGAGGGGTATAATAGGGACTACTTTGAGGAAAATACAGGAAAATTCAGTAGACACAACGTAATACGTATCAACGAGATGGGAACGATAGATTATAGTAGTAGCTTCCACACTTAACCCCTGTTTCTGGTACAGTACGTATAATTTGTTAAATTTTAATAAGAAGAGTTTTTGCAAATTCGATCTGTGAAAGCAGATACGATTTTTTTTCTCAGTGGCGCTAGTTACCCCACTAGATGCCCTTAATATATTGAAAGGCTCGGATTAATTAATATGATAATACATTTAATAACGGTAACGGATAGATAACAGATCTAATCGCGACTACACCTAATAAAAAAAAAACATCGCGAGTCGTGAAACCATAAGCATAATGCCTGAAAATAATTACGAAACTTACGAGACCTCTGTAAGGAATAGGAGAAATCCAAAACGGACCATGCATTTTTCCTCGATCTATCACGGCCCTTGTCATTTAGGGGGTATTCTGAATTCAAGGGCCCACGCGATCCATCACGGCCCTACTCGCCTCTGTGCGCCCAAGCGACACGCCAAATCGATCTTAGGACTACAAATAGCTTTAAAAAAAAAACTAATAACGTAACTGAATATATTTTCTTATTTTATTCAGCTTCGATGTTCATGGAAACAAATCGTACAATACGGGAAGCATTGTGCCTTTCAAGCTATTCGCTTGTCCTAGGTCAATTATTCCCCTTGTTATATAGGAAATGGTTGTTCATTTCAATGCTTTTCAACCCCTATTATAAATTTCTTGACTTTGTATTTAAAACAAATAGGTATGTTTAATTGCCCTTCTTCTTCTTAAAGTGCCTCTCCATCACTGGATGTTGGCAGTCAGCTCTTTACATTGGTATCTGTTCGGTGAAATTGTGAACAGCTCCTCCGCGGTTTTAACACCGGTCCAATGCTTTGATAACCATGACATCCATGACGGCCTCCTCCTTCCTTCCACCTACAAAAGCTGAAGGAAATGAAATATGTACTTACAAAGGTAAGTATACCTATAACGTTACAATCTTGTAGAAGCTCTATCACACAGTTAGCTTCAACACGAAAGCGCTTAGATTGATCGACTTCCGAGAGGAAGCTACAGGTCTTTCCGAAATAAAATTTTCACCATTTCCGTTTGCACTTTCCAGCCAGTAAATATGAATTCAGCATCGTGTAATTTAAAGCCACACTGGGGGTACTTTTGCATCAATGTATTATATATAGGTATAGCGCAGTGGGCAGGTTACGCAGTGACATCGAGTAACCTCGTGGCCGATAATTTACTGCCGAGCTCCCGGGATCATCCGGATAAGTATCACAGATAAATCTCTCGAGTAACCTTTAACGTACACGCGGTACACGTAACATAGATTATATTTGAAAATAATATTTTTATTCTGTGTTAAATATGTGCACGAGAAACGCTTATGACCATAGTCGTCAGCCTGTCGGATTTCTTGCGGATCTAAAAGATAAGATAAAAAGTATTTATTGCCTTAAGATGCAACCTAAAATAAGATTTAAAAAGTAGGTTGCAGTATCAAAATAAGTACCTGGGTGACCGAGCTTTGCTCGGTACTTTTTTTTGTAATATAAAATTAAAATAATCCTTTTCCAACAAAAAAAGAACTTTGAAAAAAAACATCATGACTCGAACCGGGTCTCTTGAAATCCGCCCGAAACGGGTCGCCCGTTTTCCCGTCAGGACTATCCCAACCTTGCAGATAGACGCGAAATTTACCTCTGTATGTTATTATAGCAAATTTCAATTGCCTTAAAACACGGATAAAACAACGTTTTCTAAAAATGTAACCTAGTTAGATCAATTAAACGCCCCCGAAAGCATCTGCCTACAAAATTTCGTGAAAATCGTTAAAGCCGTTTCCGAGATTCTGATTATATATAAAAATATATACAAGAATTGCTCGTTTAAAGAGATTAGATGAAAATGAGTCAGCTGATGAAATAATTCGAACATAATATACCTATCTAAACATATATACAATACGTACGGATGTATAGTTAGATAGATAATATACTGAAGTAGTTTCCATAGTTTTCATCTTTGCATAAAGGTGTAGTAAGTAATAAATTCTCAGAATATTATACCTTAACCCTTGCCCTAACAAATTCCAACAATAACAAACAACAATCTATCATTTTACTCGCAGCTAGAGACAGTTCGGACCCAAAACTTGGTCAGATGCATATCTCTGGAATTGTCAAGCAACTTACAGTGATCAGTCTCCCTAGCTTCAAACAGCTTCGAAACAAATCGATTGATAGGAGGTACCTAACAAGGCTTAATGGGCTCAGAAAACTCACGTACAAAACGGGAACAAATAACGAAAGCCACTTAACGATACCATCTTCAAACATCACAAACGTGTCGAAAGTATATGTATGTCGTAGGATATTTTGATAATACGGATCTTATCTAATATCCTAGGATACATCGAATTTGTCAAGACATCTTCGTAATATGGAGGTAAAAACTTAGACAACATGCCATGGATCAATCAGACCAGCAATAAATAGACCCTCTAACAAACTGTTTCAAACATCCATCCTAAAACAAACCTGAAACATAACCGAGTTCCTAGGATACTAATGAAATAATTCTGTAGTTTTCCGTCTATTCAGTAATATCCTGGGATATTAGCTATGATTCGTAACATCAAAAGATCCTGCGACATGAACAAAATATTCTTCCAAAAAGCCGAGGAAACGTGTTGAATTTGACTCCGCGCCTTTATCTGAAGCGCCCTTCACCACTGTTTTAAAGACACGTCCAATATTTCCCTCTCAAACGTAATTGGAAGGCTCGCGCCAATAAAAAGCAGCAAGGCGACAACATCAGGACGTGTCCGCCGCGGCTTGATGCGAATCTAATAAACTTCTCAAGTATGCTTGAGTTGCCCCAGCCCAACAGAAACCCACGGGACTGCCGACCTAAGTAATAGTCAGCAATAAAACCGACTATCCTATAGGGAAAAAATCTGTTATTTCGACGTAATTTAAAAGACATGTAGTCATAGATATATATTTTTGAAGAATCGCGCATTTTAGACTTTGAATTGCCTAAGCGCAATTCTTTGTTCCTAGATTAGACAAATACATGCCTAGATTAGATAGATACATTGTGGGTCGAAGCAGACTTGTTTTGTAGCTGCAATTTGCACGGTATCAGTGGTGCATTGCAGTAGTTCTACGCGAGTTACTTCCAAATTATTAATGTCATTAGCAGAAATTGCGGAGCACGCAGTAATTTTCAAGGAATCCTACGAAATAGGTACCTAATAATTTCTAACTTTGCCGCCCCTGTAACAAGAACAAACGTCTATTCCTAAGTTTGTGTTTAGTAAATTATAATATCTAATGCACTTTACTTCATTAGATGATCTTGTATTACGTTTGTTACAGACGTAAAGAGCATCGCGAGACTGAGAACCGATGGTCGGTCGATGGACGGTAGCCAACAGTTGGCCTGCCTTTTAATTTCAACAAAACAAGTTTATTGCAAAGCTTTATATAGAGCACTAGCGACGCTCCCCGGCTTCGCATGGGTGGCAAAAATGTTTCCCTGGAAATAACTAGGTATATTGGTTCCGTGGAAAATTCCCGGGGTACATAGTAATTTTTCGAGATTTCGAGATTTCGTACGGAACCCTAAACTTTTTGAAAATCCAATGTAGCTTATGTAACTCACGAAGAATGTAGCTTTCTAATGGCGAAAGAATGTTTAAAATCGGTAGTTTCTGAGCCTATTCATTACAAACAGTTGTACACTCTTAATGTTGCAGGCATCGCACAATATTTTAGAGTAATTTATGAGAAACAAAAGTATTTCCGTGGCAATGTGTAGTAGGTACGTACTTCATTATTTTAGAGAATATCTATTTCGCATGTTCAAACGACAAAGGGGGCGAACATACAAAAATATAGGTCTTTCCTCTTTATTATAATATTAGTAAACATATCGACATATTTAGCAAAAAATAATCTGATGAAGCCTTTCGATCGGTCTGATAAAGCTACAGGGTAACTTTTTATCCCGTGTAGCGGGTTCGATTCCAGGTCAAAAATCTATGAATACAGTTTAAATTGTTTTTTAAATTAAAATTAAATGTTCTTTCAGTAAAATGGTCCATCTACAATATTCAAGGCACTTTCCCTACATGTGCCATAGCCGTGGGACCCCCTGAATACATCTAATATCTTTTTCTAATCTAATAATATATAAAATTCTCGTTTACTCGTCTACTCCTCCGAAACGGCTTGACCGATTTTGATGAAATTTTATATATATAGTCGGTGGTCTGAGAATAGGTTGTAATCTATTTTTGACAGCCCTAAGTGAAAAAATAATGGCGAAACAGCGTTTGCCGGGTCAGCTAGTAATAGCTCTTTTAAATTTCATCTTCGTTTCTATGTGCTTAATCGTGTAAATACAATGTAGGTATGTTGTGTAACACCATTATTGATCTAAATTACCCATAAATTAATTTGTTTGTTTTCCTTGAATTAATAAAAATAAATTATGGCAAGTGCAGTTTTCGCTTTTTTAAGAAACCCCAAAAAATTTTAGTTGAATTTGATGCTTTAATTTTTTAACACTTGCCCTCTCTTCTGTGTGCTTAAACGTATAAACACAATTTCACTCCAAACCCATTTTTGATCCAGTTACCCACTAAAGTTATCATTAACGGTTCCAAGACGTAGACCGTATTGTAAGATGTTCACTAACTTAGTAGTAACATACATACTTATTACAAAGGAAACTCGAACAATGCTGGCAGAGGAAACTCGCTTATCAAGCACAGACAGATTGAACGAGGTAGGTACCTAGCTACTTGCTAGTTGAGAGTTATGTACCTATATAAATTTAGGCTGGGTTCTCCGACACAACTCTTAAATCAGGTGTCCTAAAATACATTTTACTCTCTAATGGAGAGTTAAAAATCTGAAAATCTGTTTAGGTTTTTATTTAAAATATGAAAAAAATAATTAATGTCCTATCTAAGGTAATTAATTTATACGAGTATTGACATAATTTTTATATTTTTTAAACTTTACAGCATAAAAATGAAATAAAGCCAAATAGAGACTAATTAGTTTAATTAGCCTCTATTTGTGAAAACTTGTAATTAGCTTTTTGTTGTTCATTTTGTTAGTTTAGCTGTAAGTTTTCCTTAAGGTTAAAATAAATAAATAATACAAAAAATCGAGAGCATGAGTCTAAATTACAAATACATATGGTTTTGGATAACAAAAACTATATCAAAATGGCTACCATTGAATGTGCTAGTGACGACGGTATTTATGTAGGTAATTTCAAAAATGCCCACTTTTCCCCAACTCGCTCGCGCAGCGCAAATCCCAGCTTTTACGAAAAAAACTACCTTGATGTAATAGCCTTAGGTTACACGTACTCAGATGTCATGTGGCTTTTGTGATCTTTTTTACGTAATATAAGGTGACGAGAATATTCTTTATCGTATTACCTGAAAATAGTAATTACGTAAACGAAAGTAGCGATAACGATTTATTACCTTTCTTAAAAGTAAGTTTTAAATATTACGGTCAATAAACTTAATTTTATAAATGGATTGTTTGTAAGCTTTATTCCCAATTCCCAAATTTTTTTATTATTATTATTAACCCTAAAACAATGCATTTCTTAAATATTTAATGAATTTTAGGATCAAAAAGGACCGAGAACGTAACGAATTTTGTAATAATTTAACCTGGAAAAGAAAACCACTTAAGATTTTACTTGAATTATTTGCATATTAGATAACGCGCGAAAAAAGTTTGTTATAAAAAAGTTTTTTTTATAACACGTTGATTTTATCATAACTTACTTTCTATCGTGGTAGCTAGCTGTCCAAACGGGCCTATTAGATCTCGACTACTATAACACATTAATATGTATTTTGTCCATCAATTGTAACGCCAGAATAAGGTGCCTGAATTGTGTTTAAGAATATACTCACCTTAAAGTAGGTTGTAAAAATGTTGCAGAATCTCTGAAGGTAGACCTTTGATAAAAGCAACGACCCCTTTTGCACGAGCGATTTTAATCTCGTCACTCGATTAGGGAGGAGTGTTCATTAAATTACTGCGATTGCGATGTCCAGTTTGTAGAGCAGATTGCACTGGCTCGCCAATTGCCATTCCTGAAAATTCAGCAAAAACTGCCAACCAAGGGGCCTTTGCCCGTCGAAATTAATTAAAAGAGTCAGAGCATATCAGATGCCTTTATCTTTAAATCATCTTTAAATTAATTTATATGGATAGTTGCTTTCCATTTATCATACATTCGTGTATACGAATACGTATAATAGGTACGTCGCGTAAAAGAGAAGGGCTTTGTTTCATAAAATTACTACTGATTTGAACACTGCGTAGCCGAATAGTAGAGTAAAGTAAGTCTAAAGAAAGTCTTAATTTGTTGGTTACTCATCATTGAATTGTACCTAGCAATTTCTAGTATTTGTTGTAATAAATTAATAAATTGTAATAAACTAGGTATTTGTTGCATAAATTAACTGCCGCGCCTCTATCTCTAATAATTTAAATTCAATTTGCTCTTTCGTGTCCATCGTGCGTATTTTTTCCTATCTACCCAACCTACATTATAACATTTAACAAATACTGTGACAAAAACCGACAAACGCTGAAGAGATCTCTAGGTGCATGAGAGGCCCGCATACATTGTAAAGAGTGACAGCGCGATAATACATCGCACCATCTCGCTCTTACTCGCTACATAAATTAAGATTTTATTATATTATTATTATATTTAACTAGCTGTCCCGGCAAACTTCGTATTGCCAAAGTTTTCGTAATATTTCCGTATTTTCTCACCATTTAAACCTTTCCTGGAGTTCCACAAATATAAAAAACCAAAAATCACCCAAATGGGTCCAGCCGTTCTCGAGTTTTAGTGAGACTAACGAACAGCAATTAATTTTTATATATATTAGATTTTATTATTATGTCTCGGTCGCATATCGCATCGGTCGCGATAAACGGAAGGAAGACAAAAATTTGTCTCGCTTTGTCGTGCAGCGAGGGCAGAGGTGTTAATTTATCGAATTCAGCATTTGTAGATAGAAGTATCGCTAGTTTGCTCTAGAAATGTTCAGCTCTATCGTCGAACACTCGACACTGCTTAATAGATGATCGCATTTCGGCAGACCACGATCTACCTATAAATTACAGTCTATGCTCCAGGCCTTAGTCTCATTATCATCAATCCATTACGTCCCCATCGAGGGGCACGGGTCTCTTCCATGAGGAAGGTATAGGCCATACTCCACCACGGGGGCCAAGTCCGGATTGGTGGAGGCTTGTAAGACTAGTGGCTGGTCTTACTGTCAGAAATTTTCAAGCCGCGCCCTGAGGCCTCTGACTTGGCTTAACGACTGCCATCTATCGACGGCAGCCGGCACCAACTGTTTAACGTGCCTTGCGAAGCACGGAACCGCTCGGAAAAATGCCACTAGCGTTAGTCATAGACGGTGACCCATCCATGGACTGAACTCGCCGTATGTTGCTTAACATTATTGATCGTTTAAGATCATTCTTAGTCTTATAGGACATCTATTTTCATAGGAGGTGTTCTCCTAAGAAGTAATCATATACTTACTACCAATAAAAATAGATCGTAGCGCGCGAGATTGAATATGGAATTATGGATTGAATAGACCGCGTTGTAGGCCTTCTTTGGAGAGAAAATAATACAATTTCGATAAGTGCTGACTTTGTACATTGCGATTCTATTCAGCCTTGATATTCTCTATAGTACAATAGCCCAACAGCGACGGGAATATATGTATATTAAACATATTAAAATAACCCCAGAGAGGGGAAGGAGAAGCAGAAAAAATTCTATCCTACTCTTGTATGTACCTACCATATGTCTATTGCTGATACAAAATATGGTTGTCGTAAATAAAAATAATAAGATAAGGACTGGAGCAGCGATTTCGCGACCCTATGTCTCGTAAAACTTCCTTTTATCGATGCCTCGCTTTACCTTATACTTTATTGTATTATCTATATATACAGGGTGTCCCAAAACTCGAAGTCAACCCGGAGCCGGGTGAAAAGGCAAGTCAAGCTTGTTGTCAGAAAAATATAAAAAAAATCTAAGTTGTATGATTTCAAAATTATAGGCATTTTTTTAAAAATCGCAAAATTACACACCCTGTGACAGTCTTTTTACTCCTGTTGCCACAAATCTTTACTTTTTCCAATTATTTTTTTTGCTGTGTAACCCTGAATAATGCTTCTCTAAACTGTAATCAAAATTTTGAAACCAGCTGCTCTAGCTTGCATAAAAAATAGGACTTATTTCCTAGAAAAACTTTCAAAATAAAAAATTGCCTAGTTTTAACTGACTGTATTGAAAAAAAAATGTACTACGCGAGTTTGGCAAGTTATGTCAAAAGTTGGCGCATTTAGTAAAGATTCCAAAATGGTATAATACTTGGTAAATTGTAGCTGATAACATGGATAAAAAAAAATTTTTCCTGTAAAACCCATTTTTTAACAAATTTTTCTTACTTGGTGAAAATGGCAAAACTTATTGCTTTTTACATTGGAGCCGATTCCAATGCACACACTGATTAAATTTAACTTAATTGTACCTGTGCTTGTCTATCATAAACCGATTGAAAAAACAGATTGTCCACTAAATTTAGTTTAGTTCTCTTTGTGTGTGGTATGAAATAGGCACAATTTTTTTGTAAAAGTTTAAATTTTAATTGACACAAAATTTTTAATGCTAAGGTTTATTTATTAAATTTCCAATAATTTTTAAAATTTTTCATGAATGTACCAATACAACTATTTTTACTACAACAAATGTTCAAAATGTCTTCCTTCGGCGGCAATACAAGCCCGACATCTCTTTAAAAATGATCGAGCTATCTTTCGAGCGAATCGTCCATTATTTACGAATTCAGCTGCTTCTGCTATTCTTTGCCGTAGTTCAAATTCACTTTCAATTGGCTTTGAATAAACTTTTTCTTTGACTGCTCCGCAGTAAAAAAAGTCTAATGGATTCAAGTCCGGTGAACGGGCCGGCCACGAGATTGGGCCAGACCGTCCGATCCATCTCCCGGGAAACTCTTCATCGAGATATTGTCGAACGGAGCGAGCATAGTGTGCTGGGCACCCATCTTGCTGGAACCACATTTCTCTGTAAATGTTTAACGGCACGTCTTCTAGTAAACTTGGTAGATGGTTCTGTAGAAAGTCCAAGTAGACCTCGCCATTCAACGCATCAGGCAACTCAAAAGGACCAATTATTTGACCATTTAAAATTCCGGTCCACATGTTTACTTTGAATCGGTACTGGGACAGATCCTGCCTCGTTAGATGAGGGTTTTCTACATGCCATTCATGCAAGTTATGCATGTTCATGTAGCCGTCCTTTTTGAATGTCGATTCATCAGACCATAAAATTTTCGTTAAGAAAAGCGGGTCATCCCTGTACCTCTCCAATATTGTCCGGGAAAAATTTACTCGATTTTGGTAGTCCCCGGGTAGTAACGTCTGTACTCGCTGTATGTGGTATGGGTGTAATTCATGTCTTTTTAAAATACGACGGGCTGTACTTTTGGGCACTCCGGTGGTTATTTCAATAGCCCTAACTGAAGTGCTTGGGTCTTCTTCGACAGCTTCTAGCACCTCGTCTTCCATCGGGTTGGCGGGTCTTCCTCCACCATGCTCTTGATTTGGGAGGTGGCCCTCTGAGAAGAGTAAACGATGCACATTCGTAAACACTCGATGATCAGGGTAACGAGCAGCGTTTGGGTACCTTTCACGGTAAAGTTTGGCGGCAGCTCTGGCATTACACCTGCATTCACCATAAATAAGGTGCATATTAGCGTATTCGCGAGTGGTATACGCAGACATCTTGGCACTAGTCACACGATAGTCCAGGAGAAAGCAAAGGTCGTCGTTGAGGGAAAATAAACAGTTCGGATCCAAATCACAAGCAATCACAAGTCCATAAACGAAGCCAAAAGTAGTTAGTACGAAATCAACACAAACGAATACGAAAACAAGTGCAGTAAACGAAGGAGCGTAACGTACTGATTTGTGATTGTGATGTGTGAGTACAAAAGCGAATACCTGGCGTCACTCTCTGTCTCGCTCGCACTTAGTAAGATGACTCTCTCCGTTTCAGTCACTTTAGCGTCCATACCTATCTCGCTCGCACTTGATAAGGTGACTCTTTCCGTCTTAGTCACTTAAGCGTCAATACCTATCTCGCTTATACTTCTTAGAATGCCTGATTCATCTCAAGCTACAATTTACGACTCTTTGGAAAATCTTGCGCCCATTAGAATAATTTTTAACCAAGTAAGAAAAATTTGTTAAAAACTGGGTTTTACAGGATTTTTTTTTTTTATCCATGTTATCAGCTACAATTTACCAAGTATTATACTATTTTGGAATCTTTACTAAATGCGCCAACTTTTGACATAACTTGCCAAACTCGCGTAGTACATTTTTTTTTTCAATACAGTCAGTTAAAACTAGGCATTTTTTTATTTTGAAAGTTTTTCTAGGAAATAAGTCCTATTTTTTATGCAAGCAGCTAGAGCAGCTGGTTTCAAAATTTTGATTACAGTTTAGAGAAGCATTATTCAGGGTTACACAGCAAAAAAAATAATTGGAAAAAGTAAAGATTTGTGGCAACAGGAGTAAAAAGACTGTCACAGGGTGTGTAATTTTGCGATTTTTAAAAAAATGCCTATAATTTTGAAATCATACAACTTAGATTTTTTTTATATTTTTCTGACAACCAGCTTGACTTGCCTTTTCACCCGGCTCCGGGTTGACGTCGAGTTTTGGGACACCCTGTATAAAAGGAGAAGCTGACTGACTGACTGACTGACTGAAATATCAATGCAGGGCCCAAACTATAAGGGTTAGAAACTTGAAATTTTGCACAGGGGTTCCTTTTATAATGTAGGGGAGCACTAAGAAAGGATTTTTGAAAATTCACCCCCTAAGGGGGTAAAATGGGGGTGCAAAGTTAGTATGAAACTTTGCCGTTTTTTAATGAAATTCAGTATGAAGGTTCTTCGTTGAAAGTCATGAAACATGTGTAAAATATTTCCTTAAGGGGGTAAAAGGGGGATGCAAAGTTAGTATGAAAGTTCTTTGATTTGCAATGTTTTTCAATCTAAATTATGTAATAAATATGAATGTTAATGAATACACAATTTTTTTGTTTTAATTATTTCGCGTGCGTTAAAAGTATCCGTGACTTATTTGCAAACACTTTTTTCAACTAAAGCCCACGCAGACGTAGTCGCGAGCAACAGCTAGTGGAGTATATACGTGAATTGTACACTGATGAGAGGAAAGGAATATAGTAAGTAGGTATTTATTGACACCTTGAATCGCTCGTAGCCCCGGCCGCCTGGGTGATCTTAAACAATCACGAAGGTTAAGCAACATAGGTCGCGTTCAGTGAATGGATGGGTGACCGTTCCATGACTAACGCCAGTGGTATTTTTCTGAGCGCTTCCGTGCTTCGCAGGCACGTTAAACTGTTGGTGCCGGCTGCCGTCGCTAGATGGCAGCCGTTAAGCCAAGTCAGAGGGCGGCTTCTAAACTTCTGACAGTAAGACCAGCCACTAATAGTCTTACAAGCCTCCACCAATCCGAACTTGTCCCCCGTGGTGGAGTTTGTCCTATACCCTCCTATACCATCCTCAGGAAAGAGACCCTTGCCCCTCGGTGGGGACGTAATGGGTTGATGTTGATGATTTATTGACACATGTTAATGATTTCCAGTTCAACTTACAAACCTACTTAGAGGCCGTGTTTTAATCACGGGAGGTTATCCGAAATGTTCACCTCACTTGTGATTTTCATGAATGCTCCGTCTCGACTCACCATGATTAAGCTGTAAATCAGAGCAAAACCTGGTCGGACTCTTGCGACGAAAAATCAAGTAAGTGTATCCGGAATAAAGTTAATAAGTGTAGTGCTTACGAAAGTTTTAGTTCAAAAACATTATGCCGTTCCCTCATCGTGATAAATCGTAATGTTTTCCTTACCGACATATCAAACCTCAAGTGAACCCTTATTCCCGTTGGGGCTTGACATTACAAGAGTACATGACGACAGCTATTAAAATCTATTGTTGCTGTTTGTTTACTTAACGGACGTCTTTATACCTAACTAAAATGTAAAAGTTGAGGTGCTATCGACTGTACTAGAGAACTTTAATAACAAGAATGGAAAAAAACGGTAGCGTTCACACACCATTGAAGATATTTTCGTTCGGGGTTTTAATATCAGTCCTTTCTGATGACGTGAGAGGGTAAAATCACCGGGCCGAGGCTATTTGCGTCCAATTCGATGGTGACAGCACATTATCCCCTCAACCCGTTCGGGCTTCAGGGCTCCGGGTGGAATATACGACACTTTCAAATGGACCATTTCACGCGCTCGTCACTTGCGTCCCAAAAAATCAACGTCCTTGACGTTAACCGGTTTTTCCTGCTAAAGCTTAATTTAATCATCCCTGCACAGAAATACATACACTTTACTCATAAACACATTTTTGTGCCCCTTTCGAGTAGGCTGTGCTGAGACTAACTCTTGCCACTGCCACGATCTTTATCGCATAGTGTTAAATCTAAAAACAATAATATAAAATGTATTTCAAAGGCGAACTTGTCTAGAGAGATCTTTTCCAGCCATTCTTAGCGTAGGTTTTTAAATTTGATAGCAGGAAGAAGAGATATACCCATTATGTCCCCACCGAGGGGCACGGGAACCTTCCTAAGGTTCCCTGGAGGACAGGGAAGAGAAAGTAGGTTTGCAAGTTGCACTGGAAATCATTAACATGTGTCAATAAAATTTATCATTATCAACCCATTATGTCCCCACCGAGGGGCACGGGTCCCTGAGGAAGGTACAGCCCATACTCCACCACGGGGGCCAAATCCGAATTGGTGGAGGCTTGTAAGACTAGTAGCTGGTCTTACTGTCAGAAGTTTTCAAGCCGCCCTAAGGCGTGACTTGGCTTAACGACTGCCATCTATCGACGGCAGCTGGCACCAATTGCTTAACGTGCCTTGCGAAGCACGACGGAACCGCTCTGAAAATGCCACTAGCGGTCACCATCCATGCACTGAACGCGCTGTATGTTGTTAACCCAATCTACCAAGTTTTATAACTTGGTAGATTGGGTTAATTACTTATTTGGTTTATAAACGACGAAAATGTGAATTAAAAGTCTTAGGAGTGTATCAAAGCCTTTGGCAAGCAGTGTGCTCTATTCATAGACTGGATAGAAAGCCATCCGTTTGGGACGTCCCTTGCCAATCTTTCTACCCGAACTGGTTCGATATATTTTATATATACTCACTTATCACTCAAAAACCATATTTTATGTCATAAATAGGTACAGAAACTGGAAATTAAATGTTACAGCTTTCCTGACCTGATGATACAAGGAGTTTGCCGCTTGTGTAATGTAAACTAGCGCCGCTCGAGTCGTATAACACGAAACGTTCGATAAACGCCGTATAATCTGCGAAAGCAATTCCTAAACCATTTTCGACATAATATGCTAATATCTCTGAATTTCATGAATAAAATATTTCAAGGTTGAATCGTAAGCTTCTTACTTTGTCTCTTACTAAGCGCGCTTCCGGCTCTCGGTTTAAGACAAAGCCCCTTTCCAATAAAATAATTGTTATTGCTCACATTTTATCTTCCATTGCACATTGCTCTTTTGCCACTTTTTTCCGAAACTATAAGAAAAAAAAAACAATAAATGTTGGGGGTTCCCCAGACTTAGAACTGAAAAAAAAAATATTATCAAACCCATACTTGTGGAGTATCTATGGATAGGTCTTTAAAAATGATATTGAGGTTTCTAATATAATTTTTTTCTAAACTAAATATTTTGCGCGAGAGACACTTCCAAAATGTGGTAAAATGTGTCGCCGGCTTCTGAACAAGTTTGCTTATTGAGCAAAAACGAAAAAAAATTTAGTAAACATATTTAACGAATAACTAGTTAATTCCATAAGGTCGGTCCAACAGTTTATTTAACTTTTGACAGCTCAATTTAGTGATGTTCTATGAAGTTATCGATTCGATTTTTATGACTACTTACAAGTTACGTTAAAGTTGGAGCGAGATGAACTTAAAAATTATACAACGGGTTGTCACATTTATCTTTAACTTATTTTATTTATTAAACTAATTTCTTATAGTATAGATCTTTGTAATAAGGTTTATATTTTTATCGTCTTCGATACATTAATCTACTCGTTAAAATATCGTAGCTAAATAAATCGCGTCACTATTGTGAAAAAATAAAGGTGTCCATGATGTGGTAAATTTTTCGCCTGTGGTTTCCTGTCAAATAAATAAGAAACTTCCTGGATGTGCATCTGTCAAATGTTAATTAAATTATTGGACCGATTATAAATATGTTTACTAAAATTTCAGGAATATAATAAGAGGCTACGTAAAAAAAAATATGCCTGTAAGGACTTCCACTCTGATCAACTAGTTAATTCGTTCAGTCGATCCGAGTGAAAAAATCGGCTTGGCACACCCTGGGCAACAATCTGCGAGCCCCTGGTGCTGATTGGCTTATCGTCGCTTATATTTCAACAGCGCGAATATGCTTTTTACCATTAGTAGAAACTTAGTTATAGAGTTGAGGATAGAGAGTCGTCCCGCGCATGTTTTGCGCCAGTCAAATTCAAAATTTTCGTCTTATTTATTTTACTGTCATTTATTTCATTCTAGAAAAGAAATCATTAAGTTTATGCGTCACCTGCAAAGTTGTCTAAATGCATGTTCGCGGTGTTGAAGTATAAGCGACGTTATCCCCAATAGCTCGTGCAAAAAAAAAAACAATAAAAATATGTAGGTATGTATGTACCTTTGTCCTATAACAAACAAAGCAAAAAAGGACACGAAAATGTTTGATCTGGAACAATGGCTATTGTTGGTTGACTCTCCATTTTAATCAGTGTCAGAACCTCCCTTTTGCGAAATCGCGACTACAGTAATCTACGTACAATAGTCGATAGCAAAATGTAAAAGGTGAGCTTTCCACTTTTGCATTTAAATGTAAGCCTGCGTAGCCCATACCAAAATCATTAGCACATGGTCGGGAATCGAACTCACGAGCACCCTGATGTGATGCTGCCGATCTCATATAGAATGACTTTGTGATCTGAGTGCTTATACTGAGTTTTTTCATTCACTTTCGATAGCGAGACCGTTAGCAATTTGTATATTGTATAATAATTTGTATAGGAGCCACCTAGTTGTCTCTTTGTCACTCTTATACAAATCGTAAACGCTCTCGCTATCGAAAGTGAAAACAAAAACTCAGTATAAGCACTCTGGTTCGTACCTTCATTCGTAAAATTGCCAATCCGTGGTGGGCACGGGTGGTGATTAAGCCCATACTCTCTCTGTCTGAGAGAAGTTCTCTGCCCTACAGTGGGAGTTTTACTCGCTGCACTATTACTAGATAACATAAATTGCTATTTTAGATCATATTTCAATGTCTGGTCCTGTCTAGCTAGGTATGCATTTGCGAAAAGCTGAATATTCTATGTAGGTAAGGATACTGCTTGCCATAGGAAGCCAGGCACTAAATATAGCCTTATAGCAATATCAAACGAAGTTTTGCAATTTAATAATAGAACAAACAACTTTACAACTTTACTGTTACATGAGACAGTTTTATTTTGGATCATTGTGATAAGTTAATAGGCGCATGATACTCATTGAAAGATATTGTCCGTTTTGTTGCTCTGTCTATTTACCCAGGCACCATGCACTCTCTGTGTCTTCGCAATGCAACTACATAAAAAGGCATTTTGGGAAAAATCACAACTGTTTACCGGTTCAACATAGCTTGGAAAAATATTTATTACACATCATACAGAATCCATTTCACGCGAGATCGAGCACAATCATAATGTCAACCTACAAGTTGTATCTCATTTTTCAGAACGCCTCGTGTGCTACGCAACTCATATCTACCTATAAGTAGGTAAGTAGGTATGTAACTCGCGTGTGAGCTAAGCATAGGTACGCAATACACAAGCACCAAGAACTGCTTTAGTGCAAAAACTCCTTACAGTCTGTTAGCTTTTAGAATATACCTCGGCTACTATCGGGTAGAATCGGATATATTCGTGTAATAGAAATATCGGAACTAGGTAATATGACATTTAATTTCGAAATCTGAACTAATATGACGGAAATAAACTAATACATACAGCGTCACCAAGTTATCTGTACAGGTGGGCAAAATTGTCACTAACTAACTAATTGTAAATCCTGTTCCCCATCGTTTGTTTTATTTATTCACTTACTAAGATTTAATGATATATTTTCATTAGAATTGAAAGACGGGTTAAAACATTCTCGTTTTTCTAGGTAAATTTCTTAAAAGTTTCTACTAAATTCTCCACTAGCGCCGCTGTCAACTGAACAGATAAGATGGTGGCATTGTAGCAGGACGTAATTAGTATTACACTCGTGTGCTTTCGGCGAAAACCGAAGCCTAGTCTAGAGCCCGAGGTATATTCTAAAAGCTAACAGACTGTTCAGAACCTCAGTAAGGTCTACAGAACAAAAATGTTCTCCTCTTTAGGACTCGAAGTAACATTTGACTTTAAAGTGATATTTTATTTATTTTGATTTCAGTTTGAGGAAGACTTACAGCTAAACTAAGCATAGTAAAATTTATTAAAAAATTAAAAGCCTACGATGGTAAAAATATTCACAGCATCTTGCTTGAGCACAGACGTAAAATTTCGTTCGGGGCAAAGCGAGGCGCGACTCACGATGCGAGACGAGAATCCGCAAAAATTGTCCAATCTCAAGGCAAAATTGCCGCGAATCAAATTTTGAGAGAATCTCATTACCTACATTCGTGGTCCCTAAATAATGTATGTAGATAAGAGAGCCCTACGCTTCTTGCATGGAAATTATACATCATAGTATAGCCGATCTGGTCAGTGTCATCTTAACTAATCTATACCACCTAATAAGTACTTTTAGTTACTCTCGAGAGTAGGTATGTTCAGGCACGCTACGCACGCCGCGGTACGCACGACCTACAATATCTACCATACCAATATACCATGCTATGGTTGGGACTGGTGATGGCTGAAGTCATGCTCGTGAACGGGTGCCGTCCGTGTGTCTGGCCGAAGCATTGGTGTTTTCTTACTTTTGCGTGGGCTTTACTTCAAAATTTTGCAACCCCTTTCACTCCCTTAAGGGTTAAATTTCGAAAAACAGCGCAACACGTGTTCAGTCAATTGTGTTGAAGAGTATTTATTTTAAGTTTCAAGAAAATTAGACAACATTCTTTATACCTCCCATATGGCAACCCTTTTCGCCCCCTTAGGGATTGAATTTCAAAAAATCCGTCTTATTCCTTACCTACATTATATAATAGACCCTCTGTGCAAAATTTCAGCTTCCTAGGTCCAACGGCTTGGGCTGGGCGTTGATGAGTGAGTCAGTCAGGACTTTGAATTTTATTTATATAGATTAGATGATGTTTTCACATTGTAAGTATTGATTGCACTCGTGGGTCTTGAGCTTCTTAGATAGGTGGACATTCATACCAAGTTTATATTTTATTTAAGATGGTGAGTGTGGAGTTTCTTTTTTCGCTGCCTTTTTCTTCACTACATTTTCGGCCCTAAAGCAGCGGCTAACATCAACATTATAATGTAGGTACAATTGACATTCAACAAACAAAATGTAAATTCTTTACGTTGAAATAAATTTGCGATTTCTGTTCTTTCCATACGGCCGTTTATGCCGCAAAAAAATGTAGGTATATTTCGACACTCGAGAAAATCAACATTCATACGGTTGTGTTGTTACACTTTATTGCACAAAAGAAAATACATAATATAACTTAAATAACAGATTTGTGATAAAAACAACGTGCAAAGGCGGACTTAATTCTAAAGGAATTTCTTCCAGCCAGCCTAGAAATTTTGGAATGTTAAAAAAGAGAGTGGGGTAGGGCAGATGAAGTGGATAACAACTCATAAGTAGGAATAAAACGGTACTTTCCGTTGATCGTTGACTTGCCTTTCATAGTTCTATAAAATTTGACAAGTAATAAAAAAAACCCATGTCTTGGATGTTTATATGTTTGTGACGTCGCTGTTTCTGGTTCCCACGACACAGGGTATCCTAGTGTGGGGCCAGAAGCAATGTATGTGCCTGTATGTAAAATGTGTAAATGTGTACTAAAGTGTTGGTACTACAAAAACAGGGAAAAGTCTGAAAACTAGCTCAACACAGTCGCTTAGTTCCATCATGGAATTCGGCTATGGAGCTACTGCGAATGATTGTCACATTATTATTGAACCCAAAATCTGCACGTTATTTTCTTAAACTCTGCATCTAAATCGTTATTTATTAAAGCCATAGCACACTTTCACTGCTGTCAGACACGTATTATTACTCTACACAACTATCCATATACCTAGTATCCAAAATTAATTACATTTTAGCAATAGGAAAAAGAAACGTATTTTAACTATTGCTTTGCTGTCAACTGTTTGTTAAATCCAGGAAAGCCCTATCTGATACGGATTTCAACGTTCACGTTACATGGGAACCGTAACCCGATTACGTAGCTACGATATTCAGCCGCTGCAGCGCTCGTTATCAATCAGCTTCCAGCGCGGCCGCCCAACGTAAGGCGGACTGACGGGCCATCAAGCTCGGCTGGCGAGGAATCGAATTTAGCTTCCAGCGCCGCCTTCATTTACACTAGTTATATTTATAGACACCTCCCTGCATCAAGGGGCTAACCGACGCTAACTAGCGCCACCAATGGATAAATATCACATTTACTACATAGTTCATCAACATAATTCATCATCATCATCAACCCATTATGTCCCCACCAAGGGGCACAGGCCTCTTCCCTGATGAAGGTATAGCCCATACTCCACCACGGGGGCCAAGTCCGGATTGGTGGAGGTTTGTAAGACTTTCCGTGTGAAGTTTCTGGTCTTCCATCGGACGCGTCTCCCGGGTGGTAGATAGGGGAACGCCCTCCAGATATGGGGGGTACCGGCTTCGGCCGGCGCGGACCAAAACCAGAGGGAGGGGGACGTCCAGTGGCTTGCGCTGCTGGATGTCCCGCTGGGTCCACTATGTGCCCCACACTGAGTGGGGCCGGGGGCCTTCGGGCCGCGAGGAGACAACCTCTATAAAAAACACACGGTGGGGGCGCTCCTCTATGTCCCTCTGTTCAGCAAACGGCATAGAGGAGGGCCGGACGGGGAGGGGAGGGGCGCGAGTTCTGCAAGGCGGGCCGGGCGGGACATTGGGAGGGGGGCCGGGGACCAGGGATTGAGGACCCCATGGCCTTTGGCCAAGGGAGGACTTTGCGAGTCGGGTCGACGTCGCCGGGGCGCCGCTGTAGCATTCGCAATGTGGTCTACCACTTGCGAGATCCGGCGGCGCCCCATTGCACGAGCGACAGGACGGCCCCCGGGGTGTTTTAGGAGGTATGCCTCTCCTATTATTAGGAGAGGAGAGTCCGACACACGGCCGTCGCCCTCCCCCAAGGGTGGCGGTAATGGTGCGCAACAGCATTTCACCCCGTTAACAAAAAAAAAGGCTTGTAAGTGGCTGGTCTTACTGTCAGACGTTTTTTAAAGCCGCCCCCGCAGCCTCTGACTTAGCTTAACGACTGCCATCTATCGACGGCTGCCGGCACCAACTGCTTAACGTGCCTTGCGAAGCACGGAACCGCTCGGAAAAATGCCACTAGCGTTAGTTATAGACGGTGACCCATCCATGGACTGAACGCGCCGTATGTTGCTTAACCTTAGTGATCGTTTAAGATCACTCAGGCAGCCCAGGCTACGGGCGATTCTCTTTTTTTATCTTCTGTTAAGTAAGCAAAAAGTGAACGTCCATTCAGCTAACACCATTTTGGAGAACCTACCCACAGACAGAGAAAAAAAATAGTACGTGTAGGTACCTAGCCTAGAATCAGCTTGTCCGATCAATCGAGCGACAATTTTATTTATTTTTTTACTGTTAGGTCGATATATTATAATTAATAGGAACTTTGGCCGGGAGATCCGATCAGCACCATATTCCTGAACGCAATGGCCTCCCGCCGCCAGCGTGCGACGTGAAGCCATTTGCAAACCCCTCTTTAGTTTCCGTTTCCTTTTACAACTACCCTTCAATATTTTTACTATTTAATGCTTGTCAATGTAATGTTCACATACCCCACGATTCACGATTCTCTAATTAAGTGCTGATGGATGGGACTATTCTTATGATAAAACTTACTTAACTATACGTATTCACGTATAAAGTTAGATATATTTCAATAAAATCATGACATAATTATTATAATTCCATTGATCGCGCTCGATCGCCCCTTAAAAAGCACAAAGCTTAAAGAGCGTACCGCTGTCTTCATGCATAAAACTTTGGGTTTTGGATCTACTTAATGAGACGATTAATAAAATGCAGCGTCCTGTGCGTCCGGTGGCACCTTCACTCAGACAATGTGAGATGCACCTGATGACCTGACACACCACTACTCGGACGCTGCAGTACCTGAGTACATTGCTTTAGGTGGAGAATATGTGGTTTGCGCAGCATCAGTACCAAATTACTTATAAATCGACAATAGGCATGTAGGCATCTTTATTTTTTGTCGGAAGAGACCGACCGGAATCCAGTAAGTGTATCCGGAATAAAGTTAATAATGTGTAAATAGTGCTTCATCATCATCACCCTATTATGTCCCCACCGAGGGGCACGGGTCTCTTCCCTGAGGAAGGTATAGGCCATACTTCACGACGTGGGCCAAGTCCGGATTGGATGGCTGGTCTTACTTACTTACTTACTTACCACGCAAATTTAGATTGAAGCTTAACTATGATCTGGCTGCTAACTCCTTGCTGGACTCCAATATTAACGATGTTCTAAATTACACTGATGCAAATGAAGCTGCTGAGTTGTTGGTTTTAACCTTAAAAAATATTATATTTAGGTGTTCGGAAAAACAATTCATACCCTGCAGACAACGAGTAACTCAACCTTGGGTAACTCCTGGCATACTGCGCTGTATTCGAAACAGGGACCGATTACATAATAAAGTTAAAAAAAAACCCAATGACCCTATATTAATTATCACATACAGGCGCTACAGAAACCACTGCAATAATTTACTAAAAAAGATGAAGATTAAATATGAACAAAATCAACTCTCCAAATCCACAAATAATCCCAAATCATTATGGAAATGTATTAAAAACATAGCCAATATCCAGTCTTCCAAAACTTTAAATAGTGACTTACTTCATATAAAGTCATCCGCGTCTGAATCTCTCGAGTATATTAATCATCATTATGCAAACATTGGAAACAATCTTGCAAATAAAATCATTAGTCATCAACCATCCCAATCAAGCATTCCTCACTCAGATATTCCTTATCATCCAACCTCGTTTGTCCTTTTGGATACAGATCAGAAAGAAGTCCTTGCTATTATTAATAACTTGGACAGCTCCAGTTCAACGGGATGGGATAACATTTCTACTAAGTTCCTTAAGTCTAACAAGCACGTACTAGCTCCCATTCTGACATATATATACAACTTGTGTTTCCAGAGGGGCACATTCCCAAATGTTTTTAAGCTAGCTGTTATCCATCCCATTTACAAGGGCGGAGACAAAGAAAATATTAATAATTATAGACCAATATCTGTACTCACGGTTTTTTCCAAAATTCTAGAAAAATTAATAAATAATAGATTAAAAAAGTATCTTTATGCTTACAAAATCCTATCTGATCACCAATTTGGCTTCAGAAATGGTAGGTCTACCGAAGACGCTGTGCTGGCACTTACCGAAAATCTCGTGAAACACCTGGACAGTAGGCAAAAGTGCATCGGGGTATTTCTCGACCTATCAAAAGCATTTGATACCGTTTCTGTGCCCATTCTCTTAAATAAGCTGACACGAGTCGGCATTCGTGGTAATTCGTACGCAATAATGGAGAGCTTCCTTTCCCACCGCCAACAGCGAGTAAAACTTCATGATGCCTTCAGTTTGGATTCTGAAATTAATTACGGCGTCCCGCAGGGTAGCGTCCTCGGACCGACCCTCTTCCTAGTCTACGTTAACGACTTATGCGATCTAACCTTACGTAACTGCAACATAATCTCATACGCAGATGATACTGCTTTGATATTTCACGGCGTGGATTGGAAAGAGGCCACAAGGCATACTGAGTCCGGACTCCATGCTGTTTCACATTGGCTTTCTCAGAATTTACTGACATTGAATATTTCAAAAACCAAATACCTCACATTCTCTATTAACAGCTCCACAAAACCTCCCCCCGACTTTTCCATTAAAATTCATACTTGTCCTCGTGTAAAACCTACGCTTTGCTCTTGTCCTGACATTGCTCGAACCGAAACCATAAAATATCTTGGCGTAGTCCTCGATGAAAACCTAAATTGGCGCCATCACATAGCTTACCTGTCCGGCAGAACGAGAAAACTTATCATCTTTTTCAAAAAACTTAGATACGTTGCCACCCCTGAGCTCTTGAAGACGATCTATTACGCGCTGGCACGTTCCGTTCTTACCTATTGCATCACTGTCTGGGGTGGCGCAGGTAAGACAACATTTATTGAGCTTGAGCGTGCGCAGAGAGCCCTAATCAAGGTAATGTTTTTCAAACCCTACCGTTTCCCCACTTACGAACTTTATGGCACCTATCAACTGTTAAATGTACGTCAATTATACATCCTAAATTCAATTTTGAAAAAGCATAAGTCCATTTACTACGATTCTGACTTGATAACCCTACGAAGACATTATCTAGCCGCTTCAAGTATAAAATGTAGAACTGCCTTTGCAAGTAATCAATTTAATGCATGTTCCACGCGTCTTTATAATAAAGCAAACAAGCTTTTGAATATATATCCATTGCTGTCACATAACGCTAAAAACCTGATCTATGCTTGGTTGAGCCAACTTGATTACGAATCCACTGAAGCTCTTCTTATCACAGTGTAACATCCTTTGACAATTAACACACATACGCACGCACCCACTCACACACACACGCACACACGCAAACACACACACACACACACACACACACACAATTTTGTACATCTAAAATGTTTCATTTTTATAAAATACCTAACTTCAATTTTTGTTCACCATTTCATTATTTTTGCATGCATGTAAAAATTATTATATTCCTAATACCCAGAATGTAGATTATTCATTAAGCTTTGCAATGTAATAAAAGGAAGAGCGGGGTATCTGTAACACAGGTCCCGACCTAGTGCAGAGCCCCAATCATGTGTTTTAAACTGTAACTTCTGCTTACTGAATAAAGATTTTATTTATTTATTTATTTATTTTACTGTCAGAAGTTTTCAAGCCGCCGCGCCGTAAGGCCTCTGACTTAGCTTAACGGCTGCCATCTATCGACGGCAGCCGGCACCAACTGCTTAAAGTGCCTTGCGAAGCACGGAACCGGAAAAATGCCACTAGCGTTAGTCATAGAACGGTCACCCATCCATGCACTGAACGCGCCGTATGTTCCAACCTAAGTGATCGTTTAAGATCACTCAGGCCGCCGGGGCTACGAGCGAAATAGTGCTTTTGGTACGGCAACACTATCGCGATAACGCGAAGATTTGCGTTGTCGCGACATGTCTGGCCAAAAAACTCGTCCAATCGCGAATCATCATCGCGAATACAAAGACCCTTCGCGCTGCTGTCGACAAAATACCGCGCATCAAAGGGTTTTATCGCGACAAAGTTCGAGCGGTTGGCTACACTTCGCGCGCTTTATTTGTCAGCGAGACTCCGATTGGTTTGGATGTGTTGTAACTATGGATTGGAGCAATGATAAGATAATAGAATTCATACAAAATTATGAATCTGAACCAGTTTTATCCACCATATCCATCCACTATCGCCTGCTATTCCTCTTTTGAACATTTTTATTTTTGTTCAAATAATAAGGATGCTGCAAATAATTATTTGCCGCCATGTGATACAGAGCAACTGCCTCTTCCATGTTTTCCGCAAAATGAATTTAGCAACGAACGTGTACGAAAGCTTATTATTTTTTATAAAAAAACATCGAGCTATATTGCTTAGAAAACTTTCCAGCTTTCTTCTGCTACCAACTTTCCTTAGTATCTTACCAACGACAACGCTACGCAGCGCTGCCTGGCACGATTTTTGGGGTTCCATAGTCAACAAAGGGCTCTTAGAGTTTCGTCACATCAGTCTGTCTCTCTGTCTGCCTGCTGCCCGTCTGTCCGCGGCTTAGCACAGAGACGATACCTACGCAATGCTTGCGGAAAGTTCCGTGATACAATGGCAGAACATGTGGTCAACAGACAATCTAGAGCCCATTACACAATGAAAAAAAAAGGTATAATAATAAGGAATAAGAATAGGGAATGGATGAAAATATCAGAAGTGCTTGATATTTTTTTTGGTGATAGGAATAACCTTCCTTAACGCGGGAAAAAAGTTTAATTTTTTTTGGCCCCGTAGTTAATTTTTAAATATACTTAATATTTTTCCATTCGTCTTTCTGGGCTTAGTACGGCATATCAGACATATTCCTTAGTCCGCTACGTATGAAAAAAAATCCACCTTGAAAAGCTGTCGCGTTAAGGAAGGTTATTCCTATCACCGAAAAAAATATCAAGCACTTCTGATATTTTCATCCATTCCCTATTATGGAACAAGGACTAAGGAATAGCGGAATCCAGCAATGGCAGCACCGTTGAGCAAGACACAATTCAAGAATAAGGAAGACAATTGATTTCTGTGCTATTCCTGAAACCCATTACACAATGAAAAAAATAAGGTATAAGAATAAGAAATAAGGAACAAGGAATAAGAAATAGCACAGCAACCAAAACACAATAGACGATAGGCTACAATATTCAACAAATCACAGCGGACCTGCGGCAGCTGTGTGCACGAAGCACGAGTGCAGCGTTGCCAGAATGTTACAAAGTAACATTTTACGTTACTTTTGGCCCTCTTATGTTACCTCCATATTACACGACCCAATATGTTACTTTTGTGTTACTCCTTTCTTCTTCATTAATGTCATGGCGTTTTTTCATATTAATTGATGATAAAGCAGATTATGGTATTGAAAGACATTCCTAAATTGGTTGCAACTAGACAAACGTCATTGACTGTCTGTATGTTTTTTCTTTTTCGACATCGCCAGTCAAATAAGAAATGAATTTAGATACTTGTTAGAATCGAGGCTTCGGAACTTTGAAAGGTAATAAGTACATTGTTAAAGCATTATAGACTATAATGCACATCTTGCGACAAAGAATCAAGTTTGAAAACTAGTAAACATTTTTAGACCTCGACCGTACTTATTTAAAATGTAATGATTTCTTGTAATGTTATTTAATATGGCAATAAACGTAGTAAAGTTACTTTTTTATGTTTTTGAACGCAACTCTTTAAAGTATTCGCCTCCACCAATCCGGAGCCTCCACCAATCTGGACTTGGCCCCCGTGGTGGAGTATGGCCTATACCTTCCTCAGTGAAGAGACCCATGCCCCTCGGTGGGGACATAATGGGTTGATGATGATTTCTTGTAATTTTATTTAATATGGCAATAAACGTAGTAAAGTTACTTTTTTATGTTTTTGAACGCAACTCTTTAAAGTATTATTTTGTTTAGCCACTTTAGGTCTTTATTTATTGGTAACTAGCCACTTTTTAACTAAGGTTTAGCTACTTTTTCCTTGGGCAAGGTGGCAACATTGACACTCACGACAGTTCGTTGAAAAAATGCCCTGCGATTGGCTGGCTATAAGAAATAAGGAACAGATTCCCACCGCGACGGAAATTTTATTCTTATTTCTTATTTTTATTTTTTATTCTTATTCACCGAAACGGTGCTGCCATTGCTGGATTCCGCTATTCCTTATTTCTTGTTCCTTATTCCTTATTCTTATACCTTATTTTTTTTCATTGTGTAATGGGCTTTACATCGACTACAGGCCGTTCTACACTACAGGCCCTTGTTTAAGTCAATCCCTAGTTCTAATCTGTGGTTGGTAGTATGAAAATATCTCTGCCGTTTTGTGTTGAAACAAAAAAAGTTAGGATGTTTGACAGTTCGCAGCTGTAAAGATTGTTTCTGTTCTGTGTAAATTTTATTCTAAAACGTAAAAAAATACTGCTTTACTGTAGTTATTCCTAGTATAAAATACAATCCACCATCAGTGACAGACTTTTACCAAGCTGCAGTGGCTACAGTCACCGTTTACACTTGCAACATGGCCTAGGTAATTGTTGTTTTTTTCTGACTGATGTAACAGGAAGGAGTTCGATTGTTTACGAAATAAATGCCGATATTTTGATGCTATACACTCCCAATGTACATATCATAAAAGATCTTGATGTTCTTTCTAGAAGCCTTTGTGGTTTTTGTCTCTAAAATAACCTGTTGACATATTCCAATATGGCCCACCCTGTTCTCACAGAGATAGAAGCTGCTTGCGCCTAATTTATCGCTTGTACTGTATTCCAGCGATGCCGAAAAAATACTTCTAATGCCAGGATTCCATCACTAACATTTATACTGTAAATAAATGTTACATAATAATCCAATGTTTCATTGAATATACAAGTTACATACCTACTAAATGTAGGTCCATATTTAGTTAACTCTTTGTGCTTAATATTCCCCCGACATAAAACAATTCATATATATTCGCGATGTATTTACTTAGCTGGATTGTACTTTGTAAAATTAAACAACCTTTTAAACTGTCACTTCTAATTTCAAAAGCTAGGTACTGTACTTGAGATACAACATACCAATACTTCATGCTAACCAGGCCACGCCTAAACATTTTAGAGTACAATGGATCCAATAATAGACACCGACTGGCTTGGGTGTAAGAATGAGCCGCCCGATGAGGCACCAAGTGTGGGCAACTTTGCCCGCAGTTGGCAGTGGCGTGAGATGGGCATCAACCCTACAAATTCACTCTCCAATAAGACTGTCATGCAGAACATTGCTGAAGATGTACTGGTGCAGAAGCAACTCAAGATCAAGGTAAAGTTACACACACACACATACACACACACGCACACACACTCACACACACACACACTCACACACACTACACTGAGCTGATGCACAGCTAAATAATCTTTAAACTTGTGGTGTTGGAGACTCGGACACATCCACACCATGCCTAAAGCTAAAGGAAACACCTGACCATGTGACTATTCAAAGCAAGAGCGTGGAAAAGCAATGCACTGCCTTAAGGTTATCGCACATTTGTCAGCACCGTACGCGCCGCACGCGCCGTATTTTAAAATTGTGTCGCATATTTGTCAGCAACGTACGCCCCGAACGCGCCGCATTTGTGTGTGTTGCCAACAATTTATGCAGTTTTTTCTTGCCTCTGGTGTGAAACGGTGCGGTGACATTGTGCTATGGAAGAAATTGTATTGGCAGAAGAAGAAAATTATTATTAAAATTAGAAAAAAATTAAATTCCAAGAAAAAAAGCCTCTGGATTCACAGCATTAATTCAAAAAGGAACTTATATGGAGCATATTCATGACTCATTACCAGCATTTAGAAAAAAAATATTACAAACTATTTCGGCTCAAACACTTGATAAGCATACAACAGAATCCAATCTACACCAATAATTATTGAATCAATTGTCTTTATGTACTATTGCACCATTCAATCTTTTTGTAGTTTAATCTAATTTCATGTCTAAAATCTAATGGAATTCAATCTATTCTAATTAATTAATACATTGCCTGTTCATATTGCACTTCTTGTAATATTTTTAATAATATTTAATCATTGCATGCTCACATAAATAAAATAATAATAATAACTCAACCAATAAGAACGCCGTATCTACCTGTAATCGGGATGTACATAAAAATTATATAACATGTAAGCAAATTATATAATGTATAATGTACTATCTTGTTGGTGGATCTAATAAAATAAAATAAAAATATTCAGCTCTTCGGATCCGAATGAGGCAACACTGAGTGGCAGCACGCGCCGCACGCGCCGTATGCGCCGCATTATATGACGTCATCAGAATGCTTCCTTCGGAGTTCGGATGCCTGCCGTATTTTACGAAATGCGGCGCGTACGGTGCGGATAAATATGCGAGATTTCATATCATTGCATACAACGAATTCTAAAATGCGGCGCGTTCGGCGCGTGCGGCGCGTGCGGCGCGTACGGTGCGGATAAATGTGCGACCAACTTTAATTGGGAAGCTGAGGTCCCTTCAGGAAGCCGGCTCTGACATCAGTGCACTGCTGGAAAGAGTTTGGCTGGAGCTATCTCACAGTCATACTGTAACGAGGTGCATTTGCCTCGTTGCCTTTTTATTATTTTCGGCCACCTACTATTCCAAATTTAATTAGTATTTGACTTTTGCTGCAGTGTTCGGACGTATCTGGCTCATATTATCCTCAGCTTCCATCCAAGGTGGACTAAAACATCATTATTTTCTGTTTTTATCACAACCCGGATTATAAGTATTCTCCGTATTACTATGATCAAACAATCATAAAATATTTACAAAAGGCACATATTATGTAAGTGCTCTTTTTATATTCTTAATGTATTTTTATATTTACTTTTTAGACCTTATTTAAGACATCCTTTTTGTATTGTTCCCAGGTGCCTTTATTTTACCATATTATAAATAAATCTAACTTCTATCGTGCCCCTGGATACCCCTCTTTTACTACGGATCGCACCCCAACCTAACCTACCGTGCGACAATACTACATAATAATGGCCCAATATGAGACTCTAATAAATAACTCAAGACTAATAAGTTCACAATAACTTATTCTTCATGTTTGTTCTTTTGTTTTCAGTCCTGTGACTTGCCAGGATTCCCCAGGTCAACGTTCCTAATGGTCTTCAGCCCTGATGGGTATGTATTGTTTGTTATTTAAGTGATTAATGTTTGGTGAAACTGTTTAATTTAATACAAATACAAATTATTTATTTTTTAAGAATACAAATTATTTATTTACCAAAAAGGTTACAAGTGACATTATTATACTTTACTAAAGAGGGTACACCAAAAATTATTTAATTATGCTTCACGGTGGCCTCCGCACTAGGCGAACCTGTATCGCGGCGACCGTTTTGGTTAAAACCAAAATCAAATCATTTTCAAATCAAAATTGGAGAACCTACAAGGATTTTCACACCAATAGTTAAACTAAATTATTTAATACATAAACTGAGAGACGAAAAAATTATAATTCCAGAACGAAAGTGGCATCAACCCATGGGAATCACAATGTGTATGTGTCAGAGTTGGCCAGTGGTAAGCATGTAAGGATTCTGACTGGCCATCCACGCACACCTTGGTGCATCGCCTTTCACCCATCACATCCCCAGCTCATTGGCTCAGGCTGTCTCGGAGGACAGGTCAGGGTCTGGGATTTGAGTGTAAGTACCTATTTAATTGGGTATTGTTGATACAACAACTTGTTGTCTGTTGTATTTGCAGCCAACTATTTAATTGTACTTAGCAAGAATACAACTCATATCTATGATTCTGCAACCAGCTTACCCCTCCTGGGCAGTGAAATTAGTTCTTGATGTCTATTATAATTATAACATACTGAATTTGAGTACACTGCAACTCAACAAATGAAAAATCCTTTATTTGTTCCATGCAAAACACTAACAAGTCTTTTCATTATTATTATTAAATTATTTATTGCATTAAACACAAGTTTTGCACATAGTAATGCTACGTAGCATTCTCTTCCAACTAACCTAAGTAATGATCCTTTGTACCCAACGAGTAACAGTGTGACTGGTTGGGAATTAAAAAAAAAATCCCAACCAGTCACACTGTTACTCGTTGGGAACAAAGGGTAATGACGATACATGTACAGGTAGTGCAACTTGATTATTAAATATACTATTTATTTCCATACTTAGTCCTATAATAATATTCATATTCATTCCTATTTGAATTTAAAAATAATTGATATAAAAATAAACAACATTGTAATGGTTATTTTAAGTACCTATTAGAATAATATTAAATATAATACATTCGTATTCTTTTCGTTATGGATCACCCATGCGGGTGTAGGCATGTGTCTCATGAAACATGTGTCTCTAGTGGACTATATGCTATAGTAATAGTAAATTCAGTTTACTATGGCCCAATTTCAAAATTATGGGAGTTATTATTTATTATTTTTGTGTCTTTTAGGGTGGCAGTGAAGTGTGGAGGGTGGATAATGAGACTGTTATAGCGTCAATAGCTTTCCACCCGAGAGACCAACTATTAGTGATTGCAACATTCAATGAGCTTTACTTCTGGGACTGGAGCCAACCGGCGCCCTTCACGAAAGTGTGCACCAACAATATAAATGAGAAAGTTCGGTATGTAAACACACTTTGCCAAGAAGGTACTGAATGTCTCAGTAATTGCTGAAGTCAGTATGTAAGCTTCCTTTCTTTAATTTCTGTAATCTGAAATTATTATTATATATGTTTCATTCTTACACTTTGTTGCACGACATACAAAATAATATAGCAAAAAGCATGATAGTCTTAGATGAGATAATTCTGCGAATGTTATGTGACCTTTTTCCCTAGGAATTACGCGTGCTGTGACGCTCATTGTCGAGATCTCTTTGAGTCGCATCGATCACAAATTAATTAGTCCAAAAGCCGTTGCTGTGTAACCAGTGGCTTGTACAGTCACTTAATAAGGAAAAATATAATACATGCTTAAGTTCATTTTACAAAGTAAGCAATAACTTATCATCTGTATGATAATATTAATTTTCAGATATGTAGCCTTTGACTCGCTTGGCTACAAACTAATCACAGGAATATCAGTGTGGCCTGCTCCAAGCAGTAGCAATTCTTTACTCCAAAATATTTCCCATGGCAACTCGTCTACCAGCCAAGCCAACACACGCCGGGAGTCTCCAGGTGATGGAAGCTCGGGGAGCCGCAACCAAGAGAGCACAGGCACCGCTCAGGAGATGATTGTGAACTCCTACCAGAACTTGGTGCAAAGATACGACAGCCTCGTCAGAAACTACCAGCGTTTGTTCATGGCGCGACATCAGCTCACCAATACTCCAGCGACGAATACGGTATGTTTTGTTGAGGATCTTGGTTTTTGTCAGTGTGAAAAAAAACAGTATTATTTATATGTATTCGAAAAACTTATGAGTATAAAAACCGCTTAAAGGCATTTTAACTAAAAAACAATAATTTTATTTATAAAAAAACACGATAAAATTTGATAATTATGTATCTGCAGCCATTGTATCGAAAACGGCCTAAAGTAAAGCCAATTTAATAGGCCACATGACATTTGTGTCAGTCTTAGCTTCATAGTGAGGTGACCAGCTAAAAAACATCGATTAAATCGAATGAATCGATACGGACTTCAAACATTTGTGAATCGAATGCAGCTATTGTGAAAAAGTACGTATAGGTACTGTAATTTTAATTGAGTTCCATTGAAAATCAAATCAAATAAACAATTATTAATCAAAACCCTGTCCCATTATTGTCTAACCAAAATTTTTAAAAGAAAATAAGACACGTATATAATTTAACCAAGAAAAAATGCATTTATTCACTAGAACTAATAGAATTATAACGGGTGTTCATCGTTATAATTCTAATTCTGTAACGTCATCACTGCTGTCCGCTCTCAGAAATATAATTAATTCTTCTTTGATAATGTTGTCTTTTCTCACATCTCGTTCAAAAACCTTCGTACTAAATATCATTTGAATAACTTCAAAAACGGCAAAGTTTCATTCTAACTTTGCACCCCCCGTTTTTCCCCCTTAAGGGATGAGTTTAGAAATACTATTTTACACGTGTTTCATGATTTTAAATGAAGGACCTTCATATCGAATCCCATTTGAATAACTTCAAAAACGGCAAAGTTTCATACTAAATTTGCACCCCACTTTTTCCCCCTTAAGGGATGATTTTCGAAAAACTATTTTACACATGTTTCATGATTTTAAATGAAGGACCTTCGTACTAAATATCATTTGAATAACTTCAAAAACGGCAAAGTTTCATACTAACTTTGCACCCCCCCTTTTTCCCCCTTAAGGGATGATTTTTGAAAAACTATTTTACACGTGTTTCATGATTTTAAACGAAGAAACTTCATACTGAGTTTCATTTGAGTAATTTCAAAAACGGCAGAGTTTCATACTAACTTTGCACCCCCATTTTACCATTTTAAAATGACCACTCTCTGAGGACTCCATGAACACCAACAAAAAATATAAGATGGTTTTCAGAAATCGGTCAAATACCTTACTGAATCTCTTACAAATTGAGATGAGACTACACACAAAGTCCGGACTGGTTTCCTCAAGTAACAGAACACTCTCTCTATGTCTTTTTAACACAGGCCATCTCTCAGAAAGAGTATCATGGGCTTAATTACCACGCGGCCCCACCGCGGATTGACAGTTTCTAGCGCTGATCCTCGCGATGTTTTTCTTCACCGTTAGCGAGTGGTTCTGGAACTATAACTTTACAAATGTTCGTAACACACTTTGTAATTACGATGTCAAATAATATTATCACATTTTGCTCTTCCAGACGGACCGCGGGACTGATCCTATGGAAACTGATACGTCACTCGGCTCTAGCTCAACGTCCAACTGGAACTCCCGAACTGCGGGTGCCTCGGGGTCTCGCGAACGCAGTAACGGTTAGTACTGTACTTACTTTGGGACGTGGACATGCCAGTTACTCTCTTCCTCCTACTTTCCTGACGCCAGTACCGAAAAGTTAAAGAGTATCCTTCAATACAATTCAATGAAAAAATTCAATCCAATGAGCTTTTATTACACAGTAACTTGATTTTTCATTATTGAGACGTATAAAACTCCGAAAAAAGTACTTTTATGGCTTTATTGTTAAATATTTCATGAGCTTTTGTGCCTTATACAATCCCACTTCAATGTAATTGTATGGATGTTCCCGTTAGTGTCGTTTTCAACACCATGACCTATCCAACAGAGGGCGCGCCCCGTCAGGAGGGCGAAGGCGGCGACGGGGAAAACAGCAGCAGTCGGTTGCTGAACCTCGATGTTCTATCTATCAATCCGTCTAGGTAAGTGCAAATTCTCATCAGCGGTCGTACCTGTCGTTCATCAGATTTTACTAAAAGTTTTCTGTTACTTCCAGGTCTACAGATTCGAATGAAAATAGCACAGCTAATCCAGAACGATCTGTTTTCGGTTCGAGGTCATCAGCCTTTCAACGTTTTTTGCACGAAAATCCGGAGAGGGCCAGAAATCTGATCGGTGAACCTGCTGAGAGAACTACTCGATGGTTGCCAAACCCATTTTCTGCTTCTACGTCGAATCCCCCAGCTCGGTCTAATACAGTGACCTTTAGCACAAACACTCAACCTCCTTTGGAAACTAACGCGGGCAGTTCCAGGACCAGCGTATTTACATCTCATAGGTTTGATTCGTCTGCTGCTAGTTTCTTCGCATACCGCAGACGGAACATGGCTCATGCACAGAACTCCGTACAAACGTCGACTTCCACTAACACATCACCGCCTACAACTGTGCGGGTATCGCCTAACCGCGATGAGCCCCGATCGCACTCCGAACGGCCGCGAACCAGCCGCTCCACGGGTTCACAAAGGCCAACTATGACGAATTCCTCCACGCAAATCAGTCCAGTAGCCGCGCAGACCATTAACGAAAGTCTCGATTTGATAAGGGATATCTTACGTGACTCGGGTACTAGGTTACTTAACTTGATAACGAACATGTCACTGTCAACGCTAGCGAGTGTTGAGCGCAGCATCCCGCGGCGACGCCACACCTCGCACTCAGACGATAGCGAAGGCCACCAGCGCCCGCGCATTCGCCTATTCAGTTCCAGCCTGCGGCGCGAGTTCCTATCCTCCGAATCAGACTCCGACAGCGATCAATCCCTACAAGTTAACTCATCCCGAACTAGAAACGCTTCCTATCAGGAAGATGCCCCGGAAGGAAACTCGAACAGTGAATCGCGCAACCGACCCACTGACAGAATGGTGGTCGAGCTAGATATAAACGATAATGACGACGCGCCCAACGAGGCAAACGTAGGTTCTAATCGTAGGTTTAATGTGTCGGTTTCAAGCAACAGATTTAGGGTAAGAAGCCACAGTACTGATGAAAACCGTGCTAGAGAGGGATCGAGCAGGGAGAGAAGGGGTGCTAGGAACGATGACAGATCTCAATCTAGTTCAGCAAATATAGATCCTAGCCGACCTTCTACGAGCAGGGATTCCTTTTTGATTGAAGATGTTTTGAACATGGCGGCGTCTGGGCCCAGCATTCCTTCTGAAGAAGCTTTTAGGAAAGTAAGAGCCGGAGTGAACGCACTGCACAGACACACCGTTCACCTAACTGACATGTGGCTACGTGGCAGCCGAACGTCCATGCTACACCTGCGTGCCATGTGGGAGAACCTGCGGAGACGAGTACTATCTCTGCATCGACAAGCCGGAAGGACGGACGTTCCAAGCTATTACACGAGAGGTCTCATGGAGAGATGTAGATTTTTGGCAGAAATGGCTCGATCGCCGCGTAGCTCGCCGAACCGCTCAGCAAGAGCTGCGAGGACGAATCGAAACACCGATGAGACTAACGAAGACAGTCAGCAGACTCAGATGTCCACTGACAGCACGAGTAGCTCTATAATTACAGAGAACGAGCAAAGCACTTCGGCCGGACCCAGTACGGGGACTAACAGAACTAGGCCGTCCGCGAGGAGAGCAAGCCAACTCGCCAACTTGTACTCCCTGTACAAGTTGTCAGTCCGTAGAAGACTACAGTCGGGCTACCGTTGGCGGGCGGAGGATGAGGCGCGACGGCGGCCCCGCGGGCCCGCCCCCACGTCCGGTCGTTGGTGTCTGCGCCACGGGGGCCGCCCCGGCCGCCGCGACAACGCGCGCTCTTTCGAGCTCCACTGCACCAGGAACGAGATCCGCATGCGAGCCATGCAGGTGCTCTCCATCATGTTCAACATGATGATGAGCTGCCTGGAGGAGCGCGGCCTCAGCCAGCTCATCATACACATGCTAAGGACGCTAAAAAAGGCCTTAGCGCTGACATGCTTAATGCTCATGACGAATAGACTCAACCGGAGAGAGAACGAAACTATGACTTCGCCAGCCAATGACGATAACGATACCCCGAATGCCAATGAGAGTGAAAACTCGCAGGAGCCGGACGAACCGCCGCCAGAGAACAATCAAACTACAGAAAATGTAGAAGATCCCGCGGGAGAAAGCATGAATACTCAAGAAGAAACTGAGGCTAATGCGGCGGAAAACGCTGACAGGACTAATGACTCAAACTCGACGTCCTCCTGGCCGACCAGCGACTCGGACGATGATAACAAAGACAATAACAAAAACAAAGTAACCCCCAAGGAGCCGGAAAGCGAACCTTCAACTTCCCAAATAAATACGCAATCGGAAAACGCTACAAAAAGTCCATCGCCCCAACCGAACCCCCACCCGTGGAGCAACCGCCTTGCCGTGCAGATCTCCGTTGCTAACAGAAACAACTCTGCTACAGCACGAAATAGACGAGAAACGTACTTAGAGATTAAACGACAGAAGGCCTTGCATAGAACCAACCCCAGTGCCAATCCTATTACTAGGCGAAAGATTCTGCCGCCAGCCTCCACATACAGGATACCTGAAGTGCGATCTCTGCCTGTGAAGAGGAAAAAAAAAGCTGTGACAGCAAAAGAGGTACCTAGCAGCTGCGAGGAACCAGTTGCCGGTCCTTCAAACGCGCAACCCGGTACGTCAGCTGAGAACAACTCACCATCGAGTCGCGAACCAGGCACCTCGCGTATGAATGAGGCGGAGCACAGGGTCAACATGTTTAGAATAGCTCATATGCATGCGGTACGCCTAAGAACTGCTGCTAGAACCCGCTTAAGAAGACTGCAAACTATACGCTTATACACGCCGTCGTCTGTGAGGGAGATGTTTGCAATACAATCCAATAACAACGACAGCCAATCTGGTCAGCCGTTGCTCAACTATGCTTCGGACCTGGCCAATCGAAGGCAAGCTTTCCACGCCTACCGCCCTCACATCCTAGCCGCTCGCAACGATTCCGGCAACCGAGAAGGTTCCCAGCAATTCGAATCGATACTAAACAATGTAGCAGTCCCTTTGGTGCAGGTCAACGACTTGCCCGTTGAAGGCCAGGGCCCTCAGCCCCAGAGAATGCCGCGAGTGCACGAGTATCTGCAACCCATCATCTTGGCCCAGGTAAATAATGTATTTAATTTGTTCGCTGAAAAAAAACACGAATTATATCTTATTTAGTCTAGGTTTTTTTTCCTGGTACACTGAACCACGATCCATAAAAGTAAACATTTACACACAGGCACATACATTACTTCTGGTTCTACGCTAGGTATACAAATGGGATATCTCTCAAAGTCAGATCATCTGCATTCTGACTGGGCTCGATTCGGTAGTGCGTTTATAGTTCAATGACGGATTCACGGCCAGGGCACGTGACGTATTTCGTCATTCCATTGACGCCTAGAAGTTCCGCGTGTTTGGGAGCGGTGGTAGCTGAGCGGTGGAACGCTGGTTTTTCATTCGGGAGGTCGTGCGTTCGAAGCCCGGCATGTTTTCTACTTTACGAACACTTGTTGAAACCACTCGCTAACCTTGAAGGAAAACATCGTGAGGAAATCTGACTGTTTGAGCTATTGATATTGAAAATTCTTTATTGCACAAGAAAAAATCTGCACAAAGGTGAGCTATTCACATACCTCAGCGCTTGAAATCGCCAATCGAGGGTTTGCACGCGTGGTGATTTTGCCCAAAGTCTGACTATCTGCGTTGTTACTGTATTATATTAACACAATCCTAGGATAAATTCGCTGATAAATTGTGCCCGGATAACGGCGACAGGCTTGCCACTTGTCACGTTTGGGACCTAATAAACTCGGCAAAACGTGGGTCCAGTTCTAGAGACTGGTGCCTCTGCCTACCCCTTCGGGGATAACGGGCGTGAGTTTATTATTATTATTATTATTACAATCCTAGGAGCTGTTTGAATTCGGTTTGCATTATTTTACCTATTTTTGTTTCCACAGAACGCCCTCGTGGTGGAGGACGGGCCGAGCGGGATAGCGGGCGGGCCGCCGATGCCGCCTATCCCGCCGGGCCTGTTCGAAGCCGGCCTGGTGTCCGAGGCGCTTCCGGCGCCCACGCATCGCGTGCAGGCCTGGGACTTCACTACTGGCGACACGCCCGATATTGCTGACAGTGAGCACCTTGAGCACCTCTAACCTTGAGAGAATACAGCGGAAAATATTTTTGTACCAGAAATGAAACCTACTGGGCCAGCATCAAGAACAGTCAGTGCAAAAGAAAATTGCCCTCTTATGAACTTATGCAGTGTTAACTTTATTCCGGATACCCTTAGGGCCTTTCTCCACTGCTCCAATCCGGCAAACGTTAATTACCGATCCGATTTAGAAACACACAAGAATACTGATAAGCTTCTCCACTACTCCGGCATCCTGTTTTTAATGGCCCGATAATTTGATAGATCGGAGCGGTGTTTTACCGGTCCGAAGTGATCGACGAACAAAAACAATACGCGTTTCTTGCACCGCGCATACAACCCAAAAATGTTCCCATACTATTTAATTGGATTAATAGAATGTGTGGAAAACGTCCCCTGCCTCGAATAGAAAAACCGAGGAATTTTAATAAAGCACTGCGTCACGCCATTGCCGATTATAGTCGGATGAAGTGGAGAAGCATAATCCGGTATCCGATATTTTCTCATGACTAATTCCGGTTCCGACGCCGGACCGGAGCAGTGGAGAAATGGCCTTACTTGACTTTTTGTCGGAAATGTCTGACCATAATAACATCGGCATAATAACGGCGGCCACAAGCACTTCAGTCAAATATTGTTCTTATGCCATACACCGGCTGGAATAAGCACTTATGTCCTCAGACGTTCATGGGCCTGTTGATGTCATGTCGGTCATTGCAACTTAAAACTTTATTCCAATTTCAGCAGCGATAACAAGCACCTATGTTAAACTAACTGACCACTTATAACCTACTGTAAAATTTTGCCATCCATTTCTTTTTGACTTAAGTGCTTATTCCTTCCGGGTCTAGATATGTATCATCATATTCTTTTGTTTCTAGGTAGCAAGAACGTAGTGGTACAGCGGTGCCGAATTCATAACGACGCAAGCATCGACATTTCCAAAGACGGCCGGCTTCTAGTTGCACTACTCCCCGTGCCCAGACTGAGACAAACGAGCCATTGGCTTGGTAAGCACTGTTCAAGGATTGTTTAAACGTAGATGAAGGGGCGGTCAATGCCGTCGGGGAGGAGTGGACAGTTAAGCGGGAGGCCTATGACCAGCAGTGGTTCACTAAATCGGATAGTATAAGTGTTTATTGTGCTTTACCATGTTTGAAGATAAATAAACGTTTTCTGATTGTATAAGTAAAAACAATACATCATTAACCTTGGTCTATAGCGACGGCGCGACGCGGTGTTCAAATAGAGCCAGTCGGTTTCAATTTTGAACTACCTATCTAAACTCATAAATATGTCAGATATGGCCATCTCAATTTCACTTTAACCTGCGATCAACTCTCCAACATCTGGAACTCAACAGAATCGATTACACAGGATCGCGGGCAAACCCTCTTCTCAGCCTACTCATCCTGGCTGCGGGCGTCACTAACTCACTATACGTAAATACAGTACCAGGCCATTTATAAGTCGCATCGTGCTTTAGAAAGAGCTACTCGGCTAGCTTTGGCTTATTATAGCGCAGTCTCTGTCACCTTCAGCCCTCCCCACGGTTAGTGTTTCGTGTGACAGGGATGACGCTCTACAAAGCCGAATGTTGCCGAAGCTAGCCGAGTATCTCTTTCTAAAGCACGATGTGACTTTTAAATGGCCTGGTACACTGTCCATAAAGTCTAGAAAACGGAAGTGAAGTGTAACTAAATATTGTACTAACTTTTCAGGTCATCTTCTATTCTAATATAAGCACAATTATTGTAACCGAGACCAAGGTTAATTCTCGTTGCTGAGACTATGTCTTTTAGTACTAAAAGTTTATTATTATTATTATTTGTAGACGGGCAGGCAGTTGGAACAACTGATAATTGCCCGCATCCAGTTTCACTGGAGAAACAAGTTTGTAGTTTAAGGTGGTGTCCTCTCAAGTTTGGGTCTGGAAAATAAGAGTATTAGCGAAATCTCACTCTTTATTTTCTAGACTTCATGGACAGTCTGTACTGTAACGTTATGTGTGTGTCCAGGCGTGTACTCGCTGGAGTGGGGCCGCCTCGGGCAGTGTCTTCACACGGCAGTGCTGGAACAGAGCGCGGTTTCGGTGGCGCTGTCGCCGACCGCGCGCCATCTCGCCGTGGGGCTCGGCTCGCGACGGTTCACAACGCTGCCCCACGCCCGAAACAATGTCTTCGCGCTCCTCTACAGACTCGAGCCCTTAGGTAAGTTGGGCAGGCTTCAGACATTTCGGGTGTCGGTTAAAAAGGTTTTTTTTTTCACATTTGTTGACTAGAAAATAGATGGAGAACACTTTACTGTACATGTAAATGGAAATTAGTATACAGATATTTCTTAACCTAAGAGTAAGGCCGCTATCTGACCTCTTAAAGTTCGTCGTTCGTAAGTTTCTTATGTCTGCTCAAATGTATCTTACTTTAGGCCCAGTTTCTCCAAGCTCTGTTACTGGTCTAACAGTCTGTTACATCTTCTGACGGACTGTTAAATGCTGTCGAGTGTCCCACCACGCTCTAATGGTCCGTTAACTTCTTTAACAAAGCATCAAATCTAATCCTGGCATTGGAGGTCCGTTAAAACATTAACAGTCGATTTAATTCCGTCAAAACTGTCAAAATGGACGGTGCCTACAATATTATTTTTGAAAATGAAGATGTTTTAGAAAATTTGGATAATTTGGAGCACGTTATACGCCGTCCTAAGATTTTCAAAACACAGCGTGACTACTTTGACGAATACGCTGACTTGGGCCTTAATTCTGTTGGTGCATTATAGTTCGATGACAGATCCACGGTCAGGTCACGCGACGTCTTTTTCCATACGATTGACGCCTACATTGCTTGATTTGAAGCGGCAATGAAACTAAATCGCCACGTTCATCCAGTTGTCATTGTACTACAATGCATTAACAGAATCTAGGCCCTGGACTTCTGCAGCCATCCTTCGTGTTTCATAGAAGTCGTAACGGCGTCTGTTTTTTTTTATTTTCCACTACATCTTTGTTCTTTGACACTAAATGGGTGAGGATATCCTTTTCGTTAGCAGAAAAATTGGGTTATCGTGTTTTCTTAGACATCCCTTGTAATTTAATTTAGAAAACGCACGAATTTAACAAAATCACAACAAAACAAACTAGAAAAATCTTTTCACAACCTCAAAAGCGTTGAACCACAGACGCAAATGTTTAACGTTTGACAGGAATTTGAATGACTGGTTTGCGTTTCATTCACGTAATGCTTGATTTACTAATGGTCTGTTAAATTTAGCTCATAGGACATGGACATTTTAACATTGCTTTAACATCCTTGTTAGTTTTGACGGCTGATTTATAAATGCCGCGTTTACCACTAACAAACAGAGTTTGATGAAACCGGGTCTTTATGTATTATAATATTTAATAATTTAAAAAATACAAAGAAAATAGATAGGTGTGTAATGTAATAGAACAAAAACAGTTATAGACAACAAAAACAGTTATGTGATCTAAAGGATAGGGCTCAGCTTAGTGCTGTGAATACACCATCAATGTGAATTTTCTCAGATTTTTCGGCATAATCGACCAGCCCACTCCCACTTCCGTACTTACTTGCCTGACTACAAGCCAATCCAATTTCACTATGGTCATTATTGGAAAATAAAGTGACAAATGACGTGTCGCCCTCCTATTCTGTAATTGTACTCTCTGTTAGGTTAAGCATCTTAACAATGGCGAATAACATGTGTGTATAAACAGCTGGACTTGGCCTCCGTGGTTGAGTATGGCTTATACCTACCTCAGGGAAGAGACCCGTGCCCCTCCGCGGGGACATAATGGGTTTAAGATGATCAAACAGCTAGAGTGGCTTAAAAATAATTATTTACCCCTGTTCCTAGTAGGAACGTATTTACAGATATTTTAATCTCTGACTGATTATTCTCGCGTTCTTGTAGCAGAACGAAAACACATACGTAGTGAAGCGAGTAATGTCTGTCTCTAAAGACCATATCGACGGTTAAAAGGTAATAGGGCATAAGCGACATTTACGCAGTTTTTTTTTTTAAGTAAGATTGCATTCAAAAGTCATTTTGGGCCAAAATGTCGCTTATGCCCTATTACCTTTTAACCGTCGATATATTTCAATCGATTTTAAGCAACAGCTCTTATAACTACAGAGAGCTCGAGCCGGACGGGGCTGTCGCCGATCAAGGAGTTGGAACAGAACTGGGAGCAAGGCTTCACGTCGCTGAACTGCCTGCGTTGGGCACCGCAGCCCGGCCAGGGCCTTGTCTATGCCAACAACACCGGCCAGCTTATAATCATGAGTTAGATCCACTTTTAGGTATGTGAGCTTCTCTTGCGCCAAAGTAGTATGTAGCGTCGTCACTTGTTTACTTTAAGCCGCGGCTCCTGTGACCATAAGACTTACGGAACTGTGCTGCGGTATTTGTTTTATCTCCTGTTGTATCGAATACAGACGTTGGTTAATTATATTATTCGTTCGGGTGTTGACAGTAATGAAATCGCGAACTCTTAGAAGTGGTTTCTGTTAGAGTTTGGTAAAGCTAAGTTTGCAATGGAATTAAGTGGCAACCCCGCAGAAAGACTACTGGAGCAATTCTCGTTTCTGTCACTTTCATTGTTAAGCTTGCTTAAACATTTTTGATTCTTTGAATGTTGAATATAAATTCTTATCTAAGCCCGATCAAGTATCTAGACTATAATCGGGGTTAGGTATAAAGATAGGGACACCATACCTTTTTTTAAATCTACCATTTTTAGGCCATTTCAAAGTTAGCTTTGTCAGACTCTATTGAAGGTTGAGTCATGTCCGTTGTTGAAAGATCTCTTAATTTTTTTATGACGACGTTGAAAAATATTATTGTTAACTTTGGCGGAATTTTGAACTTGATGTTAATCTATTTAATAATAGCCATACTCTCTTATAAGTTTTTTTACATAAACTAATTGATGTCACTGTAGTTGGTCATATTCAGGCCGTAATTACTGTATAGTATAACCTAAAATTATCTTTCTCCGATGAATCCACTTGGTTCTATATTTTCAAAATTGCCTTCTCTATCACTATTTTGTGAATTTTCTTAAAACTAGGTATCTAACGTTGGTCTTCTCAAGTCAAGCTTTGTTAATATGTTTTCAGTTATCCTTTCTCTAAGGGCAGCAACTCTGTTCTAACTTCATTATTATCAATTCACCTTCGATTCTAATCCGACATTCATTTCTCAGAAATGGATCGCGTGTAGGTTATAGTAAATATACCTTACATATTTTTAGCTTGCATTACAAACAAATCTGTAATTCAGCGGTAGCTAGACCAAGAATGTACCGACGGAAATAAAACTGTTTGTGAATGAACCCCTGCTACCTATCTTATGGGACTTCTCGAAACCAACTACCGCCCCAAAAAAGAGATACAGTCTGTTGCTTTTAGAATATACCTCAGGCTCGGTTTTTGCCGAAAGCACACGAGTGTACTACTTCCTGCTCTGTATAAGTGAAATTAAGTGTGGTATTAGTTCCGATTTCGAAATTAAGAGTCATTAGTTCCGATATTTCTATTACAAGAATAAAGCCGGGTCCGCTGCGCCATGTTACGCGTGTTACAAAAAACGTAACACGTAATTATAATAAAAATGGGGAGTGGTATTAATTTTTTACGTGTTACTTAACACGTAACGTAACGTTATGTAACACGTAACGTGTTATACCATGCCCCATTTTTATTATATTTACGTGTTACGTTTTTTGTAACACGCGTAACATGGCGCAGCGGACCCGGCTTAACTATATCCGATTCTATCCGATAGTAGCCGAGGTATGTTCTAAAAGCTAACAGACTTGTATCTTGGTTTTTTTAAAGTGAACATCAAGATCTAAAAATTATGATAGCTATGTTTAGAACCTGCAACATAGATCTCATTTGTTTTTTAGTTACTTCTGGGTTGATTTTAATTTATAATAGCAGTACTAGATACCCAGATTCTATTCCCAGTGCGGGCATGTAGGTACCCATGGCTTTGTTTTCTAAGTGATGTACATATGTGAAGTTATAGTTGCAATACCACTAACAATGAAGGAAAATCGTGAGGAAATCTGAGTGTCAGAACTATTAAGATCTATATTTACGAACTGTATACCTCAGCGATTGAAATCGCCAATCCGCGGTGGGCAAGCGTTGTTATTAGTAACAACGCGCGCCCACTGCGGACCGCGTCCACTCTCTCTCTGAGATGGCCTGTGTCCTTCAGTCTAATGTATATAATATATGCTACTTACACTTATGATATTTTAATAAAAAACTTTTCTTATCGCTTATGTATGTTCCTAACTTCTTTATGTATTTTTTTATCTACCTATTGTTTTGTTATGCTTCGGAGAAAAACATATTATTTTATTAGGCGACCCATTCATTAACCTGTGTATTTTATTGTACAGTACTATAGTTATGTTAAAGATTAATGTAATTTTTATTACCTATCGAAGTTGAATAGCTAAGCCTTACTTGTATCATATTTCTAGAATTAAATCCTCTTTCGGTAAGTCAGTATAGGACTAAAAATCACATGTGAAGCCAATAATCTTCCCGAGGAAAGATAAATGTTCGGGTTAAATCGGGATTCCACCCCACGCCTCTCGTCATATTGGGTCAGCACTATCACTACCGACCCCTATATTACACTAAGCTAGATATTATAGGATTCTATGTGATAACTTAACCATTGCGGGCTGTAGGTACTCAATCAGTAAATTATTGGATATCACGTAGAGTAAACTATTTTACATGTACAGTCACGAGCAATAATATGTATACCTGTCACATTTTCTAAAAATCTTAACTTAAACCAATCTACAAAGAAGGATACGACAATTTGTCCTAAATTATGTAGCCAATGGTTAGATAATTTTGGACAAATTGTCTTACACATGTGCAGTGCAAAACAAAATGTGTAGGTCGTACAAAATGTGACAGTGTATATAATATTGTTGCTCGTGACATGAACTGTACATGAACTGGCACCTGTATCGTTTTGTTTTGTTGCATCCCTTTGAACATATTTATCTAACTCTAGTGTAAATTGGGTCTAATCTATTCGAACCCCAACTCTACTAACTCCAGTAGTTTGTCACATAGACTGGTGCAGTCTCTCCTACTTTAAGATCTAAGCGTATCAGGGGTGATATCCGTAACACATTTCAATCCGTTTTGAGGTTGTTTATTATGATCATGTGTGGAGCCTTTTATTTGCGTAATGTGCTTATTGGATGTTGTATTTAAAGTACGTCAAAGACTGATTTACATTGTATCAGCAACATGAACGTGGAAAGTTCACGTGTTTGTGTTGGTAGTGAACATCCAATGAGAAATGTTATGGTAACATGTGGATATTTCGAAAAAATATCGTTTTACCATTGAATTTTATAACATTCAATGGTTTTACTTGTCAAAATTGAGTAAAAGATGAAAAAGAAAAGATGAAATTTAAGCAATTCTAAATTATTTTTTGGCTGTACATTTCATGATTTTATTTAAAACTGGGATATACCTACGTTTTGTACATAGTTTAAGTTGAGTTTGAGTCTAAAGAGCATAGTTTATTTGTGATAATTACGATATATTTAAATATATACCTATCTATTACTTACATAATAATGTGATCAGACTGTGCAAAGTTAGATTGCTTGAATCGAATAAAATCACTACTGCGGAGTAAAATATATTTTGGTTTTACTCACACTTATTATCTACTAATGAAAAGTTTCCTTGAAGTCTGATTTAAATAATATTTATTCAGTTTCAATAGAATGTAATTGCATTAATGACGCAGAAAAAAATTATACATTAAAATTATTCTAATAAAATATGATACAAATAATTTAGAAAATGTATGTAACCATTGAATATGATGTAACTTACTAAACATCAAAAATATGAACTGAATTTTTCGTTTCCTAGGTAGGTATCAACATCCGACTGTTTAACACTTTCATTAAAAATATTTTTGAAGCCTTGTAAACTAGCAAGTGCAATTCCTTGCATTTAACCAATACTGAAAATATTTGAATACAGCTCAAGTTTAACAATTTATACTTCTGATATTGATCTAGAGTAAAAACGAAACTTACAAACATTTTAATAAAAATATTATACTGTCATATATACAAGTCTCATTCTCCTATATAGATCTTCGGTTCCTGCGTTATTTTGTCATTTTCCAAAGGCTAGGTATAACTTAAGCGAACTCGTAACTAATGTGACAAATATTATACTTCGTGTGCGACTTTCGGGGTCGCCACTAAACACGTCATAAAAACTAAAATTGGTTTTAACAACTTACAAAACATATAAGTCAAACCATTAAAATAACGCTAACTCTACAAATCTTTATTATAAAATGTTAATTTGCTCGTAGCACATACATACATCATCCCTGACATCACAGACCAAATGTAAATTCCTATCAGAATAGCATGTTTACTGTTGAACGTGGACACAGCAGCGTCGCGACACCCTCTGGTGACTTAGAAGCGATCGATATAATAGCATCTATGCCGCGGTTACACGTCCCCAACTCGCTAGGTGCTTCCCCTCCTTTCCTTCGACACTCGCTCCCTAGCGAGCCGAGCTGAGCGCAGCCGCGGTACTAAACTTCTGTGTGCGTATACTGAGTTTTTTCATTCACTCTCGATAGTGAGAGCGTTTGCGATTTGCATAGGAGTGACAAAGAGACAACTAGGTGGCGCGCTCTGTCACTCCTATACAAACTGCAAACGCTCTCACTATCGAAAGTGAAAGACAAAACTCAGTATAAGCACTCTGTTGTAGGAGGTGACGACTTAGTGAAATGCAATTAGCGTTAGTGTTCGAGCGGCTTGAGCTCTTTAATTTGCTTTATGAGGTAAGCCTTCTCGTCGTTGAACTGCTCGTCCTCGCAGCGATCCGTGTGGAACTTGGTGAGGAAGTCCACCAGCTTGTCCTGATTCCGCAACAGGATGTCCAGGATGGGCTTGGGCTTATTTGGATTGGCTACAAATACCTGGAACAAGCAAGACATTAACTTAGAGCGCCACCCTTGCTGGTGAAGGTGGTGTTAGTCTGAAAACTTTGCGAGGTGCTTTGAAAGCGTAATGCAAAGACCAGGGTGTAATTTAATGCACTAAAGTAAAATGACTGGTCTTGTCAAGTGAGGTGTCTTTTTATACCATTGACGGCTAAAAGGTTGGATACGTGAGCATGCAACTAAGAGAGGAAATGAAATCACCACATTCATGATTAATAGTTACATTAATGAAGCGGTGGTGGCGTAGTGGGGTTGACCCTTGCTTCTCGATCGGGTTCGAACCACGCATGTACCAATGACTTTTAGTTACGTACATTTGTTTGTACAGCAACACCATTCGCTGATAAATTGTGCCCGGATAACGGCGACAGGCTTGCCACTTGTCACGTTTGGGACCTAATAAACTCGGCAAAACGTGGGTCCAGTTCTAGAGACTGGTGCCTCTGCCTACCCCTTCGGGGATAACGGGCGTGAGTTTTTTTTTTTATGAAATAAAGATAATAATACTCATTGTACTACAATGCAATCACAAAGTCTAGGCCCAGTTGCTACAGCGCGAGGCCCTTGATTTCTGAATTTGTTTTAAGGTAGAAGTGTAGTAGAAATACCACTCGCTAATACTGAAGGCAACTAAATCGTGAGGATTATTTTTCCAATGGCCCATCTATCTCTTTCTGAGAGTAGGCCTGTGCTCTGCAGTGATCAGAGATGAGACTTTCCGACTCTGAGGCACAATCGAACCCTACACGAGTATCGGTAATAAATTACGCAAAAAAAATGGTACCAATCTTTTTTTTTCCAATTCAAATTTTTTCTAGTACTCTTACATCCGTTGGCTCAAAAGATACTGGGCAGGCGGGCCACTGAAAGTCTTCTTCAAAGTCTTGCGTCTTTTCGAGACAAAGAAAATCTCGTAGTCTTCGAACACAATAACACTTTTTAATTAGGAAAACTACAGTGAATGTTTGGGATATAAAATACAATAAAAATAGAAATCAGAGGCACGTTGACGTTAGATGCGGGTCAGTAGTGTGTCGGGGTTCGCAAAATTTCCGGTGACGCGACGTAGCGACAGATGGTCGTAGACCATTATTTATGGTGGCATATTCAAATGCCGCTGATGGCGCAGACAGATACTTTTGATCTTTTGGGCCAACTGATGTAAATAACTTTTGAATTGGGTATTTGACAGGATGTCAAATGAGTTACTTTTAAAACGGAATTTTGTATGAAAATACTTGCTTGTGACGTCATATTTCAGAGCACTTTTTTTATGTTTCATCTATATAAAAATTGTAATAACTTGTAAATGATTAAAAGAAATACATTTTCCGAATCATTTTGTAATTTTTGTTTTAATCGAGCATCTCAAATAATTTATTGTTGATAGTGTCAAATACCGTATTATGAAAGCTGGAAGAATAATACTCACCTTAAACACATGGAACGCCTCGAACTGAATATTCCGCGACTTCTCCTTGAGCATGTTCATCATTAGCTTGAGGTTGTCCGGATTGGTGATGTAGCGAGTCATGATAGAGAAGTTGTGTCGGTCAAGCAGCAACTCGCCGAGCAGCTTGAGGCTCTGTCGCCGCGTCACGTAGTTCTCGGAGTTGAGTAGCCGCTGGTAGTGCCCAAACACCTTATCGTAGTTCGCTTCTAGAAACTCCGCGCACAGTAACTTGTGTCGCGTTAGCAATTCCTGCAACGTCATGGGGGCGTGAGTCGGTCATTATTGTTTGGGTTTTCGTGTACATTTAAAAAATGTTATGCTCTATAGTCGTTAAGCCAAGTCAGAGGCCCAAGGGCGGCTTGAAAACTTCTGACAGTAAGACCAGCCACTAGTCTTACAAGCCTCCACCAATCCGGACTTGGCCCCCGTGGTGGAGTATGGCCTATACCTTCCTCAGGGAAGAGACCCGTGCCCCTTGGTGGGGACATAATGGGTTGATGATGATGCTCTATACTCCATATGTTTAGGTACTTAACTAAAGGTAAACAATCTTGATGAGTCTTTTTATTGAAATATACAGTTTTTAAATCAATTTTTTCACAAATTAAATGTGTTTTTATGAAATAACATTTGATTTCACATTGAATTGGTAATGTGAAAAGATTTTGGTTTAATAAGTGTACATTTCAATAAAAAGGAGTATCAAGATTGTTTACCTTTAGTTAAGTACCTAAACATATGAGTTGTGTCCGTCATTCAGTCACATAACTCAGTGTATTGTACCAAATAAATACTTTTTCGTTCCGAACATTTGGAAAGACGAATGGACGGGTAATACTACGAGGGTTTTTCTTTAGGTACCCATTGTAGAGAACCCGTAATAAACTGTATTTTGCTCGGTTTTTCCAATCAATTTGTTGAGGAAAGGCCTAAAGGACAGCCAAATAAAAAACCGTCGATAGCACATCAGCCTTTTTTCCATTCAATCGGATAAATTATATTGGTAGGTATCTATGTATGTGAAAAGATATAAAGCAAAAAAGTGAATGCTGCTCAGCTCCAATAAAGAAATTCCTCTAAACAAAACAGAGGCCAATTTATGCGCACCAAATCCTGTCGGAGTCCTGATGTTTGCGACAGCAATTACTATGAAGTGTTGACAGACGACTGGGATCGATCTAGATTTGGTACGCGTAATACCAAATCTATGCCTGGTGGTGAATGTTTATGTTTATGTTAATATAAGAGCAGAGCACCTCTACTTAATTAACGTATTAAACATATTGCAACGCCGGAACTCACCTTAAAAGTAGAGAAGGCATCTGAGGCGATATCAAAAGTAGAGACTTCCACGTAGCGGAAGAAATTGTAAAAGTCCTCTGAGTAGAGCATGATCTTGGCGAGCGCTTCATAGCGCGCGCACTCTCGCAGCATCGTCCCGCAGTTGGAGGCAATCTCCTGATGCTCGTAGCTGCAAAGAAATACTGCCGTTAGCTAAGAAAATTTCGATTCATGGGTGTACCCAGAATCACATTTGGTTATAATGGTTATCTCTTGCAGAGAACACTTATAAACATCAATGATCAATCATCATCATCATCATATACTCGTACATCGATCAATCAGCCCAAACATGTCCCCTGCTGGATTTGGGCATCCCTAAGGCAAGCCACTTCCTTCTGTACTCGGCCTCCCTAATCCAGCCGCTTGCAAGATGTTAGGCTGATTATGTATTTATAATTTTAATTATGTTGTTACGTAACAATAAATTTTAAGCTTGTGGTTACTAGCCAAGGATGTAATAAAGAAAGATCTCATGGAATGCTGAGCCTCCACAAAAGTCAGGAAGAAAGCAAAATGCAAAGAGAAAACAAGGGAAGCTGACACCTGTTATTTTTGTACAATACGTCATAATAAAGGGTGTTTTTTTTAGAGGTTAGGTTTTCAAGATGAAATAAAACGCATATAATTTAATGGTATGGCCAAGAATTTAGCTTTATTATAAAGATAAGGGTTTGCCATTATGTTTTAAAAATGATTTCGGGCAAGTGGCCGCCGCGGCTGGTTCGAATAAATTTTCGTTCGATTAAATAAACTTTTGGTGAGCGTATTATCTCGCGTCGTGGACCTGTGGAGTGGCCTCCAAGATCGTGAGATATAACACCGCTGGATTATTTCTTGTGGGGCTATGTGAAGTCGCTTGTCTACGCAGATAAGCCCGAGACGCTTGACGTCTTGGAAGAGAATATTCGGCGCGTTATTGCTGACATACGGCCCCAATTGCTGCAAAAAGTGGTCGAAAATTGGGCCTCTCGCCTGGAATTTATTCGAACCAGCCGCGGCGGCCACTTGCCCGAAATCATTTTTAAAACATAATGGCAAACCCTTATCTTTATAATAAAGCTAAATTCTTGGCCATACCATTAAATTATATGCGTTTTATTTCATCTTGAAAACCTAACCTCTAAAAAAACACCCTTTATAACTAACGTTAGTATGAAAGAGAAAGAGAGTGGCACTAGCCAAGGGATTCGAGGCAGACGCGGATCCAGCCCTCAAAAAAGGTAATAGCCACCCAAAAATCGACCAAATGCCAGTCGGAATATGAACTCGCTCATGAATCTCTCGATCACGAAAATTACAAAAGTAAAGTAAAGTGTTTGCACATCACAATGTCACATTTGACGACGACTTCTGTGGCGCAGCGGTTACAGCATCTGTCTACGCTGCGAGAGGTCCCGGGTTCGAATCCCGGCTGGGGACAAAAAAAACGCCAGGTCTTCGATGTTTACATGTTTGTGATGTCGCTGTTTCGGGATCCCACGACACAGGTTATTCTAGTTTGGGGAAGAAGCAATGTACGTGCCTGTATGTTAATGTCTGTTAAAAAAAAGAAAACATTTACACTCTTAAATAACCGATAAGTTCTGAACCGATTACGATTAAATTTTTACAACGCTAAATCTTATTCGGTTTAATTGGGGTTTGTGGGCATGCCAATCGTGCGCACAACGGTGGATCCGCTGGAAGCTAGGAGTTAAGACGAGTCGGCTGTCGGCTCAATGAGACATGTCGCCGCTGGCTTCTAGTGAGAATGGTCGAGAGAACGAAGAAATGATAATTCTTTGTTGGAATGTCTAGCAGTGGACGAATGTGGGGTGATGGTAAAAGAATGCAGATGACATTGTAGCTGACGATGTAACATAGACCAATGTATTTTTTTTAAACTTTTTATTCAATATCCAATTTTAAGATTCATTTACATTTGGACCTATTGCACTGACTTTGTTTTTACTTGTTTAATTAATTTTGAAAGCAACAAAAATATTCAGTTGATATAAATGTACGGCCTATACCTTCCTCAGGGAAGAGACCCGTGCCCCTCGGTGGGGAAATATAGGTTGGTTGAAGATGATATAAATGTACTGAAAAAAAAATCTGAATCTGATATTCTGTTTGCGTGATGTATGTACAATAACGAATATGCTCCCTTTGGCATATCTAAATAGACGGGCCTAGCCCCCAGACAATGCTGTTGTACGTACCATTATTTATAAAAACGGCAAAATAATCACTTTATTGTATGGGAGCCACCGTCAAATATTTATTTTATTGTGGTTTTTAGTACTCCGTTGTATTAAGCCAATCTTTTGTCTGCCTTGTTGGTCTACCCGTTGAGATCCTTAACTAACAAGACAGAAGTCGTAGGTTCGATTCCCACTGGGTGGCGCCGTACATTTCCATGTTAGTAATGTCCTTGCCTGGTTACTATAGCACAGGGCATCTTATTTCGAGACCAGATCATTGTGATTGTGTTGCGTGGAAGTTATTTACAATTTTTTTTAAATTGTGTTTCGCAGGCACTAGATACAGGTCCAATAGGCTATTTGACCGATTTCTAAGCGCTATCTCATATGGTTCGTTAGTGTTCATGGAGACCTCAGAAAGTGGTCATTTTAAATTAAAGATAAAGATATTTTATTCAAGAAAACAATTATATTTATTATTTCTTCTAAAAAAGGCAAACAATTTTTTTTCAAATAAGGCTCCAAAACGCTATCTTAGGCAATATGGCGTCGCACAGGAATTATGACGTCACTTCCCCTAAACCAACCAATTAACGTAAGAAAGAATGAATGACAGACGCCATTTTACTAAAATGTGACGTCATCATTGAAACGGCCAATCCAGGCCGTTTTCGATACAATGGCGGCAGATACAAATTATCAAATCTTATCTTGCGTTTTTTTACAAATCATAATTTGTTTTTTAGTTAAAAAGCCTTAAATAGGTTTTTAGACACGTAATACGAATACTTACGTATAAATAATACTGTTTTTTTCACACTGTCAAATAGCCTATTACGACTTACGAATGGTTCTTACCCAGACATCAAGGTGAAAAGTATCTCTGGTTTGGTGCAGATGTACTCGACGGTAGGCGAGCGGGTGCCGATCTGGCGGCGCAGCACGTTGTTGAACACCTGCGCCACATCCTTCTTGCCCTCAAAGTCTATGCGGTTTAGGTTCTGTTGAAAAATTAAATTTGATTCAGAGCTAAGAATCTAGTTGTGAATTTACTTCTACACTTGAACAGTCTTAACTTAACAGAAGTTAAAATGAGAAAATTACTTTGCTAAATTACGCCAATATCCCACAAGCACCATGCGGTTAGATAATGCACCGCCCTCCCTCCCACTTTTTCAAGCAGAAGCAAGACACGAACACACCACCACCGACAACAATACTTGTGTGAGACAATGCGCATTGTGGGAAAAAGCGGGAGGGAGGGCGGTGCATTATCCAACCGCATGGTGCTTGTGGGATATTGGCGTAATTTAGCAAAGTATTTTTCACATTTTAATGCTATTATGGATTTCCGCAAAGTAACGCCTGATTCTATACAATATCTTAACAGACGTTTGTTTTTATTTATTTTATGTCTGCCATGACTCGTAGTCATTATCAGATGCGTTTTTTAAGTTTTTTTTAATTGGGTGGCTATCCAGTGGTCATCACCAGTTTATTTTTATAATTTAGTCTCTAAGCCTTATCGCCTCATATTGAGGGTGAGGATGTGCCATCGTTTTAACCAATTTATGTTTAAGACCATTTTAACTAGGCTCAATTTATTTTTTACTCAATGAATTTATTTTGTCCTTTACGGTAGCCATCGGCATGTAATCATGGATCTCAGTATTTTTAGTTATAGGCTCTAGTCTTTTTAATAATTGAAATCTTATTATAGGTAGCGTCACGAGATATGAGCGCTCGACGAAGCTGGTGGGGGTGTCTAATCGCATGTGTACAATCGCACACAAAACTTCTAATGATCGCGCGGCCCTTATTAGCGCTGAATTAAATCGATCGTTGAAATATGACTAAAGTAAAACATTGAGCAAACATAACCGTACCATTGAGTTTTACAGTAACTTCCCGATTTAAATACAATTAATCTAATTTTGTAATCTAATCAATGTAATAAGGTAATAGCTAGAATAATAACGCTAAGATTCATATCATGTGGCAGAGGTACTAAGTATTAGCTCCATTAAATCATGTTTTGATCACTTCGGCCGTTTAGGAAACCGGAGTTTGGAAACCGTTTCCTAAAAGGATTTTTTTATCCTGGTACGTAACTGGTTTCCTATAAAGATTTTTATATCCTTTTCCGTAACTGGTTTCCTATAAAGATTTTTTTATCCTTTTACGTAACTGGTTTACTATAAAGATTTTTTATATTTTTATGTAACATAATAAGTTAAGTACATTGGCAAGAAAAAAGTAACAGTAGCCATTTCAATTGAAATTTTCATTAAGGAGACTAAAGTTACTAATATTCTTAAAACTAACTGCAAAAAAAGTAAAAGCTATCAATAAATAGACACCGAAATTGTTAATGCAATAAAAAACTTGGGAAATGGACTGATAACTGTGATGACTGTATTGAAATTATTTCACCATACGTATTTTTATTTTTATTTCAAAACTAAGGATATTGTTTTCATTTAATCTTAAGTAGAGTGGTTTTTATATTTGTTAATGAATTCATTTTATGTTATTTCATTTTGAGTGTTGTGAATGTTAATTTTCTATCTGATTTGTTATTTTACATTCGTGAATAAATAAATGTAAAATGTTATAACATGTTAAGTTATTATTAAGTTTTACAAAAACCATTAATTAAATACAATACTCAATTCCAATAAACATTTCATCTGCAATCCGGTTATCAGTTTCGTAGGTGGCTGAAATAACATAAACATAGTACTCTTAGGAAACCAGTTACGTAGAAAGATAAACAAATCTTTATAGGAAACCAGTTACGTAGCAGGATAAAAAAATCCTTTTAGGAAACTGGTTTCCAAACTCCGGTTTCCTAAACGGCCGAAGCGGTTTTGATATAGAAGAAGAAGGTTTAATTTTGATTAAAACGTCTTTTAACACATTTTGTTTCGGCATCCTTTCCACAACGAAACAAAAAAACGCACGCGGGAAATGAGCTACCAATCACGCGCTCGCACTAGCCGGCGATCGCCCTCTCTCCGTCGATCGCCGTCTCTCCGTCGCCCCTCACGCTCCCTCCTCCCACCAAAAGTCACCAAACAATGTCAGCGCTCATAACTCGTGACGCGTAGTATGCACAGTCGACAGCTGACGTGCTTCACATTTTAGTTGCAAAGTCGCCCGTAATGCAACATAGTAGAGTGCATGGGTGTATACCATGATGTGCTGTCGACTGTACTTGATTTGTGGATTGAGAAAATATTTTTATGTATTTTGTATAATTATCTACTTTTCTAACAGTGGCATGATCACCTTTATCAGTACTTATTTTTACTAGTGATAGAGCTAAGAATTTTTATAAGCAAAGGATTTAACTTATTGAAAACAATCCCGCACAATAAGTGATATCCTTTGCATCAGAAATGCCCCTAAGCGGTAGTCAAGGCCATGGTTCTTGAGACTTTGCCCTATCTCCTTAACAAATAAATACAAAAGGCATGAAAAGGTATTATTTTTTATTTAATTTTTTTTTAGTTTATTGGGGAAACTTGCAGCTTACATTAAAAAATAGCACATATTTGATTTTACTAAAAGCTAAAAATAAGTTTCCGCATATGGTGAGGTTGGTGATTAATTGTGGTGATTAATTGTATTATTATTATATTATTGTAGTAAATTAGCATGAAATAAGTAACAAACCTGAATAAGAAGTAGCAGGAGGTTTGTGTTGTAGAGCTCCTGTGCCAGCTGTGCCACAATAATGTCTGTCTGTGGCTCAGCATCTGATGTTCCGTACAGCATGTTCTTTATCAACAGCTGAAAATACCAATTTCATCAGTTTGAGAGGCCAGCATTTTGTTGCATGCATTCTCCTGTATACTGGCATTGTCATAATAAGTTTTGTGTAGGTGGTTCTGTTTTAATATTTAAAAAAAAACCAAAATATTGCACATACACATAGATAAACATGATGAAATTTTCCCCTCTTAACCTCCCACCGCCACTGGTGAGTCCACTTTTTTTTTTTTTGTATAGACCTACTGCACTATAGTTTTAATTTATCCTTTTCTATCCGGCAGTACTTATGGGTCCATGGGTAATTCCTCTAGCATTTTCTTTCCCCGTTGACCCATTGCAGTATAGAGTATGATATTAATAAATAGGAAAATGCCGAGATTATAATGATCCAACCTTCTTACTTTTCAAACATGACAGCGGTGGTGGGACCATGGTTAAAAGACGGTTTGTTTCAATTACTCGTAGACCCACTCTAGTGCAGTGGGTCTGCAGAGAAAAAAAAATACCTGTGGACCCACTAGTGGGGCATAGTGGTGAAACCACAATTAAAAGGGGGAAATGTTAAAGTTCTGCTGTCAAATTGTTGCCACTTTTTAGGTTAGCATATTCCAGCTCAATATTGTGCTTTAGGCTTACTTCCTCAGAAATAATAAATCACTATCAGTAACTTCTACGGAAGTATTAACGAGTTTTACTAGTTAGTAAGTTACTACTCTCTTAGTTGTGGTGCATGCAAAGTAAACACAGAAACATCTTACAGGTTCATGATACAAAAATATGTTCTACTCACCAGATTTTTGCTCACATCTTCCTGGGCTTTTTCCGCCTTCTTGTCTCCTCTTTCTAGAGCAGTAACAGCATCTTTCAGTGATCTCACAGTGATTTCAGGGCTCTTCTGCGATTTACCAAAAAGAGGCATAGTATTCTGTTGATTTAGACAGATAAGCTAATGAATTCTGTCTTCATAAGATCGTATCTGCAAGAGATAGGGAACCAATCAACTACGCACAATACACACAGACATCAAGTAACATTCACGAGAACGCGTATTTCCTATGAACTTGCACTTGATATTCGCTAGAATGCAAAAGAAATAAAATGAGCTGTGACAAATGTTTAAAACGTCGCCCAACCTGGCGCAGGCACTCGGGAAGTTGAACTATAGTTGCCTATTATACATTTATTATCGTACTAACTGAAATAGGCAAATAACTCTTATTTTAACTCACTTTCGAATTAATTGTTACAATTTTCTTTAGCTAACGAGATAGGACAGGTAAAAACGAACAGCTGTGATGTCAATTTCCAATCAAATTATTGCCAGAACAAAAATTAAAAAGAGCGAATGAATCATCTGACTATTCCTATCTGTGAACCGTGAGCTTTTTTTGACATTTCGGGGAGACTTGTGCTTGTCACTGTGGCTTGTCATACATAATTTGGCCGCACATGTGGCTTTTCGTATTTCTTATAATTTCTCCCGTAAAATAACATTTAAGTTTAGTTTAATTGGGTAATAATGGCCGAGGCATCCGGTGAAAAGCTATCAAAGAAGTGAGTATCAAGTGTAACAACAAAATGATTACAGCGAAGTCGTTCGCTACTTTAGCTGGTGTCGTGGCCCGGAGGACTTCCTACTGTATGAATAGAATTGCGGGCTCATCTACTGCCGTTAACAAAGGGTTGGTTACATTTTCAGAATGTTTAAAAGATAAAATTTCTAAAATTCACCTTCTTTTCCTTTGTAGTGAGTTAAAGAGGAGACTCAAAACTGAGCAAAAGATCAAAGAGAAAGCGGAAAAGGTTGCCCAGCAGCCCGCACCCACGGCTGTTGCTGGACAGAAGTCCGCCAAAGTATCGGAAGAAGAAATCAGCCCCAATGAGTATTACAAACTAAGATCAACTGCCGTAGCGGCACTTAAGACTGGTCCCAAGGAGGACCACCCTTACCCCCACAAATTCCATGTCACGATATCCTTAGAAGATTTCATAGAGAAGTACAATAATCTTAACAGTGGCGATGTACTTGAGAATGTTACCCTTTCTCTAGCAGGAAGAGTTCATTCTATCAGAGAATCTGGGGCCAAACTAATATTCTATGATCTGAGAGCTGAAGGTGTCAAGATTCAGGTATGATTGTTTGATCTTCTTGAAATTCTGGGATTCTGTGGACAAATGACTGATGTGTGGAAGTATTTTTACTGTTTATTTTATTTCTGTTCCAATGAGACGAAAATCATCTTGACTGATATTGTTAGCAAACTGACCCTATTGAGTTCTTTTTCATTTAGCCACCACTACAAATTATGCTGAAAGAATACTGATATTGATGAAGTATATCATCATCAACCCTTTATGTCCCCACCGAGGAGCACGGGTCTCTTCACCGAGGAAGGTATAGGCCATACTCCACCACCAAGTCCGGATTGGTGGAGAAGTCCGGATTGGTGGAGAATGTAGAGTATATATATATAGTATACAGTATATATGAAATTACTGATATTGTTGTAATGGGCCAGATTGAAAAAAAAACTTTGGCCTTTGCATTTATATGAGATTATTTATACACTCACACTAGTTAGATAGATAAAGGGACAACTTGGGTGCAGCAGTGCCTGGGACAGTTTTTAGATGGAGTAGGGTAGCCAAGCACCTATACTATCCTGACAGCTTAGTCGGTCTTGCCCACAGGAAAGACAAATCAATAAGTGAGAAGCCAACCAAGTCATTGGTACATGCCTGCATTGGGAATTGAACCTGGTTCAGATTAGATATTGTAATTAATAATAATAATATAAGCCTTTATTTCTTGACTACAAGTTTCTACTTTCATATTATAATCTATTTTTAAGGTGTTCATATTTTATGTCACATGACACTAGCACTGAAACTCGTCTAGTTGTCTCTCAACATAGTCCTCCTCCATGTTCTTCCACATCACCCTATCCAATGCTGTTCTTTTGAAGTTATGTGGCAGATCATCCTTCCATCATTTTTGTAGTCTTTCCATCCTCCTGATCCCGTATATGATGATCCTGTTCTTGTGGTTCCTCCAGATCCTTTTGAGGAAGACCTCAAAAAAAAGCGATAGATACAATACAAACGAAAAAAAAAGGAGATATAGTAATTTTAATCAAAATCATCTTGCTTCCACAGGTAATGGCTAATGCCAAAATGTATGAATCAGAAGAGAAGTTCACTGTGGACACAGACAAATTGAGACGGGGTGATATCATTGGGTGCATTGGACATCCCGGCAAGACCAAGAAAGGAGAGCTCTCCATGGTGCCTAAAACCATCAAGTTGCTATCTCCATGCCTGCATATGCTGCCCCATCTGCACTTTGGACTGAAAGACAAAGAAACAAGATTTAGGAAAAGATACTTGGATCTTATTTTGAACGATAAGGTTTGTAATGTTTTTGCATATACAGTAGAGTGTTGATTATCTGAACTAATTGGGGGCATGGGTGTTCGGAAAACAAGTTTATTTTGCCTGTAGTGCCTGTAGAATAAATATTTGTCTGAAGGCAAATATTTATTCACTGCCATTTTTAAATCAGTGTTATTTATAAAATTGTGATATGGTTCTGTTCTGTTACTGAAAGTGTTTGATTTTCTTTCAGGTTAGGACAATATTCTACACCAGAGCTAAGATTATAGCCTACATCAGACATTTTTTGGATAACATGGGTTTCCTAGAAATAGAGACACCAATGATGAACATGATTGCTGGAGGGGCCACAGCTAAACCATTTGTCACACATCACAATGATCTGAACATGGATCTGTTCATGAGAATAGCACCAGAGTTGTACCACAAGATGCTGGTAGTCGGTGGACTGGACCGTGTGTATGAAATTGGCAGGCAGTTCCGGAATGAGGGCATCGATTTGACCCACAACCCTGAGTTCACTACCTGCGAATTCTATATGGCTTACGCCGACTACAACGATTTAATCACCATAACAGAGACCCTGCTGTCAGGGATGGTTAAAAGTATTCATGGAACTTACAAGGTAAGCATTCTAAATTATGGAAAATAACATAAACCTGATATTAACCCCTTGTTCCTCGTACTAACAATCTGGTAATATATTGTTAACAACTGTTAGTTAACCACTGTGGCATACAAAGGAAGTTCTCAAGCAGTTTCTTTTTTAGTTTCAGTTTCTTCAGTTTCAACCAATAGTTCTGCCAATGTCAGGGTTGCATAAAGTAACAGCATTTTATAGAGAACCTGGGTTCACAAATTACTGGGTACTAATCTGTAAAAAAAATCATCAGATAACATAACATAACATTTACATACAGGCACATACATTGCTTCTGGCCCTACACTAGGATACCATGTGTTGTGGGAACCAGAAACAGCAATGTCACAAACATGTTAACATCCAAGACCTGGGTTTCTTTTTTTTGCTGTCCCTAGCCGGGATTCGAACCCGGGACCTCTCGCATAGTAGGCAGATGCGCTAACCGCTGCTCCTAGATAGATGAGACTGTAGGCATAGTCATAGAGACTTTGAAAAGTAAGTACCTACCTACATATGTCCAAATATATATTTACTATTACTAGCTGACCATGCAAACATTTCTCCATATTAATTAGCCTATGATGACTTACCAAATATAAACAATTATTTCATAAAAAGCGGTGGAGCCCTTTCAAAGAAGTTTGATAATACAGTATGTGTTATCAAACTTCTCTGAAACTGCTCCACCAATTTTTATGACACACTTTACTTGCATTTATACTTACTGAAATAAATTTGTAGGTGAAGTACCACCCAGATGGCCCAGATGGTGAGGAAGTGGAGGTAGATTTCACACCTCCATTTGCGAGAGTGCCTATGATCACTACTCTTGAGAAACTCCTGAATGTGAAACTCCCTCCTGCTGATAAGCTAGACACTGCCGAAGCCAACACGCTACTTAGCCAGTTGTGTGAAAAACATCAGGTGAATATTCCAGTTTTTTCTATATAATCCTTGTTTTGCTGCTTGTCTCGACTAGACATTAGAACAGCACTTGTGTGCATGTAACACGAACACCTTATAGATTTTAGTTACAGAAAGTGTCCAGTAGCAGAACCCAATTCATCCTCTGTTTCTAGATTGAATGCCCAGCTCCCAGGACAACCGCAAGACTACTTGATAAATTAGTTGGTGAATTCCTTGAGGAAAAATGCATCAATCCTACATTCATTTTGGATCATCCTCAAATCATGAGTCCTCTTTCCAAGTACCATAGAGAAGTACCAGGATTGACTGAGAGGTATGTTTTATCCAATAATATTCTACGAATTTATCTTAGGTACAATGAGTCCTTGACTGCTTTCAATGTATTTTGTGTTCATTATCATAGTAATTAAACAATAATGCTGCTTTAAACAACCTAGATAACCTTTTGAATCTGACTTTACAGATTTGAACTCTTTGTTATGAAGAAAGAAGTGTGCAATGCATATACTGAACTGAATGATCCAGCTACTCAGAGGGAACGATTTGAGCAACAGGCCAAGGACAGGGCAGCTGGTGATGATGAAACACCCCCAACAGATGAAGCCTTTTGTACAGCTCTTGAGTATGGCTTGCCACCCACTGCCGGCTGGGGACTTGGTGTTGATCGCCTCACCATGTTCTTGACAGATTCTAACAATATTAAGGTTTGTACTCATGTCTAAGATCTCTTACTCTTAATAAATAACTGTTTATGTTCATTCAGGATTGTATATTATACTGTACAATTTACATACAATATTCTCATTTTGCAGTAAAGTTGCGGAAACTATACAATCCGTCATGTGAAGTTGAAGCATATTCTGTACTTTATTAATAGTTCTCTCTCTATATTCTCTGCAGGAGGTGCTTTTATTCCCAGCTATGAAGCCAGATGACCCCAACAAGCACAATGCCGGAGATGAAAATGCTGAGAAGCCAATTCAAAATGAAGCATAATCAGTTTAAATAATACAATGTTAATCTTATATTCATTTTATGGTGTGTAAGAATTAGCTTGTGCATTATTATTGCAGTACTCCATTATTATTGGATTTCATTGAAATCCACACTTGTCTTACCTTAGATACCGCAGGACTACCTAATTAATACTAATTTCTTTATGTTTTCTATAGGTAAAATCTTACTTAACTATTATATTGATAGACAACATCAACAATAAATTATTCAGTTTTCATCTTAGTTTTATTACTGGTATCAGTAAAAACCAACAGTTCAATCCTCTAATTCTTCAGCAGGAATAGGTTGAGTTGAATTATAGTGTTCCCCTAATTTGTACATGTGCCTGTGATATGTGATAATCAAGGGTGGTCCTGCATATTCAGTGCCCTGATCTATTGAGTCTGGCCCAGTAGCTTGAAATACTTTTATAGGACTCTTGAGGTAGTTTGACAGAGCTCGGATTTCCAGTTGCCCTCCCCATACTTTGGTTGCAGATATCTTATCACAATACTCCTCAAACTCTTCATCTGTGAGCATTTCCAAAGTGTCTGGGTTAGTCATAAATGGAATGAAGTCACTCTTATTTTGTCGGATGTAGTTAGCCACACAATTACGCAATGGTTCCACAGATAGAGGTGCTCTTCCAGTGCACTGCAATTGATGTGATACTGCTTTGTATAAACAATCTCCGTCTGAGGGAATGGAAACTATCCTTAAATTCTGCTCCCTTAACTTGAGTGCTAAAGTTTGAATTTCTAAATTTCGAGGACCATTAACATTTTCTTTCTCCTGTTCTTTGATTTGTTCAGCTCTTTCTCTCTCTTGCTGTAACTTCTTGTCGCGTCGCTTCTGAGCCTTTGATGGTTTCTGGTATTTGGTAGATTCATTATCTAAGTTTTCTTCGTCTGATATCTCAGGTGCAGGTTCAAAATCAGCGCTACGTTGCACTTCGGAGAGCTCTTGTTTGTGTCGACTTTCTAACTCAGTTTCTAACCTCAGAACTTCTGCTGCCAACTCTTTTTTCTTAGTTCTGTCATTCTTTGCAGTCTTTTTCAGAGCTGTTAATCGAGCCTGTAATTCTTTCTTTTCTTTTCTATGCCTCGCCTCCACAGCTTCAATGTCTTCCATTATTAAATTTAACTGAACCACCTTACAATTTAATGAATCTAAAACACAGAACAATCTAAAAAAAACTAAAACCAACACGATCAAAATTAGCTGCTAAAATTAAAACGTCCACAGATTATAAGAAGAGACTTCAAGTGACTAGCTGTTGCCCGCGACTTCATCCGCGTGGGCTGTAGGTACTGACACACGTGCTCAAAAAAAAGCATGCTCTGCAACTGTTCACATTTGCCGGCAATAAGCATGCTTATTTTGAGCATACTCATAAATAACCATACTCAAAGCAAACATATGTACATACGTGCTATTTAGCACCAGGCTCTTGACCAAAATGGATGTACCAAGATATAGTGACAGTGCTATCCGTACAGAACTCAATATAATAATCGTATTACTTGCAACGGAATTGTGTAAAAATATTTCGATGAAACATAAAAAAAAGGAGAATTTGGGTTCATGATCATTAGATCATTTAAAAATAGTTGGAGTCTTCTTTTGGATAAACCAGCTAACACTAATAAAAATAAAGATATAATTTTTTTTTCTAAAAAAATCTTAATCCTCATTTCCCACAAATACCATTTTGGCGGCTAAGCATTTTTTCCTTTCCACTGCCGATATTTTTTTTCCATTATTTTTTTATTAGTATTACTTTTTTTTTTCATGCTTGAAATATACAAACTCGCGCTATTTACGTATTTATTTTAAAATAAATACTACACGACTCCATACGTATGTAAAATACGCATGCTCATAAGCAAACCTGTTCAGACGCGCTCAGAGCACGCCCCCTTCTACTTGAAAATCAAACGTCGGTTGATTTTTGAGCATGCTCGATATAAGCACGCTCATTAGTCGCAATGTTGGTACACACGTGCTACTAGTGAGCAGTTGCTCAATATAAGCATGCTTTCGTGCTACCAAGGGGCACGTGTGTCAGTACCAAGTGTCTTTAGTTGAGAAAAGTGCAAATAAGTTACGGATACTTTTAGCTTAGCGCATGTGAAATAATGCAAACAAAAGAAATGTGTGTTCATATTTAAATACTCCTCCTCATTCATTACATTCCTTGAGTTTTAACTTTTTTTTATATGACTGCTTCTACTGTAATAATATCTGAGATCTGGGGCTATAGCAACGTGTTGTACTATTACTTTATGCTTAGAATATTTATCTCTTCGATATAGCATCTTTACTTTGTACGTTGCACGTTTTTGCTTTAGGTGCTAATCTGACCAGTGGGCTCATTATGTAATTTTCGCAAGGGATATTCATACGTCATAAAAAGTCATGTATACCACTACTGTATAGCACTATCTTCTTTTAATACCCTATGTTAGAGCGAGACAGTACTCCGTACGACGTCGGTTTTTGTGTTGACGTGACTTTTTAAGACATATGAATATCCGTTGCGAAAATTACATAATGAGCCCACAGGCTTATCTAAGCGGTGGTAACCCAGTAATAGGGGTGGAATTTTTGAAGAACTGAGAAATACACACATGGAAGAATAAAGAATTTCAATTCGAAAATTGGAACGAAATTTTTAATAATCGAAGCGACCTGCAAAGACATCTGTCCGCGTTCAGCAAAGGTAGTATGAGGACGTGAGTCGCGCGCGATAACGTCAAAAGTCGCGAGAATTTGACAGTTAATGTACTGGAAAGTCGTGACTTTTGACGCTGTCGCGCGCGACTGTTGCCCACTTGTTGACAGCAGATCATCTTAGGGCCCACGGCGCGCGGCTTTTTGCAGCGATGCCCTCGCGCCTTTTTCAAACGCGCGACAGTATCGCTACTAACGCGCGTAGGTCACATTTGCAACGCGCGACTGTAGCGAGGCAAACGGGACGCCAACAGCCAAATGTTTGTCCTTTCGGAGTTATATTTTATTGAAAATGTTAGTTTTTTTTCACGACCTTACAGTTTGTCAAGAAATACAAGAAACCGGAAGTGAAAGTTTACTAATTGTTTTATTGAAAAATCTAAACATTTACTGTATTTATTGAAACACAATACTTTAATTTATGGAAAAGCTCAAGTTTTTAATTTATGTAATGCTTGAAAGTGCAAGCTATTAACAAACACAGTCAAAAAGTCTGAGCAAAACCGTACTCTTTAATTTCTACATTTTCTTGACAGGCTGTAAGTCTAATTTCATTGAATTGAACTTAGGTCGTTTTGCAAATGTATGAAATTGGACTTATATATTTTTTAATGACGCTTTGAAAAGCCCTCATTGATTAAAATAAGTATATGTCAAATCAAATGTCAGCACCTTGCGATTTGTCTTCTTTCTTAATCTGTGGAGTAGTCTGTGCGTGCTGTAGACAAGCTGTCTTGTAATTTATTTCGTTACTTTTGTTCAATAAATTTTGATACTTTTCGCATACAGGCGTTAATTAAAAACCTGCATTAGTATTCCGTTACGACATAGAAAAGTAACAAAATAATAATGAATCCTTGTACATTTGCTTCTCCCCAGCAGGATAATGATGGTGATGGAAGATGGACGAGCATTGTAAGACCCTACCGAGATTTCTCAATAAATTACGTACCGCTTTGCTTAAATTTATACAGTGTATGTTCTAGAATGAATTAGTGAACTACCTAGTAAACATTGATTAGTATAGTGAATTACTTTCATTGTTACAGCACAATAGGTTTCTATCAGACGCGAAAGGGAAGGACGCCGACGTGATATTCATAGGTGACTCGATACTACAAGCATTGGAGCACACTGAAGTGTGGAATCAGTGGTTTGCGCCGTTACACTGCCTTAACTTTAGTATCTACAATGATCAAACGCAAAATGTATTGTGGCGAATTAGGAATGGAGAACTTGATGATGTTGAACCCAAGGTAATTTTTATGTCAACATTTTTTTTTAAATACTTGTTATGGAAGTTCATACACTAGCATCTGAATGTCTAGATCTAAATACTGTCCGAGCCTGGGTAAACTTTGGTATCTGTTATACATTAAGCCGGGTCCAGACGAGTGTAACATGTAATATAATCCACCATGTAATGTAACGCGAATTCTACGTGTGGACGGCACTACAAGCATTACATTTAACTCTCTTAGTGCCGTCCACACATAGAATTCGTGTTAAATTACACGGTGGATTACATTACACGTTACTCTCATCTGGACCCATCATAACAATTTCTTCCCAATAGCTCATTAGAATACCTCATTTAATAAAATGAGTTATATGATATTGAGGCTCAAAAATATATTCATACTTATAACTAGTATCACAAACTAAAACACTTCCTAAGATCCCTTATTGAAGATAAATTAGACAGTTCTAACATTTATTCTTAATCCCAGGTGATTGTGTTGCATGTGGGTACATGCAATGTTTCTCATACTCCTGAGCAAGTGAGTGAAGGCATTTTGGAGATAATCAAAACTATCAGAGACAGGCATCCCAGTGCTTACATTGTCCTGCCTGTAAGTAAACTATTAGTACTAATCTCATTTACAAATTCTAAATGGAGCGGAACTGAGCACTTAAGTCCAAAAAATATGTATGATTATATTCTTACAATACTCCACCTGGAATAAACATTTTGGTCATATGTCACTCCCTCATAAGAAGATGCCCCAGAAACTGTCTAATACCAAAGTATCTATTTCCAGTTGTGCATAGACATTATGAGTGATGCATTGTATATTGAATAATTCAAGACTGCTTGAATATCCCTACTCTAGTGGAGGAGATCAAATAGGTTACAAAGAATTACACCTTTGTTGAGGCTCTCAAAATTAGACAGAGGCTTGCTCCTGCTAAATATGTAAATATATATGTAATATATATGCTAAATATGAAACATTTGCCACTGATAAACATGCAGTAGCTACATGACACTAACAACCGAATCAATAAATCATACAGGGCCTCTGCATTATAATTAGTAAGACATCAAATCTAATGAGAGTCAAGCTGATGGAAAATAAAAATGATTAAAGAAAAACATATGACCAATTTGAGTTCCATTATAATGTACCTAGTTTTTTTAAATGCCATATCGTCCCTTAGCTTACAACACCGCTCAAGTCGAAAATTGGCGGTTTTCACATTTGAATGCCATTAGATGGAGCTGCTCATTGCGCGTCTAACCATTGGTCACACCTATATAGTTGGTAAAAATGACTTAAGCGGTGTTGTAAGCTAGGGGACGATATGTAATTTGTAATTAATTTAGAACAATAATATTTTCTGCCAGCTACAGACATAAACGAAAAAGAACTGGTTGTTTTAACAAATATCATTATTGTTCAAGAGCTGATCTGCTCCTTTCAGAGTCTTTTACCTCGTGGTCAGCATCCTAATGAGCTGAGGGAAAAGAATGTCAAAATAAACAAACTGCTGCGTGAAAAGGTTGTGAACATAAACAAAGTGGAAATGGTGCCCATTGACAAAGGCTTCATACAGGCTGACGGCACCATTAGCCACCATGACATGCATGACTACCTGGTGCCAAGCAACGCAGCCTACCGGAAAGCCTTTGAGCCCATCCATGACTTGCTCCATCAATTACTGTCTGAAGGTGAACCTGAGAAGGACCTGACACCCTCAGAATAACAGTATGTACATATCTGAAGCTATTATTATTATTGTTATAAAAGAACATCAAGCTCAGTGTGATGCTTATAATAAGTATGTACTTAATTAGCACTTAAAAATAGCTTTTATACCTTAGGCTTAGGTGAAATGGAAGCAAGTTTATTGATTGAACTATGTTATTGTTATTTTACTAGTATTTAAAGGGAACACATTCCAAATTAATGTAGCAATTGTTTGGCTGTTTAGTGTGATATGTTTTATTTATTTATTTCTAAAATCATTCCACTTTTTTTTAAACATGGTACCACCATTAATTTATGAATAGATTCATAGTTAAATGTGCATAGTTTGTCACGGAATTGATAATTGTTAAGAAGGAACTACAAGAGCAAAAAGATTTATACTCTTTTCTTAAATTGGCAGTTTTCTGTTAATTCCAAAGCAAATTTTCTGCTTTATTACTAGTGATGAAATTGTTTATTTAAATCTTATTATCTTAGTTACTAGGCAATTTTTGGTATCATAACAAATATTTTACATTTTGCGATTATCTCACTCGCATTTCCTGGGCCACTACACATAATATGCTTATGATAAAATAAGTAGGTAGAATGTTAGATGATCATTTGATGTAGATCAGTCTTTCTAATCATATTTCGACAAGTGTGATTCAAACTTCCCTCTGGGGAAATAGAAGTGAGTAGAAGGATGGACAGAGAAAAACCCTTCACATGCTATATACCTATGTGTTATTTAATTCAGACTCCTTGACGATTTAGTTAGACCAATCGTCTGCAGAACACGAGTTAGGAAAAGCTGATGTAGGTGTAATTATCTACGCTAGAGTTATAAGAATGATTAGATCTATGGAAAATTAATAATCACTTTGAGCTTTCAATTTTAACCAAAGATTATTTTATTTGTCGAAGTCCTAATTTTCCAATGTGGTTGATTTGTTGGCAGCAAGTCATCACACACCTTGCACTCCACTGCTCATATTTATTTAAAACTATGTACTATTAAGATTGTCTTTCTTCAGAGATTATAGATTACAGTTTTGTATTTAGTTTTTGTATCACATACTTTGACAACATACTAATAATATCCAAGATAAGCAATACAGTATTTTTCTACCTTGAGACTTAAGGCCAATGTACTTATTCTAGTGCAGAAGTTGTGTCATTAGTAGCTGTTAGTCTGGTACATTTAGGTACTCATGTTGCCAAACATTAATGCTTGAATCTCAGAATATTTTTATGCATAGTTTTTATTACAATTATTTGCATGACAAGCTTGAAAGATCCGCAATTGTTTTCATAAAAGATTATAATAAATTATTCAAGCTATTGTCTGGTTTTACTTTAGAATTATGAATAAAAGCACAAACACAAGGTGTAAACCTGTATTTACATACCTACCAGTTGCTCTAAAAAGTCAGTGACACAGCATCAATATCAGTATTTATTTAACAATCTGTTGAGGTATAGATTAAAAGGTAAAAAGCCACTACTTTGTCGGAGTTTCTTCTCAAAAATATTAAAGTTGCATATCTCTAACCTTTTCAAGTAACTTTCAACTGATACAGCGGGCAGGAATATTTGATTTGCTAGTTTTGGTATAGCAATAGATCTAGCCTGAAACAATATGTAAGTTCACATATAAATACATGTTCACATATAAATACATTTTTAAAGGGTTATTACTTGATCTAAAAATTTGCTTTCAGTTAACTGCGTGTTACCTTTTGTAAATGACTGTTGGCTCTGCTTGCTATATCAAATGCAACATTTCTTAGACTTTCAGAGTCAATCTCCCTCAATACAGATTCTTGAGAAACTTTATTGTGCATCAGAAGATCCATGGGCAAAGTGACCGTCTTATGGTGATTAGAAACATGGATTGATCTGCAAAAAAAAACAGGTATGTTTTCAAATTAATGCTTTGGAACTTAAGTTTCCAACATAAAGCACATATTAGGCTTTCAGTAAGGCTTGATTTTCCATTTTCAGATTAGTGTGAAGGATCACATGACTAATTTAGTTTCAATCTTAACTAATATAGGAACTAGGCTAGATATAGGCTTTTACAAGAACATTATAACTACCCAATTGTGACCAAAACATTCTTGAAAGGTGAAGAAGTGTATACCTCAATATATTGGCAATGCCTTGAGCCTTGCCTAGGTGTGAGGCTACATGGTCTGCATGGACATTCGCAATTCCTGCTATATTCAGTATGAGATAATAGACAGTTGATACTGTATCTTCGGCATAGTGTTCCATGTCTTCAATAGTCCGAAAGTACTTTAACTTTAGGTGAGCATTTCTAGATGATATCAACTTCTCCAAATTGCGCTTTGGAATCTTGTAACTTTTGCACACCTGAAAAACAATTTAATGAATTTCTGTGAAAACGAAAATGAGATTTGAAGTCTAACTTCACAGTGTCTTTAGATCCTTACTTTGAAAAGCTCTTGAGCCACGGGATTAGCAGGTATGTTGCGATATGTTGTTCCATTGTTATAAATTGAAGCAACAGCATCATGCCAGAACTGTAAACGAAATTCACATATCTTTGGGTCTGACGTCTGATCTTGCACCTTTGCTATTTCCACATTGAAAGCCCTAACAACCAGCGCCGGAGTTCGTATGGCCTTCGTGATGAGAAGAGTTGCTAGAAAATTTTCATGGTCATGCTGCCTATCTGTGAAAAAAGACAAAGTACCAGAAACTGCTAAACTAAAATGCACTACGCATGATATTGTACACTTTATTACCTGACAATATTTGTGCAATACTCCAGAGAACTTTGACTAGCTTCACTGGATAAAAGCCTAATTTGGAACGCCAACCTCGACGTGCACTTTACTAGGTTCAACATGTCTCCGTTAGCATGTAAGCATAGCTAGTTCGAACCGAATAGTATATTATTAAACTATTAGCACTAATAGAAGGTTATAATTTGGTTGAATTTCGTATCCTTTTAACCATAATAACCATCTCTATACTTTTTTTTCTCTGGCAATGTCAGCGTCTACTAGAGTTGTAAAAAATTAATCGATTATAGAAATAATCAAATTTTTTTAAGTAAAAACCGATTTTAATATTACAAATAATGGATTTCGATTTTTTTTTAAATAAAAAATTAATCATAGTTTATTTTTCATGTGCCACCCCCCGACATTAAGGTCTGAGTGCTTAGTGCGAGTTTTTTCATTCACTTTCGATAGCGAGAGCGTTTGCAATTTGTATAGGAGTGACAAAGAGGCAACTAGCTGGCGCGCTTTGTCACTCCTATAGAATATGAGTTTACGTTAACGCGATCGAGTAGTTAAAAAACTCGCACTAAGGGCCCAGGTCTTTTATAATTTGGAGCGCGAACTATCAAAGAATACTATCTCCATGGAGATAATACCTATTACATTAACTCCAACTGTGCGTCTACTATGGCAGCCCTTCTGTGATTTTGAAACAGTTTACTTCATTAATTTAGCTAATCAAACAATATTATCCAAACGGTTACCTAAGGGGCCATCCATAAATTACGTCACATGTTAACGGAGAGAAAGGGGGTCAATGAAGTGTGATATTGTGTTACAAGGGGGCGGGAGGGGTGCTAAATTTCGTGACGTCAAATTTATCATAATCGATGTGTTAAAACACAAACTTTTAAGTATTAACGAAAGGCACTGATTTAACGCGGCAGTTGTATATAGTAGTTTTGGTTAATTGAAAATGACGAAATTATATTTAGTAACAAGTTCGGCAGTTAAAATTTAGCAGTAGGTAAAGTGAACAAAAATGAGTCGTACAAAATAATAAAATGGGTCATGTAATAAATTATGAGCAGTGAAATAGCTAAAATGGGCAGTTACAAGTGGGCAGTTGACAAATCGGAATTAGTCGGTAAGAAATATCAATAGGTAGTAGGTATTTAGCTTCTTACATGTTCAACCCACGCTCCTACGCGCTCCGCTACGCAACGCGCTTCGTCGCACCTATATTTTTGTTGTTACAGATTGACATTATTAAAATCGATTCGGTTTTGTGTGTCTCCGCTCCCTGCGAACTGCCGAATTATTTATTTAACTGCCCATTCCATCATTTTACCGGCCATTTATTTATTAGTCTGCTAACGCATTTTTAGTACTGACATTGTAAGATGAAATTACCTGCCAATTTTTTTTTATTACTGTGCATGTTTTACTGTCATACTAAATTTCCAACCAGCGGTAAAAAAAATAACTGCCCATATTTTTTTTCAACTGATCATTATAACTTCACGAATATTGAATAACAGTTCATAATATTATTTCCCTTAACGAAAGACACAAAAATATTTGTAACACTATCTGTTCCTAACTCTATGACTAATTACGGAACTGCTGTTTTAATTAAATAATGTCTAGATGTAAAATTGCAAAACATGTGACGTCAGTTGACGTCACACTAGGGAGGGATGGAATCTAAAACTTGTGACCATGTGTGACAAAGACGGGGTAAGGGTAAAAAAATAATTAAATTCCTATGACGTAATTTATGGATGGCCCCAAAGCTGTTAATCCCCAACTCATTGTCTACGGATGGCTAGTTTTTTTTATTTGAATAGTTTAATTTTGTTAATTTATGTTGAAAGAAAAAAAACATTTTAATTTCAATGTTTATTATTTTGATTGTGTTTATTGTTTCTGCTGTTTATTTTTAATTTATAAAACCATGATAAATTAAATATTTATGGCGATTATTTTGAAATTAATCAAAAAATTAAAAATAAATCGATTATTATTATTACTATAAAATAATCGATTATTATTTTTAAGAAAAATCAAATCGAATGTTACATCCCTAGCGTCCAACAGAGTCCACAGACTACTTAGATAATATGCCAGTTCAGTGACGCAGAGGTAGCGCATGGCGGGTGGCGAGATTAAGGCGTGGGCCACATAGAAAGGACGATGACGGGCTTCTGGTATGAATGCTTGTGTATGAGAGCGATCAGATTCATTTGCACCATGATTCGCTTAGAACTTTACCCACCAACCGAGCTTTCTTCAAAGAAACCAACGGCATAACATTTACCAAAATATTAAATACGATCGAAAAAATATCAAAGACTTCGAAAATATTGGTAGCCATCGTAATGTTATAATTGTCATTTAATCTATATATATAAAACGAGAAGCTGACTGACTGACTGACATATCAACGCAGGGCCTAAACTATAAGAGTTAGAAACTTGAAATTTTGCACAAGGGTTCGTTTTGTAACGTAGGGGAGCACTAAGAAAGGATTTTTCGAAATTCATCCCCTAAAGGGGTAAATGGGGGCTCAAAGTTAGTATGAAACATCGCCGTTTTTGAAGTTATTCGAATGAGATTCAATATGAAGGCCCTTCATTAAAAGTTATCAAAAACATGTAAAATAGTTTTTCGAAAATCATCCCTTAAGAGGGTAAAAAGGGGGGTGTAAAGTTAGCATGAAATTTTGCTGTTTTTGAAGTTATTCGAATGAAATTCAGCATGAAGGTCCTTCATTGGAAGACATGAAAGACGTGTAAAGTAGTTCGAAAATCATCCCCTAAGGGGGTAAAAGGGGGTTGCGAAGTTAGTATGAAAGCTCTTTCGCATGCGCTAAAAGTATCCCAATCTTATTTGCAAACACTATACTCAACTAAAGTCCACGCGGACGTAGTCGCGGGCAACAGCTAGTAAGTCATACTTCTTAGATTTAATAAGTTCTTTACGGGACACGGTATAAGGTTCTACAACTTCTACATCAAGATTCTCCAAGCTATATTATTAAAGTTACATCCTACGTGCTGAAATTTGTTAAGCACACTGTGCAAAAAAACTTATAAAATCAATGATTATTTAGAAGACAAAGATATCTGGTATTAGGGTCAATATACGCTATTTGAATTTCTATGGTCCATGGACAAATATTATGTTAAACTTATTATATTATTGCGTCCGTATGCTTAAGCATTAAAGAATATGGTCTTTTATTTGGCCCACATAGTCTATTCACGATAATTGTCTAATTTAAGACATTAATCGTTAAAAATAGTTGTAAATGTATACTCCTCTGGCCTCCCCATATCTAGATTATAATGATTTTATGGCGAGATATTTTTAAATACGTATGCCATTATGTTTTTTTAAATATGATCATATGCTTTTATAAACATCGAAACATATTTCATCAAAATATACAGTAAAAAATTTTATTGATATAAAGAAAAATAACTTACTTTCATGTCACGTTACAATAATGTCACTTCATCTGGCGAAACTCAAAGAAGTAAAATTTGACTTAAAACCGCAAAGGTATGTTTTTGTCCATGAACTACGCGCATGCAATAGTGTTAAGTTAGAAACAAGCTAATGACGTTGAGCAAAATTCCTATAATATAGCGTCAATTTGCGATTCACTGTAGGAAAGCGTGTTTCTGCCAGTCGTTGGAGTATTTCCTCTGGCAAGTCTATGTTTTTGTATTTTATAGTTACGATTGTAATTTGTAATTGTATATTTGCACAATGCAATGTTTATTGTGTGTATATTATGTCATCTATTACGTTAAACGGTGATCAGAAAAGCGAGTGATATGTTTTTGTAGGTTTTGTGCGATTTTGTCACTCCTCTGGTGTCACTCCTCTGGCATATTTCATGTTATATTTTAATACGTGTCCCTTTTCTTAGCTATAATCAATGGTCAGTCACTTCCCTGCTTTAATTTGTGACTAATCTGCCAATAGTGTCAGTCCTCTGGTAACACATTTTCCTCTCGTGCTTATGAAATTCAAAAAAATGGAAAAATCTTCTGGCCCTCATCAATAAACATTAAAAAATTGTGTCAAATAGAGAATTATCAATATTGAATGGAACAGATTACATTTCCTTCTGGGACACAAAAAAATCAAATACCGTATATTCACCCATTAAACAGTAGGATAACATTAAATGTAGGTCTGTCTGTACCTATTCAGAGGACAACAGGCTATTTGACAGTGTGAAAAAAACAGTATTATTTATACGTATTCGTATAAATTTATGAGTCTTAAATCCGCTTTAGGACATTTTAACTAAAAAACAATTAGGTATGTACTATTTGTAAAAAAAACACAAGATAAAATTTGATAATTACTATACAGGGTGTCCCAATACTCAACGTCGAGCCGGAACCGGGTGAAAAGGCAACTGGTTATCAGAAAAATAAAAAAAAATTGCATGAAAATTATAGGCATTTAAAAAAAAATGGAAAATCCTGTTGCCACAAATCTTTACTTTAGCTGTTTACGAGCTCGCTCACTAGAGGGCGCTGGAGTCAAAATCTGAATCGCGCAATGAAGATTATTTTTGTGTTACCTAAATATTGATTTAAAATTTCATTTCGTCTGTGCGCCCTCCTCGGCCTCGAGGGGGGTCGCTCATGATGTAGGTTTAGGGGTCCTTAGGACCAAACCAGCACCAAGGTGGTGTTTAGTGGGTAGGCGCACTCTGCGAGTCCCACATTGGCAGCACGGCCGGGCCCGTGCTGTGCATGCATGAGCATTCACCACCTCCCTCCCCCGTGTCCTCCGGAGGGTGCCCTTTATAGGGCTAAAAAAAAAAAAAAAATCATTTCGTCGAGCACTCGACGACGCTTCAGCTCACCAGGGTACTGCACGACATGACGGTGCGCCTCAACTAAAAGGAGTGCACCGTCGCAGTACTCCTGGATATGGAGAAGGCGTTCGACAGGGTATGGCATGAGGGGTTGCTGCACAAACTGTCGACGTCCGCTGCCCCTCGACGTCTCGTCGCGGTCGTGGCCTCGTTCCTGAGGGATCGCCGCTTCAGAGTGGCGGTGGAGGACCACATCCTTGCCGGCGTCCCCCAGGGAAGTTGCCTGCACGATTGCTGCCTAACCGCGGCGGCCCAGGGAGCGCTTGCCGCCGTCTGGGCTGCAGCCCTCTCTGCAAGCAACACCACGCTGCTGCGGCGCCCGCAGCGGGTGATAGCGCAGAGGGCTGCAAGAGCGTACCACACCGTCTCTTACGAGGCGGCGTGTTTGTTGGCGGCGAGTCTACCCTGGGACCTCGAGGCGGGAGTCCTCGGGCAGGTATATGAGAGGAGTGCCCTGATGCGGAACAGTGGAGGGTGGCCCACTCCGGCGGAGATCGGTTGCTGGAGGCAGGAGGCTCGCGACGATCTCTTCCAGATGTGGGCCGTGAGGTTGGAGGAGCCTTCCGCGAGCAAGAGGCTCGTGGAGGCGGTGCGGCCGGTTCTGCGGCCGTGGATCGAGAGGAGGCACGGGGCGCCGACCTATCACCTGACGCAGCTTCTCACAGGCCATGGCTGCTTTGTCAAGTACCTGTGGGAAGTTGTGGGTATAGAGTCGGGCCCCGAGTGCCGCTATTGCGCGAGCGGCGCGCGAATTAAAGAGTCGAGATGGAATAAAGTTAAAAAAATACTTTATTAACTTAAACGGACAGAGTTTCTCTTAGATCTAACAATATAGTAATCATCTCAATAGTCTAAGTAACAACTATTTATATCTAAATGACATCTTACTCAGGAATGACGCTTGTCCCCAATTTGGTCTGCGCGTGTCTTGCTAGAAGAGCTGACAAAGGTGATATCCGAAGGGTCGTCACACTTAACTCCTCCCTCCCTAAGAGAGAAATTATCCGAAGGTGATAAAGTAGGCTTCGGAGAATTTTGTTTTAGGCATAAGTTATACAATTTTAGTTTCCAAATGGTCACAAGTACACATAATACTACAATGCAATAAAGGCTTAAAGTCCATATGCTAACTTGGTACGTCACTGTGAACTGATCAGAGTTATTTTCACTCTCACTGTGTTTGGCACTATTCAACACTTCCTTGATGTCGTTGAAGTCGATGTCTCGCAGATCTATTTGCTTGTTTCCTTTCGTGATGCTGTGTCCAATCTCTGGGATCTGTACAAGAGGTAACTGAAGGCTAATTGCTGATGCGTTTGTTGTAGTACCTATGAATAGCTCTCCAACTTGTGTCTTGCAGTGTTGACTTGGCGTTAATATGTAAGTACCCCGTACGTTGTGTTTGTGAACTTCCGCGTCACAGTGTTCGGTGATGATCAGGTTATCTTCGCTTTACAGCATCCAGTGGTCGTTAACTAGTCTTTGTATCCTTAGCTTTTCGATCTTGATGTAGTTTTGATGACATCTGCTGTAGTTGTTCTTCACCAACATGATTTGCTCTATGCAAGTCTCCGCGTAGTATTGTGCCAGGTTTTCCTCAGAACACAGGAACTTGCTGTTTTCAATCTCCTCGCAGTGGTGTTGTACAGGTCTGAATTTCAATCTATTCACCATAAGGTAAGGATATTTTGGGACTATCGTGAAGGTTTTATGGTTTACAGGATTATGAATGGGTAAAGGGATGATTTTGTAATAAATATACGTGTCAGCGTCTATTAGGGGTACTTCCATAACAAAAACTAAACTATTCCTATCCATATAAGATTTTAAAATTATATTAGGTACGTTCTATTTTTATTAAATTATGCACGTTTACTTTGTATATTAAGTGAGTGTTTTCTTCTATTTCGCTTAAGATACTTAGCAGTTCAGTAGAGTTAACTATTGACTGATGGAGTATATGTAGTTTACTGAATGCTATAGATGTTTCTATTTCCTGTATTATATTAAACATGGTTTGAAAGTTATTTAGAATTTGGTAAAGGCTGTTTATTATGGACCAGACGTGATTAAATTTAGTTTCATTTTGCAAGAGTGTTTCCAACTGTGACGTTCGCAACCCTACGTGTTTGACGTTTAAATTTATGACGTAATAATTGAAACGATATATTTACCAGCTTATCAAACGCTTTTTGCATAAGTGATACTTTACGCTGTACTGAGTGTTGTTCCCTATTTAAACTACTTATTTCCCTGCTATATTTAAGTGCATCACTATTATCTAAATTACCAGAAATACATTTAATTAATGCTCCTAATGGGTTTATGATCCCTCTCCTAACTCTATGAAAAGGTTGTTGTTGTTGTTACACTTTATTGCACAAAAGAAAATACATAATATGACTTAAATAACAGCTTTGTGATAAAAACAATGTGCAAAGGCGGACTTATTTCTAAAGAGGTAGTATTTGATGTATCCTATCTTTATTTAATTCTATTAAAGATTCTATCTGAACCTACAGTCCTGCACATTCCCGACGTGCCTCACTATCTCTTCTGATTAGAACCTTTAACTTACCATATTCTATTATATTATTATCTATTTGTATTACTAACGATTCTAAGTCTAAAGTCTTAAAAATAGTCCAGAAGTTATTCTTCTTCACTGCTGCTCCCATCCGTAGTGGAGCTATTCCTGGGTTCTTGTTGAGGTTTAGAAGGTCCAGGCTGGTCACCTGAATAACTAGTGCCAGGAGTGTCACGCATGATCTGTGGAGGACGTTTTACGTTTTTCATGGCCACCCTGGTTTTTCTTTTATTTAACTGGACTGGTATTATGTTTTTGTCTACGTTGCCTATCGCGATAGCTTTTTCATAGCATGGCAGTTCCTTGGCTTTCCTAGTCCTAGTGTTTTTCATAAAAACCACATCTCGTACTTTGAAATCTTTTGTGGCTTCCTCTCCGCCTCTCTTATCCCTAACTTTTGCTTTGTCTCCATGAAGTTTCTCGGCTACGTATTCGTACAGGACTTTAAGACCTTTTTTGTGGTCCTGCAGGAGCTTTTGCGATAAGTTCCGTTCTCCATGTATGTCAAAAACATTCCCGGCGTCCGTATGGCCAAACACTATCTCAAAGGGCGTGTAGTTCGTCGCTGAGTGTATTGTATTATTATAGGCCATAATAGCGTACGTCATAACGGTTGCCGCGTCAAATTCTGTTTTATTATATTTGGCTAACCTATAGATTTCGATTATTGTTGAATGAAACCTTTCAACGATTGCCATTGACGTGGGATTGTTAGGTGTCCCTATGTGGATGTCAATTTTGTAAAAATTCAGGAGTTCTTTAATAAGGTCATTTTTGAATTCTGTTCCTGAATCTGCGTTAATTTTTGTCGGCAAACCGTACATACTGAAATACTTTATTAGGGCTCTTACTACTTCTGGAGTACTTCTATTCGGAATATTGATTGCTTGGCCTAGTTTACTAACGGCATCTACGATGGTTAAGTAATATTTTCCTTCAATAAACAAAAGGTCCATGAAGGCCTCTTGGAAGGGGGTGTTCTGATCCTGAGTCAATTGAATGGGTGGTTTTATAGGTTTTCTTTCGTACTTCATCTTTTTGCATTCTTCACACCCATTTATAACCGCACTTTCTGTTTCTTTCATACTGGCCCACCAGTAGTCCCTTTTTAGTTTGGTTAGGGTTTCCTTGATGCCCCTGTGACATGTCTTACCCTCATGATACTTTTTTATTACATACATCTGATCTTCCTCACTGTCTGTCAGATTTACTATTCGTTCTGTGCATTCTATCAGATTCATGGTCCCCTTTTTATACAATTTTGTAACTACTTCTGAAAAAGTTTTACGAAATTGTGTATCCTCAAAATAAATGTGGTACTTATACTTAGTATCTAAATACTCTTTCATGAAGTTTTTCACAAAGTGAGCCTTGTTTACCGGCATGTGAACTTCAAGGATGTTTTGTTTTTTAGTGGAAATGTCCTTAACCCATATATGCCCAGAACTTTTTTGGTCTCCGATTTTAATAATTTTTGGATATGTTAGTCACTATGGACCACTCACATCAAGTATAGTGACAGTTTTCAGTTTTTAGCTCTAGAAGTTTTTTTTTTCAGTGGGTCGCTAACGACCCTTGGGGCATATACATTGACCCATTAAGTTACTTTTGTAAGAAAACAATTATGAACTAATACACGGCTAAAACTGAAAAAATAATAATTTATTACTAATTTGAATCGTGATACATTGAGAAATATTTATCATGGAGGTTTACCTACTTATCATTTATCATTTGCGGAAAATTTGTTCGTTTTGTTCTTACAAACAGCACATCTGTTCCTCTCTTGACCTGTGAGAATCATAATAAAAATATAATAAAATATAAATATAATAAACTCACGCCCGTTATCCCCGAAGGGGTAGGCAGAGGTACCAGTCTCTAGAACTGGACCCACGTTTTGCCGAGTTTATTAGGTCCCAAACGTGACAAGTGGCAAGCCTGTCGCCGTTATCCGGGCACAATTTAACAGCGAATGGTGTTGCTGTACAAACAAATGTACGTAACTAAAAGTCATTGGTACATGCGTGGTTCGAACCCAGACCCTCATGATCGAGAAGCAAGGGTCAACCCATTATGTCAGCATTATGATCAATCAGTTATGATAATTGAAAAATGTCTTCGCAGGTGTTAGCCCAGGCTGACTCTTCATACATTCATACTTCTGTAAAAGCAATCTTGCTAGAGATCTTGGTCGTACTTTGGCCATTTTATAATTTGGTCGTAAGTTTTGATTGTCTGCTACATGCGAATCTCTTCAAATCGATTTCTACGCATGGATTTGACCACAAAAACGGTGCAAGTACCTTCATTGGATTCCCAATACATGCAGCGTCTAGATAAGGGTGCATAACCAGTGAGGATAAGGATTCCTATAAAACAGTAAATTTCTTCGACAGAAAGAGTAAAGTTTGTGTTGTGATGTTCTCCTACAGAGTACATGACAAAATGTCTCACGATGTGTCTGATTACCTCATCTCTGAAGAATAATTAAAAAAATATATAGGTCCACAGGCAGAGAGCGTCAGAACAGCATGTGGCACCGGCTGCAGCCACTGTTCCTGGTGCGGCCTCAAGTCACGCTTGACCCAATGCCGTGGTCGTAGCTCGTTGGCTTCAATATTGGGCCGTCTTGAAGCCCTTCTAAGAGAACGATCACATTGGGGACGTGGTTCTTGAGTGCCCACATCTTGAGGACCAGCATCTTGAAGACCAATGTCTTCTACCGTAGCTGTTTTGACTTCATTTCATTTCTTGCTCGTCGCCTCTTTGGTGCGGAAGTTGAAGGTCGGGCACAATGATCATCGGCAACAGATGCACTTGGGGTAGGATTATCATCTGCTACGTCTTCGTCTTCTTGGTGGCGATGAACTACAAGCTCAGCTGGGGCAAGCAACTGATGTCGTTTCATCCGGTCGACGTCGTATCATCAGAGTCACCATAAGATAAAATGCCACTGCAAGGCGGATCAATGTCCACCACCAAGCCCTGAACACCCTCAACATCAAAAGACTCGAGGTAGTCAAGAATCTCATGTGCAATAAGATGCCGACGTGACCTGATAAAAAGACCATACAAAAACACGAGTCATAGTATTTGCCCATGGGGTCGATAACGACCCAATGAAATATTCATGTTAATTTCAACCATTAAAACAATATGAATAAAAAAATTGTTTTTACATAACCTGACACAATTACTTATCTTCCAATAACACCTGATAAAACAAACAAATATCAACTAATAAAAACAGTACTTACATTTCTTTCCGCTCTGGCAGAAACTTTTCGCCAAATAAAACTAAAGTGATTTTCCACGTACGATAATTGTATGAAAAAACACATATTAGCAAAAGCGCACACGACTTACTTCATGATACGTTCCTTGACAATGAAAAAATGCGGGTAGTACGAAAAAATTGTAAACAGTTTGTTATTACGGAGCATTACCATCTGTGACTAGGTGATGGGTCGTTAGTTACCCCCTGGGCATATATGGGTTAACAGTGAATTTATTTAAGAACCATTGCAAAATTTATTCGCTCTTTTTAATAAACAAAGGCAACTGCCTAGCATCCCCCTCAAACAGTGGGATGATTTTCACCATTTCCATCGGTAGGTACACGGTTAACGTTTTCCATTTTATTAAAGAGAGAAAAAAAAATCCCCAATATTTATCTTTATCTATGACTTAAATAACTTTTCACGAGATGTATATCGATGAAAAGTACCTATAGTATTATTACGGCAATTTCTAATCCCTAATAACACACGTAATTTATCACAAGGAGTATAAAGGAAAGATACAAGGAAGGTGAAAAAGATTTACTCACAGACCCGTAGCTGCTCCCATGTCCTCGTAACTGGAATACTGTTGTTGATCCTTCGGGAACTCCTCTAGTCCTGATCCTCTCCTGGTCCTGATGCGTCGGTCTTGGGCTCCGCAGGAACTTTGTTTCGGCTCTAACTAATTTATTTATTTGTTCGGTGATCTCAACTAAACCGTTGAAACGGACGATGGATATAGATCCAGCTGCTGAGATCCTACCGGCTGCGCCAATTAAAGAGTCGAGACGGAATAAAGTTAAAAAAATACTTTATTAACTTGAACGGACAGAGTTTCTCTTAGATCTAACAATATAGTAATCATCTCAATAGTCTAAGTAACAACTATTTATATCTAAATAACATCTTACTCAGCAATGACGCTTGTCCCCAATTTAGTCTGCGCGTGTCTTGCTAGAAGAGCTGACAAAGGTGATATCCGAAGGGTCGTCACACTTAACTCGCGCGACACGGCGGAGCATACGCTCCCCGTGTGCGCTGCCTGGAGCGGGGAGCGGGCTGCCCTAGTGGGAGCCGTGGGGGGCGACCTGTCGCTGCCGGCTGTCATTTCTGAGATGGTCGGCAGCCAGGAGAGCTGGGCCGCCGTCGCCACGTTTGCTAGCGAGGTGATGGCGGCCAAGAGAGAGGAGCTGCGAGAGCGGGAGCGTGCAGGTCTGACGCTCCCGCCTCGCCGCCCAATAAGAGGGCGCCGTCGCACGGAGTATGCGCGCGCCCCCGACTAGAGTGGCCGCGGGCGGAGGGTCGGGAGACCCTCTGAAGGCACCCCCATGTGTTCCGGGGGTGCCTTCTCGCAAAACATAGAGTGCCCGCGCGCTCGCTCTCCGACTTCTCTGCTTTCAGAGGAGTCGCGGAGAGTGACGTGACGCGGGCAAGAAGACGCCTTGAGCGCAGGGGGGCCCATGTGGCCCCCCAGTAGTAGAGTCCCCATAGGGACGCCCCCCTTGCCGGGTCACAGTGACTTATCCTATGGCCTATCCTGTGACCCGGTAGGGAGAGAGGAGGAACACCGCGGGGTTTAGTGAGTAGTCCAGCCCTAACGGGCTGGGAGTCTCACTCGAAGCCGCCCTGCTGTCCCCCGGCAGCAGGGTGGCGAAGTGCGCAAATGCAATCCCCGCGTCAAAAAAAAAAAAGAAAACATGAGCAACGTATATGCCTACACTGACTCCACGGTAGTGTTAGCATGGCTCACTGCCGGTCCAACAAAATGGCAGACTTTCGTCGCCAACAGGGTGTCAGAAATACAAAAACACATAAACAACGATAGATGGCAACACGTTGCTTCTGAAGAAAACCCTGCAGATATAGCATCCAGAGGATTGAAACCATCCTTGCTAAAAAACACACAGATGTGGTGGAGTGGGCCTCAGTGGCTTAATCAAACCGATGCCAAAGGAACGAAGAAAATAATCCCAAAAACTAACCTAGAAGAGAAGAAGAACATAACAAAAACATTTCACTGCGACACAAATGAAAAACCGATGTGGGAGAGATTTTCTTCCCTAAACAGAATGGTAAGAGTTTTATCCTACTGCAGAAGAATGACCAGACACAAGGAAAGGAAAACCTTTAAGCCCTGCTTGTCGACCAAAGAAACAAAGAACTAGACAGTTGTATAAAGATGAGTCAGAAACTACACTTTGAAGAAGAACTACAAGATTTAAAAATCAAACAAGAGGTAAAGAAAAGAAGCGATCTCATCAGCCTATCACCATACCTAGATGGAGCCGGGCTTATCAGGGTGGGCGGAAGGATACAAGGAGCCAAAGTATCGCAAGAGTTTAAACATCCTATAATCATACCAAAGAACTGCTTCCTCACAACCCTTATAATCAGAGATGCCCACAACAGATTGCTACACGGTGGCAACCGAATGATGATAAACTACCTCAGAACAAGATACTGGATATGTGGATTAAAACAGCTTGTAAAACGGTGCATAAGAGAGTGTGTAGTCTGTGTTCGCTACAAAGCTGTTACAAATCAACAGATAATGGGAGAACTACCCAGTGTCCGTTTGAATCCTGGGCGACCCTTTGAGACAAGCGGCGTAGACTATGTAGGTCCCATACAACTCAGAATATCAAAGGGCAGAGGACAAAAATCATACAAGGGATATATTTGTCTCTTTGTTTGCATGAAGACACGAGCAATACATCTCGAAGCTGTAAGTGATTTAACGGCCCAAGGATTCATGGCAGCCTTTCGTCGTTTTATTGCTAGGAGAGGAAGATGTACAGACATATGGAGCGACAACGGCCTAAACTTTGTTGGCGCTGCCAAAGAACTCAAGAAGTTACACAATGAATGTAAAAACAATCTTCAAACGGAGATCGCGGAGTTGGTAACCCGTGATGGAACTGAATGGCACTTTATTCCACCACGAGCCCCCAACTTCGGCGGACTGTGGGAGTCGGGTGTGAAGTCTGTTAAGTCACATTTGACAAAGGTAATCGGCACGTCTACGCTCACCTTTGAAGAAATTACCACCCTACTGTCCTGTGACAGTTCATCATCAATCTGTATCGAAGCATGCCTTAATTCCAGACTAATCGGCCAACTGAGTGATCACCCCGATGATGTGACACCGCTGACACCGGCCCACTTCCTGATCGGAGAACCCTTGGTGGTGGTTCCGGACGAGAGATGCGACACCCAAACAATCAACTGCCTAGACAGATGGAGATTGGTGCAAAGGATGACACAGCATTTTTGGCAGAGATGGGCAAAAGAGTTCTTACATACAATGCAACAACGCTACAAGTGGCGAACAAAATCAGATCATCCAAGGTTGGGAGACTTGGTTGTAGTAAAGGATGAAGATCTACCTCCTGCAAAATGGCTTATGGCTAGAGTGACAGAGTTACACTATGGTAAAGATAATGAAGTCAGAGTAGTCTCCCTGAAACGCAAAAACACCTGCATGAAACGCCCATTAACCAAACTGATATTGTTACCTGTGAACGACGAGAGGTCAGAACCTGGACAAGACAAATGAAGAATGAAGAACGAAGTTCTTGGTGGGCGGAATGTTTACGAGCTCGCTCACTAGAGGGCGCTGGAGTCAAAATCTGAATCGCGCAATGAAGATTATTTTTGTGTTACCTAAATATTGATTTAAAATTGCATTTCATTGTCCCCACGTCCTCTCAGAGCCGGAGTCCCGCAGGGCTCCGTGCTCTCCCCCCTTCTGTACATCTCGTACACAAATGACATCCCCATCCCAGGCAATGGGGTCCAACTGTCACTTTTCGCCGACGACACCGCACTCTATTTCAGAAGTCGCAACATGACATACATCCATAAAAGGCTACAATCCGCGGTCGATGAGCTAGGAGCCTGGTTCAGGCTGTGGCGCATTGAGGTCAACCCAGAAAAGAGCACAGCAGTGCGTTTCGACCACAAACGCAGGAGGGGTCTAAGCGACCCCCCCATCCGCATGTTAGGTACCCCAGTCCCCTGGCGAACATCAGCCAAGTACTTAGGAGTTACCTTAGACAACAGACTTACCTTTAGGACACACATCCGGAAGGTAACCCGGACCGCTCGTTTTTACCTTGGCCGCCTATCTTCCATGGTAGGCAGACAAAGTAAAATGACAGCCAGAAACAAGCGCACGCTCTTTAAAGTTTGCATTCGTCCCGTGATGACCTACGCGGCTCCCGTTTTCGCACACGCGGCCCCCAATCTCATGTATCAACTTCAGATAGTCCAGAATAATTTCTTACGTAGGGCTCTGAACGCACACTGGTGCGTCAGAAATGCCGATCTCCATCGGGATATGGAGATTCCAACTATCCAACAGTTTATTAGATCCCTCTCAGAGTCGTTCTTCAGCCGCGCTGAAGAACACTCTAACCCCCTGATCCGCGAATCAGCAGCTTACCCTCCCCCCACGACTAATCCTCGTTACCTGGTGCGCAGGCCCAGGAACGTTCTAGTCGACCCACCCGATAAGCTCTCATCCGACCTCGACCTCCTCCTGGAGGCCCAGGCCCAGTCAGATGTAGCCCCCGCTCCCAACAGTGTCCCCGGGGACACTACTCTCACTTAAATTTTTTCTTTCTTTCTGTTTCTGTCACTATGTGACGAATCCCCCTAAGCGGTAGCTCTAGTGAGCTCCGCTGTGCGCCCTCCTCGGCCTCGAGGGGGGTCGCTCATGATGTAGGTTTAGGGGTCCTTAGGACCAAACCAGCACCAAGGTGGTGTTTAGTGGGTAGGCGCACTCTGCGAGTCCCACATTGGCAGCACGGCCGGGCCCGTGCTGTGCATGCATGAGCATTCACCACCTCCCTCCCCCGTGTCCTCCGGAGGGTGCCCTTTATAGGGCTAAAAAAAAAAAAAAAAAGCATTTCATTGATTGATTCAGTCAGATTGTCAATCAGTCTGATTGTCGACATTGGTATCACAGTTGAGGACAGACGTGCGCGACACTGTAACTCCTGATTTCGCGACGCCTATTATTATAATAGGCAGCGTGAAATCGACCCGCGTCGATTCACGCCGCGGCGGGGACAGCCTTCCTCTGAAGCAGCGAGGCTGGTGAACTCTTCTCCGTGCGTTGGACCCCGGCCTTCCACAAGCGGAACTCACCGGGAAAAGACGCGCGGGGGGAGCCGGCCGACCTCGGTCGCGCCAGGCCCATCCCCAACAAGCCGCCCGCCATGGCCGCCGAGCCCGGCCGCCATGGCGACCAACGCCGCGAGTCCGCTGGTCTCCCGCGAGACGCAGCGGATGAAGAGCCCGTGCCCCCGAGGGTCGCGGGCGAAGAGAACGTGGGCCCCCACCAGGAGGGGGGCCGCCTGGGAGCGCTGCGCGCCACATACAGCTCCGACGTCTTGAGGACTCGGCGCCTACGTGACGACGGCTTACTCTCCGACGGCCTCCTCTCCTGGATGGACTCCTACCTCAAGCTGGAGGCGGCCTACCTCAAGTGGGGCGCTGCTGATGGGGATCACGACCGCCTAGGTGACGCGAGTGGTCCACTCCAGCCTGCTCCACGCCGCCGCCGCCAGAGAAGCCCGGAGGACATGGCGGAGGACGAAGCAAAGCGTCACTGCGCGCCTATCCACCGCCCGCTAACCCCTCCACCGTCAAGTCACCGCCGGCACCTTGAGGATACCCAAACCGGCGGAAGCGCCCCAAGCACGCGCACCCCTTCGCCACTGCGCCGACCCACAACTGTGCAGGGCGCCGCACCTCGCTCTCCTACGCCACCACCCCGGGACTTATCCTTCGAGGTGATGCAGGCGCTGGGCTTGCTACCTGAGCAGGCTCAGTCATCGCCGCCTCCCCGGACCGTGGTGATGGAGACGGACGCCGCCCCCAAGGACCCGCGGCCTCCGCTCCGCCTTCGTGGGCTGACGTCGCCGCCGCCCAGCCCAATGCGGCTCCCGCGGCCGACGTTCGACGCGATCCGCTGCCCAAACCGCGAGACAGGTCAACGACAGCGGTAACCTTCGCAAGCGCTGTCGCCCGCCCTGCTGCAAAGACGGTTGCAGGGCCTGCCCACCCAGGCGGAAAACCTGCCCGCCCCACCGACGCGGGATCCACTCGCCTTACGACGGGGCCCGCCCGCCCCACACTGGCGCCCGCCCGTCCCACAACGAAGCCCGCCCGCCCCACTACGGGCCCGCCCACCCCACTACGGAGCCTGCCCGCCCTACGACAGGGCCCGTCCGCCCCACGACGGGTTCCGCCCGCCCCACGACGGGGCCCGCCCGCCCCACGACGGGGCCCGCCCGCCCCACGACGGGGCCCGCCCAGCCTACAACAGGGCCTGCCCACCCTGACGCGGGCCCACCTCCCCTCCACCGTCCTGACACCCACCATGCATCCGCATTGCCCGCTGGTTCCTCAGCCGCTACCACTGCGACCACCACTGCTCACGACGGTGCCGCTGAACGCACGCCCGTTGTCCCCGCAGCCACTCCCGCCGCTCCCGAAGCGGCGCTGCCCAAGCGGCCGAAATATCCGCCCCTGGTGGTGGAGCGCCTACCCAACTGGGCGTTCCACTTCAGGAACATAGCGGCGGAACTCGGCCGCCCACCAAACGCACGCCCGTACGGGAACGGTGTGCGCTTCACCCCAGCCGAGGACGACGAGTATCGCCTCATCCAGCGGTACCTCACCAAGCTGGAAAGGGAGGACCACGTGTCGTGGTTCTCCTACTCCCTCCCAGCCGAACGGAGCGTCAAAGTGGCGATCCGTGGACTTCCAGCGGACTTGGCGCCGGCGGACATCATCGCCGCCCTCGCCGAGCACGGCTTCGAGGCGGAGCATGCGACGAGCATCCGGCCGCGTGCGGGGCGCCCCGGATGCATATTCTTCGCATCGCTCCGCCGAACGCCCAACTTGCTCCCGGCACTGTATGAGCTCAGTGAGCTCCTTTACATGCCGGGAGTAAAGATGCATGGCGCGGCAAGCAGGGGCCAGCGCAGTGCCACCGGTGCCAGCAGTTCCGGCACTCCTCCCAGCACTGCCACCGCCCGCAGAAATGCGTGCGTTGCGGGGAGGGTAGCGGCCGCTCCACCAGCGACTACAGCAGCAGCCACCGCAGCACCTGCAACCGCCGCACTTCATCTGACCTCCAACGAGGCACTGACGCGTGCTGTCAGTGCCCTCATGGAAGTCCTTGCGGCGCTGCAGACGGGGCCTCCACAAGCCCTCGTCACCCCAGGCCCGGCGACTGACCGTGACATTTACTAGGCCTAGAGAAGGGTGGTGCACTGGAATGCCCAGTCGCTGCGTAGGAAGAAGCGGCTGCGTAGGAAGAAGCGGCTGCTCCAGGTCTTCCTCCGGGAGCAAGACGTCGACGTGCTACTCAGCGCTACTCAGCGAGACCTGGCTTGGGGAGGGTGACAAACTCACCATCCCCAACTACGTCGTCTATCGCAAGGACGAGAAAACCGAACACCGTGCGTTCCGAGGACTGGCGGTGATCGTGAAGAGGAAAGTCGTCCACCAGCCGATCGAGTTCCGGGAGCTTGCGTCAATGTACGCTCTCGGTATCGAGGTACAAGTCGCCGGCACAGTGATGCGACTCTTCGCCGCCTATAAGCCCCCAGTCACCGCCTTCGACTTCAGAGACCTGCGGGGGCTGCTAGAGTCGCCATCACCGACCATCGTCGCCGGCGACCTCAACGCCAAGCACACCGCGTGGAACTCATCAGCTACCAACGCCCAAGGAAGACGCCTCTTCGCCGACTCCGTGATGTCCCACTACGACGTCGCAGGTCCAGACGAGCCCTCCCACTACCACTGGGACGGCTCGGGGGACGTACTCGACGTCGTCATCTACAAGGGACTCCGGACGCCGCCCCGCCAGGAGGTCTTAGCAGACCTCTCCTCGGACCACCGGCCGGTTCTTCTCGTCCTCGACGAGCTGCCGACCAGGGTCGCGCTGCCAGCGCCCCGTCGACTCCACAGCTGGGCCCCGTTTGCCTCCATCCTCACGGAGGAAACCCCATCCCACCCCGTCGCCACGCCAGAAGACGTTGAGTGCCTGACGTCCGAGCTGACTGCTTGCATCCGGAGCGCGCTCGACAAATCCTCGCGCACAGTTCCAAGCGGGGGGAAATCCACTCCTCTACCCGCTCGGATCATGGACCTGATCCGCGAAAAGCGCCGCCTCTGGAAGCAGTGGCAGCACTCCCGCTGCCCCCAGCTCAAGACGCGCCTCAACGCTCTGACGGCCAAAGTGACGGCGGAGCTAGACGCCAACGCGGAAGAATCTTGGGAGCGCCACATCGAGTCCGTGGGCGATGATACCCCCTCCGTTCATCGCCTATGCCGGCAGCTGTCGACCGAACCCCCGCCTGTTCGGCCGCTGCTGGGCAGCGACGGCCACCCAAGATTCAAGGCACAAGATCGAGCTGAAGTCTTCGCCGAGTGCCTCGAGAAGGCATTCATCCCGAACCCCACCGACGACACGGAGCACGTCGCAGCAGTCGAGCAACACCTTCGAGCCTACTTCGCAGCACCGATGGCCCCGGCTGAGGACCCTGTGGTTTTTACGCCCGGCCAAGTGCAGCGGATGATCCAGCGCACCAAGCCAAGAAAAGCACCGGGCTAGGATCGCATAACGAACACGGCGCTCCGGCACCTCCCGCAACGCTCAATTGTGGCCGTGACGCGCCTGTTCAACGGCATCCTGCGCACCGGTCACTTTCCACAAACGTGGAAAACTGGCCTGGTCATCCTCTTGCCCAAGCCGGGCAAGAATCCACAGAAGCCCGAAAGCTACCGGCCCATCACGCTGCTGAGTACCCTCTCGAAGGTGTTCGAAAAGCTCCTGCTGCATCACCTGCTCCCGCACGTCCAGCCTCGTCCGGAACAGTTCGGGTTCCGGCCTGAGCACTCGACGACGCTTCAGCTCACCAGGGTACTGCACGACATGACGGTGCGCCTCAACAAAAAGGAGTGCACCGTCGCAGTACTCCTGGATATGGAGAAGGCGTTCGACAGGGTATGGCATGAGGGGTTGCTGTACAAACTGTCGACGTCCGCTGCCCCTCGACGTCTCATCGCGGTCGTGGCCTCGTTCCTGAGGGATCGCCGCTTCAGAGTGGCGGTGGAGGACGCCGTGTCCGAGGAGCGCCACATCCTTGCCGGCGTCCCCCAGGGAAGCTGCCTGTACCCGGCCTGTTACGCCCGATACACCGACGACATATCAGTCCCGGAGGGCGTCCAATTGGCGCTATACGCCGACGACGCCGCCTACCTGGCGTCGTCCATGTCACCCAAGCACGCTGCAACCAAGATGCAGCGTGCCCTCGACGCTCTCCCCGACTGGCTGAAGAAGTAGCGTCTGTCGGTCAATGTCGGGAAGACACAGGCCATGCTGACAGGCCGCCGCCACCCGCCGCCACCGCTCCGGCTGCACGGACGGGTCATCGAGTGGCAGAACCAGGTGAAATACCTGGGGTCACCATCGACCGTGGACTAACTATGGCTGCGCACGTCAGCGCAGTCGTCAACCAGGTGAAGGTGACGCGCGCGAAGCTGCGTCCAATCTTCACCTCCCGCCTCCCTCTGCGAGCGAAGCTCGGGGTCTACAAGACCTATGTCAGGCCCCGCCTCACGTACGTTGCGCCGGCATGGTTCGCGCTTGTCTCGGAGTTGAATAAGAAGCGGCTCCGAGCCCAGGAGAACCTCTCCCTACGCACCATCGTCGGCGCGCCTCGCTGCGTGAGGAATGCGACGATCGCGAGGGACCTCAAGTGGGAGGAGCTGGACGCCTTCGTGGCGCGGCTGGCGACCGATATGTTCGCGCGTGCGGACCGGTCGCAGCTGCAGCACCTGCGTGGACTGGCGCCACTGCACGCGCGACCGCCCGACAGCCGCGCCAAGCCCGTCCCCCGAAGCCTGGTCGAGTCCACGGCCAATTCGGTCTAAAGAAGATCACCTGCGACCCCCAGTGAAGACCACCGCCTGGAAGGCCACCCATTGACCTGTCCGTAGCCGCGGACAGCGGTAGATCCCTCGGGAAGAGGGCCACGCCCTGACCCCGACCCTCCACTTTCCCCAGGGGGAAGTGTGAGAAGACCGCAAGACATTTCGTTAGTACATTGAGTCTTTCTATGAAGTGGTGTTTGATTTCAGTAACCATTAGCTGCTCCAGCTTGGACGAAAAGGAGACTTAAAAAAATAAATTAAAAAGTTGCCCATTTTTTATTTTTATTTTACTTTTCATTATGTTTGTGAAATTTCTTGAATAAATAATAAAAAAAAAAAAAAATTGTACTTAAAATGAAAATAGATTTTTTTTTATATTTTTCTGATAACCAGTACGACTTCCCTTTTCACCCGGTGCCGGCTTGACGTCGAGTTTTGTGACACCCTGTATATCTGCCATTGTATCGAAAACGGCCTGGATTGGCCGATTCTATGATGACGTCACATGTCAGTAAAAATGGCGTCTGTCATTCATTCGTTCTTTCGTTCATCGGTTGGTTTACTGGCAAGTGACGTCATAATTCCTGTGCGACGCTATATTGCCCAAGATAGCGTTTTTGCGGCTTATTTCAAAAATAATTTTCGTATGCCTTTTTTAGAAGAAATACACGAAAGATTTTAAAAGGAAGGACTCTGACTCACAATAAGAACTTTCTGAGGACTCCATGAACACCAACAAAAAAGTATGAGATTGTTTCCAGAAATCGGTCAAGACTTTTAGATCTTTTACTGCAGTAAAGCCAGTAAAGGTGCCTCATTTAGTACGAAAGTTTTTCTGTTTACCTACATTTATTGTTTTGTGAACTATGATCAAGCTACACAATTTAAAAACTAGCTATAAATGTACTCCAGAAGGTGCTGGACTCTTATAGTGCACCTCAGGCGGATTATGAGGAAGGCTTGGAAGGCTTAATTTTATTAATTGCTGAGGCGGAGTCGCTTCCTCGTAGCCCCGGCCGCCTGAATGATCTTAAACGATCACGAACGTTAAGCAACATAGGGTGCGTTCAGTGCATGGATGGGTGACCGTTGTATGACTAACACTACCTAGTGGCAAATTCCGAGCGGTTCCGTGCTCCGCAAGGCACGTTAAGCAGTTGATTCCGGCTGCCGCGATAGATTGCAGTCGTTAAGCCAAATCAAAGTCCTTAGGGTTAGGGCGGCTTGAAAACTTCTGACAGTAAGACCAACACTAGTCTTACTACAAGCATCCACCAATCCGGACTTGGCCCCCGTGGAGGAGTATGTCCTATACCACCTTCCCCAGGGAAGAGACCCGTGCTCCTCGGTGGGGACATAATGGGTTGATGATGATGAGGCTGAGTAATTTTTGATTGTGATTTGATTTGATATTTGCCCTGTTTTTCATCTCGATACCTAGTCTAGATTTTGAAATGGTGCCTTAATACTTAGACATTAATTACATCGTGCCTGCGTTTTATTACAGTATTTGCGGTGATTATAAAGGCTGGCGTTAATAAGTTATGGCTTGATCACTCGTACCGAGTAACCGGGCGAGACAGTGATGTAGTTAGGTACTCGTATGCGAGTAGCTGTTCACACGTGTTATGAAATTAGGACAGACAGTTCAGTTCTATTGCGACTACAATATACGACGAAAATATACGACGTTGCTCATTCCGCTATTAGTAGAAGCAATGCCGGATTTGGACAAGACCAGACCAGACCGTTTTTAATGAATTAGAGGTAGAAGATCCTGTTGAATTCAGAAAGCTTCTGAGAATGGATATACCTAATGTATCAGAAAAAATATAATATTAGCATAGTATTATTTTCTATAAAAAACCATACTATTTGGAGACGTATGTTAAAAAACTATCATGTTTAATGAGCCGTTTTCAGAAAAGCCAAAAAAACAATCTAATGGCTGTCAAAGGAATGCAATTTTGGACCTCAGCCCAATAGCCATGTGTGATACATCATCGAATAGGTCTCAGCGAGCTGAACAAAAGCTACTATGACGCCAACAGTCAAATGTTTGTCCTTTCGGAGTTACCTACCTATATTGTATTGAAAAAAAAACTAACATTTTCAATAAAATATAACTATGGCGGCGTCATAGTAACTTTTGTTCAGCTCGCTGAGACCTATTTTATGATGTATCACACATGGCTATTGGGCTGAGGTCCAAAATTGCATGCCTTTGACAGCCGTTAGATTTTTTTTTAAGTTCTTCTGAAAACGGCTCATTATTTTAACTAAGTAGAAGCCGAAATAATGTAATATTGATATAGGTACAATAGATTTGTCGTAGGTAATTGAGTGAGTCAACTCCAACTGCTTCTATTTTATTTTTATTTTGTACGTCTCTTTGGCAAGGTAAATTTTTACAATCGTTTGGTTGGAAGAGAGAAGTAAAGCTTTAGTGAGGATTTTTTTCAAAATTTCATAATATCTTGAGAACAATCATCAATGAAAAAACAAAATATAACTCATTTTAAGGGAACAACTAGGATAAGGACTTAGTAAAAATAATTTTGTAGGAAAATACAAAAGTACGAGATATTTTTTTTAATTTTAAAATGCAGTACTTTGTACTTTAAATAAGTAAAAATAATGCTCCTGAACTCTGATCTTATATTGGAAGGGAAGGAGAAAATCTAACGGCCAGTGGCAGATCGTTCCAGCTGTCATAGTGAACGAATTGCTGAAGAACCTTGTCGAATGACTTGGTGTCTTTAGCAATCGATTCTGCGCGGATCGTAAAGTGCGACTGTGAGGCGGATTTACATTGATACAGTAGCTGGCCCCAGCATCACTGTATTCCGGAGCTGCACTGGCACTGGCGCTAGATCGCGCCGTTTACATGCGTCCAGTAGTCATTTCTACTTTGTTACGGTGACTACACTTTTGCATCCTTATGCATCCTAAGCGACTGGCGTTCACTGGCCGTAGTGTTTATACGGATCCAGTGCCACTGGCACGGTGCGTGGCGTGCGGGGGGGGGGGGGGGCGTTCACTGGATCGAAAAATAGGCGGCCGGCAATTTCGACCCAGTGCTGGATACTGGATGCTGGACTGGATTGAAACATGTTTACATTGATACAGTGTTGATCCAGCGCCGGAAAACAGTGATGCTGGCGCCAGCTACTGTATCAATGTAAATCAGCCTTCACTCAAAAATTCCAAGCGACTTTTGAGTAGGTACAGGGGTGTGGATGGATTGCCAGGGGTGAACAGAACCGAATAAAGAACTGAAAGAATGTGAGTCTGAATGAACTGAATGAAAGTCAGGGATAAGAAGTAAGAGAGATTGGGCAAGCGCAATCTTGCTGGAAATTGGCAGGAAATTCCGTAACCTTCTCAGAAACATATTCCGGCTCACCTTCGCTAGCTGTGGCACCCAAGACAAACACCTGTCAATAATAATCCCCAAGTTCTTCATCTTCTTCACATGGAATTTGAATACCGTCAAATCTAATTTGTAGGAGAAATTGCCAATTCATCTTCGAAATCATTTTTGGGCTGCCTATTATGATGACTTGGGTCTTGATTGGATTTATTCTTAAGCCTTACAATCTGCACCACTCAGAAATATGAACGAAATCGGTGTTGGTACTGTTGACTGCAAGATGCAAATCAATCACAGGTGATTGTGTGTAAATCTGGAGATCATCTGAGTAAAGGTAAAGGAAGAAGTAAGATTTTGAGAAATATCGTCGATAAAAATAGCGAAAAGAAGAGGAGACAATACGCCACTTGTGGGACACCGGCAGTTGTAGCACATCAAGTTGAGTCATCAATGCGTACACATTGCCGCGGCCCGTGTAGATAATTACGAAACTAGTCAATAATCGTTGGCAATATACCCAACAAGATATCAAAGTCTACCGTATTGAAGGCATTGCTGAAATCCAGCAGCAGCGTCAGAACAGTGAGCTGACCGTTTTCCATACCAAGCCGTACATCATCGGTGATGTTTAGGTATAAGCGCAATCACTGTACTATGCCCAGCACGTAAGCCTGATTGGAGAGGATTGAGCCGATGATTCGTATGTAGGAAAATACTGAGTTGATGGTGGACAATGTGCTCTGGGAATTTTGAAAGGAAAGGGAGAATGGAGATGGGACGGTAATCGGAAAAGGATGTAGTGGGACTTTTTCGGCAAGTGGATGACTTTTGCTTCTTTCCAGGCGGTTGGGATGTCGACCCATTGAGGATTCCAGCAATGATGTAAAACGTCTGTATGGTCTGACATAACTTGAAGACCAGCATAAAACATATTCTGGTTGGCTGGAAGAAGTTTCTATAGAAATAAGCTCTGCTATGTACTCACCTATAGCACGCTTGTAATTTGTAACATATTTTCTTTCTTGTGTACAATAAAGTATAAAAACATTCAAAGTCTTATATGCATACGGCCTGACAAAATTACAGGAACAAGCTAGAAATTGTCGTAAGCGTATACTATATGGTATATGGCTCGATAAAACATGTGGCACTCAAATTGGGTGGTTCATACGGCTGCCCGGCTGGTATACGGCTTTTTGGTGTGTCAATTATATCTTTTTATCAATCATACGCCATTTATATTTTTCTAATTTTCTTAAAAACTATTAAATAGAAGAAGAAGAAGAAAAATTTATTATAACAACAAAACACACGCCACAAAACAAAATAAATCCAAAAATTAAACCGTAAAATTAGTACAAAACAAAGAATCAGAAGAAAACAGGAGGAAAATAAAGATCACGGCGTGTCACTGCTGTTATAAATGGCAGCTGACTCAGCATTATGCTGAAGGACAAGCCTTCAGCGCTGATTTTCAGTCAGTGCCAAATGATACTCCGCGAGCGTCACTGAACGCGGTGTGGTACAGCGATGAGAGAATTTAAAAAACTTAATACTTATGTACAGAAAAATAAGGAACATAATACTTATGTACAGAATAGATTAAGTATTTAAAATAGTTTATTACCAAGAAACAGACAAGACTATTAAGTATAAATTAATTAATAAATATAACAAAAATATATAGGTATTGATAATGTAATTAAGAAGGAACCAAAATACATAGAAATATACAGAGAAATATTATAGATACAGCACTTCACAGTCCCGCTATGCGATTACAGATTCATGTCTGTAGTTGCGGCGAAGGGTTGGAAGGGAAGGGAGGGGTGGTAATAGAAATTTATGAAAAAAATAGAGGTAATACAGGGCGTCAGTTCATTCCACAGCCTCACTCACCTAATATGGACTGTGAATGAGTCACCCATAGTCACCGTAAGATCTAGTGTTGTGAGCAGGGATTTTTAGAAGGTGGGAGTTGATATTTCTGATTGGTCCTAAATGTTGTGATATTATCATAACTTAGAGTGGCTTAGAGCTATAGCTATATTTACGTCCCACGGCTACCTATGCCACATGGAGGGAAAGTACCTTGAATATTGTAAAGTCCGTTCGCTTAGATAGTGTCGGTACACACGAAGGCAATCTTGGTTTTAGCATGTTTTAGTAAAAAGACATTTATTTCAATAATACAACTTAGACGGCAAAAATACCTTAAATTGAAAAAAAAAACATGGTACACAATATACCTAAAGCCGGGTCCGCTGCGCCATGTTATAGCTGTTATAGTACTAATAGCTGTAACAGACGATCGAACTTGTACGGAGCGGACAGCGGACTTGGGTACGGCATGGTACGGCGTACAAATCCGCTAGTCACAACAGACGCCCGGATCTCGCAGTAACCGCTGGTAATGTACAGTCGACAGCACGTCAATCTTTACATTTTAGTTGCAAAGTCGCCCGTAACGCAACGGAGTAGAGTGCATGGGTATACATACACCATGATGTGCTGTCAACTGTACACAGTTCAGACGTCATGCCTGGTGATATATATAAAATTCAAAGTCCTGACTGACTGACTCACTCATCAACACCCAGCCCAAGCCATTTGACCTAGGAAGCTGAAATTTTGCACAGAGGATCTATATATAATGTAGGCAAGGAATAAGAACGGATTTTTTAAAATTCAACTCCTAAGGGGGCGAAAAGGGTTGCCAAAAGTATGGGAGGTATAAAAGATGTTGTCTGATTTTCTTGAAACTTAAAATAAATACTCTTCAACACAATTGAATGAACACGTGTTTCGCCGTTTTTCCTAAATTTAACCCTTAAGGGTGTAACAAGGGTAAAAGTTGCAAAATTGGCTAGCTTTAACTGAAATGTTAGGCAAAAGTACGCACTAAAAAATTCTGAATAAATTCTTTGGTAATAAAGGATATATCAGTGACTAATTCGTACGGAAAAAAAATTGCATTTAACCTGTCTAGACGGCAAAAAATTTTTTTTTTCCGAATGCTTTATTTTCCACAGAATCTAATTTCGCTGGTAAACGATAGTAGCTTTTCATTTAAATCTTTCATGCAAATATCGGCCACATCAATATCTGCAATCCTAACTGCTCATATATTTTTTAATGTTAATATTAAGCGTGATTTGTACAAAATTGTACGATATCTTAATTAGCGCAGGGAACAATCGCCATCGAACATCCGCCACATCTCTTATCTGTGTAATCTTTGGATTATGGATTAGCCGTTAAAGTATTCGCCGAAGAAGTACAACAAACATTCAAGAGATTGCGCTAGTTTATTATTTTATAACTCAGAGGTCAAATGCTCAAAGTCATTCGCCCTTGTTACAGCCTTAAGGGAGTGAACGGGGTTGTAAAATTTTGAACTAAAGTCCACGTGGACGGAGTCGCGGGCGAAAGCTAGTTTGTCCGGTCCGAGCGTACAGGCTCGCGGATTTGTACGGAGCGGACCAAATTCGACGCGAACACCATCGGTCCGGAGCGGACACGAAATAATAATAATAATGTTCGGCGGACAACTCTCCAGACGAAGGGATATGGTACGGAGCGTACCAAATCCGCTGTCCGGCCCTTACCAAGTTCGATCGTCTGTTAGTACTATAACCGGACAAACTAGCTTTCGCCCGCGACTCCGTCCGCGTGGACCTTAGTTCAAAATTTTACAATCCCGTTCACTCCCTTAAGGGTTAAATTTAGGAAAAACGGCGAAACACGTGGTCAATCAATTGTGTTGAAGAGTATTTATTTTAAGTTTCAAGAAAATCAGACAACATCTTTTATACCTTCCATACTTTTGGCAACCCTTTTCGCCCCCTTAGGGGTTGAATTTCAAAAAATCCGTTCTTATTCCTTGCCTACATTATATATATAGATCCTCTGTGCAAAATTTCAGCTTCCTAGGTCAAACGGCTTGGGCTGGGTGTTGATGAGTGAGTCAGTCAGTCAGGACTTTGAATTTTATACAGTGTGGCCCTGGATAAAGTGCAATCCCGAAAGGGGATGAAACTAGACCATGAATCATTGACTAGAAAAATATTAAAAAAAATTATAAAAAATTATTGTAGGATTTATTGGTATTTTAAGATTTTCATGTTTCATTAAGGACTCCATGTACAAAAGTATTGATTTCTTCCAAAATAATGGGTCTATTTCTTTGAAATAAAAAAAAACAGTATGCCTAATACCTGGCGATGACCATGAAATAATAAATAGTCTGCAAAAAAGTAACTATCTTGGGTAAAAAATGTATTTTTATGAAAAAAATGATTTTTTTAGACGTTTATTTTAAAAAACTTCAAATTACTAAAAAAATGTGCCCTATAACTATGTCATTTTATAGCTTACTTTTATTCTTTACCATTTTAGCTTCCAAATAAAAAAAAAAACAATGTTCTAACTAAAAAAATGGCTAGGAGTTATTTACATTTTAGTAGGTAATAAAAGTCAGACTTTAATCACAATAACTTTATTAATAAAATTATCCGTAATTTACAATTTTGCATTTTTATTTAATGCATTAAATGTTCAAAATGGCCTCCTCGATTTTGCAAGCACATTACTGCACGAATATTAATTTGCTTAGTGGCTCTGCGAATCATTCCTGGATCATTTTTAATGTCATTTGCGCACTGAATTATTCGGTCGTGCAACTGTGCCTCGGTATTTATTGGCGTGCTGTATACTCTTTGCTTCATGACACCCCATAAAAAATAATCTAGGGGTGTCAGATCAGGTGAACGCGCTGGCCAGCCTACTGGCCCTCGGCCACGCCGGCCCTCGGCCCTACTCCAATCCACCGGTTCGGGTAATTTTCCTTCAAAAATCGCCGCACCTCCCGCCCATAATGTGCAGGACATCCATCCATTTGGAGATACATACGCCCACGCCGTCTCGTAGCCAGGGGAACATCTTCCATCAACATGGGTAAATTTTGTAGTAATTCTAAAAAACGTTCAGCATTTAGGGTTCTGGGTAAAATGACTGGACCAATTAAAATGTCGTCGATTAAGACTGCCCATACGTTTGTTGAAAATTTTACTTGAAAAGTAGATGCCCGCTTCAATCGTGGATTTTCGTGAGATCACTGGTGCAAATTTCTGCAGTTTGTAATGCCGTCTCGGGTAAATGTCGCTTCGTCCATCCAAAAAATGCGTTTGGGAAAATTTGGGTCAGCTCTAATTTTTCTTAGAATCCACGTCGACATTACGCATCTTGGACGATTATCTACATTTTCGTGTAAATGTTGTACTCGTTGGTAATGGAAAGGATGCAATCCCTCCTTTTTCAAAATTCGCCAGACAGACGTCTTCGATATGCCATGACGCAACGCTAATCGTCTTATGCTTGTTGTAGGGTCAGCAAACAGATCGTTTAAAATGGCCTCTTCTATCGCATTGTCAATAACGACAGCTGGAAGCTCACGGCGATCTCGTGCCAAACCAAGTCCAATGTTGGAGAGCCTCCTATGAATCTCTTGAAAATTTCGAGCTGAGGGTATGAGTCTGCCCGGGAAAGCATTTATGTATGCAGTCCGAGCGACTGTTGTGCGACCATGTGACATGCCATAATAATAATGCATGTCGGCTATTTCTCGAGGTGAGAACTCTGTCAATCGCGGCATTTCGTCAACACTTAACAGCAGAACAGGAACAGTCCAAACGTAACGAACAGTAGAAAACGTAACAGTCAACAATGTAACAAAAACTTAATAACAAATCAACGAGAACACAATGCGAGAACGAGAACAGTAGTAGCAGCGGCGAGAATATCGGAGCGACTGTGTAAGTCCTGTTTCGAACCCCCTGCCTCCCCTCCCCTCGCCTTCCCTCTACCTGAGTGTAGAACAAAAGGACTGCGACTGCCGAAGGGCACAGAGTAGGACGGAAACAATGGAAAAAACGGTCTCTACCTGCACGGTAACACGATTAGGCTCCACTTTAAAAGTTCGTAGATAGCGTGTTTTTTTAGTTAGAACATTGCTTTTTTTTTATTTGGAAGCTAAAATGGTAAAGAATAAAAGTAAGCTATAAAATTACATAGTTATAGGGCACATTTATTTAGTAATTTGTTTTTTTTTAAAATAAACGTCTAAAAAAATCATTTTTTTCATAAAAATACATTTTTTTACCCAAGATAGTTACTTTTTTGCAGACTATTTATTATTTCATGGTCATCGCCAGGTATTAGGCATACTGTTTTTTTTTATTTCAAAGAAATAGACCCATTATTTTGGAAGAAATCAATACTTTTGTACATAGAGTCCTTAATGAAACATGAAAATCTTAAAATACCAATAAATCCTACAATAATTTTTTATATTTTTTTTTAATATTTTTCTAGTCAATGATTCATGGTCTAGTTTCATCCCCTTTCGGGATTGCACTTTATCCAGGGCCACACTGTATAAGTCACCAGGCATGATGTCTGAACTGTGTACAGTCGACAGCACATCATGGTGTATACCCATGCACTCTACTCCGTTGCGTTACGGGCGACTTTGCAACTAAAATGTGAAGATTGACTTGCTGTCAACTGTACATTACCAGCGGTTACTGCGAGATCCGGGCGTCTGTTGTGACTAGCGGATTTGTACGCCGTACCCAAGTCCGCTGTCCGCTCCGTACAAGTTCGATTACAAAAAATGTAACACGTAAAGCTGGGTCCGCTGCGCCATGTTACGCGTGTTACAAAAAATGTAACACGTTATAATGGGGCATAGTATAAAACGTTACGTGTTACGTAACACGTAACACGTTAGCCGCGGCGAATGGATAACATCCCCCGCGTTCGCCTGCGGGGGGGTGAAGTCATTCATTTTATGTTAGCGCTCGCCGGACGCACACGTCTCGCGATTCGGTGATGGAGTGGAAAAAAGAAAATACTTTGTTTATCATACGATTATTTCGAGAAAGACAAGTGCTTTGGGACGCCTCATGTAGTGATAAAGCAGAAATAATAGGAATTTCAAAAGAAGAAGTGAATACAAAGTGGATAAGCCTAAAGGGACAAAATAGCAGACACGTCTTCTTCGTCGGAACTAATTTGGTTTTTGTTACAAAAACACTAACATAACAAAACTAGAAAGTCGCAGCAGACGGGCTGTTACCATTAACCGTAACATGTTACATTTTTTGTAACACGCGTAACATGGCGCAGCGGACGCGGCTTAATGAAGCACAAAATAAAACACTACTCTTCATCACTCGAAGTGTCCTCAGAATATTCATCTCCAACGGTATTTAGATTAGGTACCTACCTAAGTGATGCAGGATCATCTCGTTATAAATCCATTCTAAAATAATGATTGATTTACTTCTTTAATTGCGTGATCTACATAATAGTAGAATGAGACGAGCTGCGAGCCAAATTCACTGGCGTGTTTGCGCCGCGTCGGCTTAATTTAATTTCTTTTTTTGAAAAGCCGCCATGTGCCCAGGCGGTAAATATCAAAGTGACACTATGATAGCGAACAGACTTTAGACGGAACATTTTACTGAAAGAAGACAGTATTATTTGAAAAAAAAAACCGCATTCATGGAATTTTAAATAATTACATGATTGAATCGGGAATCGAATCCACTACACGAGAAAAAAAATACCCTGTTGCTTTATCATACCGATCGATTGGTTTCATCGGATTATTTTTTGCCAAATAACGAAGTGTCAGAAATAAAAATAGAAAGACCATGTATTTCCGTTCTTTAGTTCTTGCAGTTTATTTGTTTTTCTGTAGTTTATGTAGTTTATTTTGTACATATTTACAAACCCGTTTTTTGCGGCTTCTCCGACTCTCAATCCTGATAAATATTTCGTGTGCAATAAAGTAAGTACATATAATAATAATACCTAATAATCCCCTAGTAAAATAAACAAAACGGTGGGCACGCGTGGTTATTAAGCCCACTTTATCAACAAAAAATGAAGTAAAAAATGTTCGTGTGAACTCGACAAAATAGGCATCAGAACACTACAGCACACAGCACTACAGTGTATATCTATCTATAAACTCCAGGTATTGGATGTTTACATGTTTGTGACGTCGCGTCGCTGTTTCTGGTTCCCACGACACGGTATCCTAGTGTGGGGCCGGAAGCGGTGTATGTGCCTGTATGTGAATGTTTATGTTATGTTTATGTTACAGCACTTGTTCTGAAATTGGTTTTAATTTATTATTAAATTTTTGTGGGTTTGGTCCACATAAGGCCACAATATTATGTAGAGACGTTAGGTACTCTTGCGAATTATTGCAATCTATTTCATGTTGTGGTATGTAAAAATAACAAAAACCGACCAAATGCGTGTGAGGCTACGTTATTATGTGCTACTATAATTATTTTTTCCGGCAGACAGTCAAACGGACGGACGGATATTCTTAAATGTATACCAGAAATACATCAACTTAGATCTGCACTCGCAGCTTTTTACATATTTTGATTCTTTAACCGGTGTCGAAATCAGTAATACGCAAAGAAAAAACTAATAATTTTGTGAAATTCGATCCCACGATTTAAAATCTGAAAAACAAACATTACTTTTCCATGTTCTCTCTAGAACTGTGGGGTTATATTTTTTATTTTTTTAAACTTTAGCATTAAAAAATCCTAAATAAGAGTTTAGAGAGTCTCACGAGATACTTATGATTTTACTTGAGCTGTGCTACTTTAAAAAGCTACTTTTAACTCTTCGTTCGCGCAGGGCGAAGATACAAAACCTTAAATCAAAGTTACCTCGACGTTAAACATACAACTATTGTTAAATAGATATCCTTTATCCTAAACATAGGCCTTCGCGTCCGTTACGGACGATTCAAACAGTGCCGAAGGACATAGGACTTGACACTTTTTTGAGTGACTGAAAAGTCCGGATGTCAAATGAGTTACTTTTAAAACGGAGTTTTGTATGAAAATACTTGCTTGTGACGTCACATTTCAGAGCACTCTTTTTATGTTTCATCTATATAAAAATTGTAATAACTAGTATAATAATATGATTAAAAGAAATAATTTTTCCGAATCATATTGTAATTTTTGTTTTAATCGAGCATCTCAAATAATTAAAATTTATTGTCGATAGTGTCAAATACCGTATTCGAGGGCGGCAGCCCCTACCGCATGTAGGACATTAAAGAGAAGGTCCGGAGTCGGGTCATTGTTTAGAGGTATAATTTACTATTAATAGGAGTAAGTAAATTTCCTGAATTTTTTAGGAAGGATCATGTAAATGAAAATGTTCAGGTACAGTCGACAGCGGGTCATCCTTTGCACACGTGCACTCTAACCAGTTACGTTAAGGACGACTTTTATATGTAAAGGTGTTAAGATTGACCTAGTGTCGATTTTAATAGGTAGGTACCTATATGACTATTTAATATATTTTTTACCTATTTATCGAAGAATTAGCCCTGTATTAGCCCCACCTTCGAAACAAAAGCAAATAATTTTAACACAGGAACAACGGGTCGAGCATATTCAGCTTGCTATATAGTAATATAGGTTTTTCGGGTAAGAAATGGCTGGAAGGGACCGGAACTACTGACTCAGGTTTGAATGTTTTCCACTCATTGAGCCTGTTATCACAACAAGCCTGCCTGTCGTCATCACATCTGCATACCGAAACCAGTTCCGCGACTTAAAAGCTGTGATACGACAGTTTCTATACAAAATGTGGTGTCTTACGCTGTGAAGCATACTCCTTATTCAAACACAGGACAGACGACGTCGTTTCCAATATTCCGCTAGTTTCGTGCCCATGTCGCGAAGTGGGAGTGGCCGCAAGGAATGGGACGTACGAGCATCTTCTCTGGCTCGCAATACCAATAACTTAATCAGAGGAATTATCGAGAACCTTCAGGTGGAACCGAATCCTGAAAAACCTTTGATTGCTCTCTCAGTCGGTGAGTACATTATTTTTAGTATTAAGGAAATATTTTTGGATGATAAGTGTTTTGATAGAAATTCAATGAGTTCATAAATGCACGTTTTTGTTAATAAGATTTGATTTTTTCAAAAGTTGGCTTTTGCTATCGAGAAAAATAGTAGAAGGCTACGTCGTTGCATCAGCTTTAGTGCGTATGAATCTCTGGTGATTTTTGGTATAGGTACCTACAACAAAAAGTATCTGAATATCTAGATAGAATAAGAAAAAAACATTTGATTTTCTTTTAAACTCTTGAATTAATACATGTACGTAAAAATAGGTAGGTAATTCTACCATTATTATAACAGTGCAAGTTTACATATAACGAAAAAACGCTTGTTCGTTCGATTAAACTGTTTTCACTGCCTCGTCGCTCTAGAATGGTATCGCGTATGGATTACCTTACCGGAGGTCGTGGTATCAATTCCTACAAGCGACCGCCGAATACAAATAGCCTCAGTCTGCGTGGATTTCTCAGTGTTATTTTAACACAGGGTAACATCCTAATTTGGACAAGTGATTGTGAAAACAATTTATTTTAAACGGAATTTATTATTTGGCATCAAACTACTTAGAGCAATACTTGCATAATATATCTAATAACAAAGGACTTTTTAATTGAATTCCACGCGAAGAAATTCGCGGCTACATCTTGTTTGTTTTACATTGGTAGACGATTTCATTCACTCGAGTTATGAAACATTCTGAGCAGAGAGTTAGGTTAACATCACTAAAAACTATTTAGGCAAGCCGTAAGCCACGTTTTCTAGAAGTTTTGAAGATCTACCAATGCTACTTAACTTTCTCGAAAATATATTCTTTGACGGTCCAATATTTCATTCGTAAACAGGTTATATTATAAACTTGGCATACGGAGCTGGATCGGTAGATACTTTAATTAATTCAATTCTATTTGAGAATGATAATGAATTAAGCCAAGGTTATCAGGATGGTCCGCAAATATGTCATGTCATTTTAATTACAATACACAATCACTTATCCTAGTCCCAAACTAGGATAGGTGCCTATCTTGTGCTATAGTTGTTATGGTAAGGATATCACTAATACCTATGGAAATGCCTACACCCAGGCTGATACCTTTTTCTGAATGACGTCTGTTTTGCTTAGTGTTCTATAGAGACCAATTAAATATCGTTACTGTCTCAAAGATCTTTGGAAGGTAGGGAAATATTTGCTGTGCGAAATGATTCTTTTACCTAACTAACTAATTAAATCTCCACAGGTGATCCAACGACTTTTGGTAACTTGAACCCTCCAGAACAAGTGCTTCAAGCAGTTCGTGAAAGTCTCGAGCTTCACACGAGTAGAGGCTATGGGCCTAGCAATGGTCACTTCGATGCCAGGCAGGCGGTTGCAGAATATAGTGCCCATCAGGGGGACGTAAAGCCTGAAGACATTGTCCTTTGCAGTGGCTGTTCACACGCAATAGAGCTGGCGGTCACAGTACTAGCTGAATCTGGGCAGAATATTCTGGTTCCGCGACCCGGCTTCATGATTTACAAAACTCATGCTGAAGGTTTAGGCATACAATTGAAGTATTACAATTTACTGGTAAGTAACTTAGTACCTACACAGATACCTATACTTTACCATCTAGTACCCAATTTAGTTTCTGCCCAGGCAATTTGAACATATACATGTATACTCTACCAAGATCCAAAACAGTATCGTTTCGCATCAAAATCCTCGGATAAGAATTATTGTAACTAAGTATATATTGAGAATCAGGTGATGTTATTCAAGTTTCTAAGATTCAGAACAAGTTTTCCAGAGTGCGAATAAGATTTACATATCCAATTTACGCGTTATTTTGTTACAAATTATTGCGCAAAACTACACCGATCTAAATGACCGACCTTTCAATTTCAGCCAAATCAGCAGTGGCGTGTAGACTTGGATGACTTGGAAAATAAAATAGACAATGATACAGCGGCCTTAGTGGTTATAAATCCATCAAATCCGTGTGGCTCCGTGTACACAAAAGAGCACTTAAGTGAAATAGTAGAAATAGCTTCAAAGAACCGAGTACCAATAATAGCTGATGAAATATACGAGCACATGGTCTTTTCTGATCACCAATATACGGCCATATCCTCGATCTCCAAGGACGTTCCAGTCCTTACTTGCGGAGGGCTCACCAAACGGTTTTTGGTGCCAGGTTGGCGAATGGGCTGGGTGATAATACATGATCGGCAAAATCTACTAGCAAAAGAAGTTCGTAAAGGCTTAGCTAACCTGTCACAAAAAATTGTTGGTCCCAACACTATAGTTCAAAGGGCTTTACCGTCTATTTTGACGCTTACGCCGCAGAGTTTCTACGACGATGTGATATTGTTCATCGAGGTAAGTAAGCAGGCATGCAGCCTACAACAAAATAAAAACAAGTCTTGTGCATAGTAATGAGCTTCCCGCCCGGAATGCCTTCTGCAGTAAATGATCTCGTCAAGTTTATTGAGATACTGCGTTGTTGTTTTAAGTTTACGTAAATAACATGTTTATTGTTTATAGAAAAACGCAACACTGGCTTATGAAATGCTACGTCGTGTACCGGGCTTGAAGCCTATTATGCCCCAAGGTGCTATGTATATGATGATCGAGATCAAGATGTCACTTTTCCCTCAAATAACCGACGAGCTGCAGTTCGTCGAACGCATGGTTTGCGAGCAATCAGTGTTCTGTCTGCCAGGCCAAGTAAGAATTTATAACTTATCGTATCGTTGTAAAGTCCGTTCGCTTAGATAGTGTCGGTACACACGAACGCAATCATGGTTTTAGTAACAAAACATTTATTTCAATAAAACAACTTAGACGTCAAAAATACTTTAAATAAAAAAAAAACATGGTACGCAATATACCTAATGAAGCACAAAATAAAACACTACTCTTCATCACTCGAAGTGTCCTCAGAATATTCATCTCCACCGGTATAGAATAGGCTCCTACCTAAGTGATGGAGGATCGTCTCGTTATAAATCCATTCTAAAATACTGATTGATTTACTTATTTAATTGCGTGATCTACATAATAGTAGAATGAGACGAGCTGCGAGCCGAATTCACTGGCGTGTTTGCGCCGCGTCGGCTTCCTTTGATTTCTTTTTTTAAAAGCCGCCACGTGTCGAGGCGGCAAATATCAAAGTGACACTATGATAGCGAACACGCTTTACCTGTCATATTATCTATCATGCCATAACTTTCTTAAGCACAATAAAAATAAACTCTTCCGACAAAATTCAAGTAAGTGAATCCTTAAAGCAATCTATAGGGTTTATTTTTAGGGTTCCGTAGCCAAATGGCGAAAAACGGAACCCTTATGGATTGTCTGTCTGTCCGTCCGTATGTCACAGCCACTTTTTTCCGAAACTCTAAGAACTATACTATTGAAACTTGGTAAGTAGATGTATTCTGTGAACCGCATTAAGTTTTTCACACAAAAATAGAAAAAAGTAATAAATTTTGGGGGTTCCCCATACTTAGAACTGAAACACATTTTTTTTTCATCAAACCCATACGTGTGGGGTATCTATGAATAGGTCTTCAAAAATGATATTGAGGCAAGAGACACTTCCAAAGTGGTAAAATGTGTGTTCTTATGAAATCATTCTGTTTAAAGATGTGAAAATGCTTTCATATGGTCAGTCTAGGGTTAAAATATACGATGGCTTGCACCCATTGTGCGGTTTACGCCTCAGTTTAAGTGAAAAAAAATACGGACGATGTTGAGTCGGCGGAAGGTCCGTGGATGCGAATGGCGAGAGGCCGTGTGAAATGACATTTAGGGGAAAAGGCCTATACCCAGCAGTGGGCAGTGATGATGACGATGAAAAAAAAAATTATCGTAATTTTTGTACAAACCCACGAGGCACCCTTCTTTTCTGTTTCTATTGGGACATTTTCTTTAAGACGTAGTAAAATCTTCAATAGATTGGTATTTTTTTATTGTTGTTATTTAATTTTTATTTCAAAATACCTATCATGTGATGTGACATGTGACACCAATAAAAATAATCCCTCATTCGAAATCGATGATTAGACACTTTGGGCTCTGTGTAAATGAAAAAAAGGACATAATAAAATATTGTTCTTTTTTTGCAGTGTTTCGCATATCCAAATTATATGCGCATCGTCCTCACGGTTCCTGAGAATATTTTGCGGGAAGCTTGTAACCGGATTGCTATGTTTTGCCGCGACCATGGCATTACCAGAGAGAAAACTAAGGCTATTGATATAAATTTTGTGGCATCATTACCTACTGATGCTGATATAATTTGTGACAATATGCCCACGGTAGAATAAACTTACGATTTGTTGTGGATAATCTAATAGACGAACCAAGGATTCTCCTTGGACGAACGGACAAGGAAACTATAGATGATTATGAAAATTCGGCGCAAAAGACAACTTTCCTTGGATATAAGTAGGTAGGTACCTAAACAATTGAAAAAAAATTAAATAAAAAAAAACTATGATAAAAATTTTATGAATGTATACAGCCTGATTTTTTCACCGGTACAATAAAGGAGAATGACCAAAAACAGTCTATGTTGCTTTTGCGTTGCGCTTTAAGCATTTATACCTCAGAATGTTTCTTTTGAAAAATGATTTCATAGTTCTATTTGATAAAATAAAAGAATCAGGGGTTTAAAAGTAATAATTAAAAAGTATCTGTATTGACTGTATAGCTTCAGTGGGAGATGATAATGCACGTACCGCGAATGCACATCCTGAGCACGTACGCCCTGGTAATGTACAGGGATTGAATCCATGTACATGTACATGGATTCCCGTCCGCACGTTCTCGGGTCGTGTGTTATCAGCGTTTCTAAATGAATCCCAAAAGAAATACCTCACACACTCCTGTAAAACGCGCAAAACGTATGATGTGAACAACGTAGTTGATTGTATTCTCTGTGACGTGAACGAGGCACCGAATGGTCAGCAATTCCAGGGCTGTACGTTCACAGGCAGGAATGCACATCCCGATAATTGGTGTCATTTGGGCACGAATTCCCGGGTGTACATTCTCATGCCGTACATTCTCGGTCCGTGCAGTAGTAACCCACTTCAGTCACTCAATACAGATTACAAACACAGATTAGATTAAATTATTTCAAAAATCGCAAAAGGTGTACTGTGTACTACATTGCGAAAGTGCAAACTGCAAACGGGGAGTTTTTGACGGGAATTCAAACGAGCGGTTTTATTACGGTTTTATGTTTGCAAATTGATCCTAGTGGATTTGATATTGTTTAATTAATGTAGTTTCTTGTTAAAATGACCATGTGTATGAACAATCCAACTGGCCCTTTTGGAAATCGTTGGCAGATTATTAGAATCCAGCAGTGGACGTCCAATGGCTGAAATGATGATGATGATGTATGAACAATATGTGGAATAAATAAGTAAAATAAACCGCCATTGTGGGCTTAGGATAGTCTTTGTTTATGCTTATCAGAAATTATCTCTTTGTCCCCCATTAGGCTCCTTAAACATTGCGACTTTTTGCAGCGATATAGTCGCGATTTAGACGATTTGCTAGTGCATGGATACACTCGCAAATCGTCCATAGTTACACACGCTATCTGCAAAAAGTCGCAGTATGTAAACGCCTGCATATTTGGCTAAAAGCATAAATAATCTGTGGCTTAAAGCACAAACTTCTTCCGTAGGAATGAACCTCAGAATAAGGGAGGAACGAACTGATAATGACCTATGCTAATAATTAAAACTAAAACGTGTCAATGCCAATCCAAAATAACACCAAACCACCAAAGTTGTCATAACCTCAAAACATGGGCTCAAAATTTCTCGGAACTCCCATCTAATATTTTCATAATATTTTTCCTGCATAATCCAGAGCTAATTTCTTATAGTTTACCGTTGGTTTCATCAATGTGCAAGAAGACGCAAAAATAGACGAACTATTATAGTAAATTGATCATTCTCCTTTTACCATATCATTGGTATCGATAATAGATTACATTTATCGAATAAAATTACCATATTTTTTTTTTCATTTTCATTAATTTATCATTCATCCAATTTGTAACTCATGGACACCCATTACAAGGTGTCATCGCGGTGCGAGGCAGAGGGCGGCGGGGTGGGGTGCGTGAGCGGGCGGTGGGCTGGCCGGCGCACGATTTGGCCGGCCGGTCATTCAGTCCGTCCGCGCGCATTGACCTAGGTGAGTGCACGTGCGCCGTTTCCGCACTTCCTGCAGTCGAAAATTACGCGCGCACGATGTTTACAAACCGCGAGTATTACAAAATGGTTCGTAGTTACTTTCTCAGTGGGGAAAATACAGTGCAGCTCGGCGGGTATACGCTGAAGAAAGTTTGCCCCGCCTGATAAATGCCGGTTTTATTGAACCTCAAATACTCAACACCAGGACATTCATGAGAGTGACGCAGCATTTGCTAGACTACGGACAGTTCACTGCACCAGCGCACGCTCAAGGCCGAGGAGGGAGATCTCCCTTGGCCGTGGAGATCGAGGAACAGATATTCGCGTTCTTCGAGGAAGTACGCGAGTATCTCGTCGTCGTTTGTGCTCCTTCTTCCCAGAAGGAGCACCAACGACGCGGTACTCACGGCGCACTTCGGCGTTAGCCAGTACGTGGTGTGGAAATTCATACCACTACCAACCAGTGCAAGCATTCGACGCCGGTGACGGTCCTAAGCCCGTGCAAGTATGAAGCAAGAATTGAAATCAAGTAAGATTGTTTTTGCTACGTCATACATAAGTCATACCTACTGGCTGCGCCGCCGCCGCCGCTTCTTTTCCTTCCCGCAAGCCGCGCGCAGTTGCCAGTTCGTGCGTTTAGTTGTGCTCATGCGTAATGAGTCCATATTTCTTTAAGATTTACGGATAAGTTCAGACATTGGTATTTTTGTTTTTTTGTACCAACGGGGTAGTAACAAAAAATGTTGGTATTTGTATTTTGGACTTAGTATTACGTATGTTGATTTATTGTACCGCTGAAAATGCCACCCTGTATATACATTTTATCTAGGTAGGTACTCTTATACTATAATAGGTACAGAGATTAAAAAACTGAAAACAAAACTCTTATGACAATTATTACGCATGAGTAGGCCAAAAATAAAGGAAAGTTTTATTACGATACGCTATTTGAATTTCTATGGTCCATGGACAAATATTATGTTAAACTTATTATATTATTGCGTCCGTATGCTTATGCATTAAAGAATATGGTCTTTTATTTGGCCTACATAGTCAATTCACGATAATTGTTTAATTTAAGACATAATCGTTAAAAATAGTTGTAAATGTATACTCCTCTGAGTCTGGCCTCCCCATTCCTAGATTATAATGATTTTATGGCGAGATATTTTTAAATACGTATGCCATTATATTTTTTTGAATATGATCATACGCTTTTATAAACATCGAAACATATTTCATCAAAATATACAGTAAAAAGTTTTATTAATATAAAGAAAAATACCTAACTTACTTTCATGACACGTTACAATAATGTCACTTCATCTGGCGAAACTCAAAGAAGTAAAATTTGACTTAAAACCGCAAAGATATGTTTTTGTCCATGAACTACGCGCATACAATAGTTAGAAACAAGCTAATGACGTTGAGCGAAATTCCTTTAATATAGCGTCAATTTGCGATTCACTGTAGGAAAGCGTGTTTCTGCCAGTCGTTGGAGTATTTCCTCTGGCAAGTCTATGTTTTTGTATTTTATAGTTACGAAATTGTATATTTGCACAATGCAATGCTTATTGTGTGTAGATGTCATGTATTACGTTATACGGTGATCAGAAAAGCGAGTGATATGTTTTTGTAGGTTTTGTGCGATTTTGTCAGTCCTGTGGGCGTCACTCCTCTGGCATAATTCATATTTTATTTAATACGTGTCCCCTTTCTTAGATATAATCAATGGCCTGTTACTTCCCTGCTTTCATTTGTGACTACTCTGCCAATAGTGTCAGTACTCTGGTAACACATTTTCCTCTGGTGCTTATAAAATTCAAAAAAATGGAAAATCTTCTGGCCCTCATCATTAAACATTAAAAATTGTGTCAAATAGAGAAATTATCAATATTGAATGGAACAGATTACATTTCCTTCTGGGACGGTACACAAAAAAATCAAAGTCTTGTATGGACACCTGTATCATAATATAACTTTTAAGTAAGCGTCAGGACCCCTGGACCAAATGCGATAGATATTTGATGTTTGAAAAACATTATATTTTAGTACCTATTTGGTACTATTTAGTACCTCAATTGAAATATTTAGTACCTCGATAAACAGCGAAAAAACGTGTAAAGAAAGTGGCCAGACATTCTGACGTCAGGATGTCTGGACCACATTTGTTTAACGTAGTTCCAAACAATATAGCTAATTTATCTCTTTGGATATATTTAGTACCTATTTAGTACCTCAACACATATTTTTTTCGGATTTTTTTGGTGTAACACAAAAAAGTTACCTACGCGTAAAAGAAATTTTGCGAGGCACAGTAGTAGGTAGGTAGGTGGTGGTAGGACAGTCTCCTTAATGAATGTTATTAATTCTATGTCATATACTACTAAGAACTACACTAATACTAAGTAGATACATAGATTGATACTTTGCTGTTTATCGAGGTACTAAATATTTCAATTGAGGTACTAAATAGGTACAAACATCAATTTTTCAAACATCAAATATCGCATTTGGTCGAGGGGTCCTGACGCTTAACTTTTTAATCATAACGATACACCTATGATCCATTTGTCTATACTTGACATTTTTCTCAGACTTTAAACGACAATAAATCAAAAACCTTTAGCGGTAGAGGGCTCGAAACAGTTTGCAAATTTAGTGCTAGCTAGTACTAAATTTACAAACGGTATCGAGTTTTCTGACGCTAGAGGTTTTTGATTTATCTATATATAAAAGGAGAAGCTGACTGACTGACTGAATGACTGACTGATTGACATATCAACGCAGGGCCCAAACTATAAGGGTTAGAAACTTGAAATTTTGCACAGGAGTTCCTTTTATAACGTAAGGTAGCACTAAGAAAGATTTTTTTTAAATTCACCCCCTAAAGGGGTAAAATGGGGGTGCAAAGTTAGTATGAAACTCTGCCGTTTTTGAAGTTACTCAAATGAAACTCAGTATGAAGTTTCTTCGTTTAACATCATGAAACAAGTGTAAAATAGATTTTCAAAAATCATCCCTTAAGGGGGAAAAAGGGGGGGTGCAAAGTTAGTATGAAACTTTGCCATTTTTGAAGTTATTCGAATGAAATTCAGCATGAAGGTCCTTTATTAAAATTTATGAAATACATGTAAAATAGTTTTTCGAAAATCATCCCTTAAGGGGGAAGAGGGGGTTGCGAAGTTAGTATGAAAGCTCTTTCGCATGCGCTAAAAGTATCCCTATCTTATTTGCAAACACTTTACTCAACTAAAGCCCACGCGGACGTAGTCGCGGGCAACAGCTAGTTGTCGTATAAAGTCTGAGAAAAATGTCAAGTATAGACAAATGGATCATATACAACCTCCTGCTGGACCAAGAAGGTTGAACCTCTACTTAAAAAAAAAGGTTTCGATGAACGAGTCCGTGTCGACGCACGCAACACGCATGCGCAATCGATGTTGCGCCTTGGCGCCAACATTTTACATAAAAAAAAACTTGTCAATAATAAACAAAGTTTGGAGGCGGTATGGGCTTAAGTTCTTAGCCTTTTCCTCAAAGGCAAAAAATATTACAAAAAAAAAAAACAAAGTTTGGTTTTATTTGTAAAATAAATTAGTCTTTGTGTAAAAACATGTCTGAAAGCGAGGATAGTGGTAATTGTACACCACCAGACATTCTGGAAGCTGCGTCAAACGACTATGAACCTGTTACCAGCTAAATCTAGGAGCAACTATAATAAATTAATGTTACCACGAGTTCATTGAATGGAAAAGTAAATTTGTTGATTCAGACATGTTTTTACACAAAAAAACAGAACCAAACTTTGTTAATATTGAAAAGTTTTTTTAAATGTAAAATGTTGGCGCCAAGGCGCAAACATCGATTGCGCATGCGTGTTGCCTCGCCGCGGACTCGTTCCTTGAAACCTTTTTTTTTTTAAAGTAGAGGTTCAACCTTCTTGGTCCAGATGGAGGTTGTATAGGTGTATCGTTATGATTAAATAGTTATATTATGTATGATACAGGTGTCCATACAAGACCTGTATCATAATAAAACTTTTTTTTTTTACCTATGCGTAATGTTTATCTTAGGAGTTTTGTTTTCAGTTTTATAATCTTTGTATTATAGTATCAGAGTAGATAAACTACTATTAAGCTATTATTATGATTGTGCTACACATTATAGGGGAGGGGACATCCAAAACAGCTTTTCAAAGCGTCATTGAAAAAAAAAAATAGTACCGCTAACTACCGATACGGCCTGGCCACGGGACATTCGCCCGCGCGAAACATCGCGCGGCGCGAAGGGCGGGGCGTCTTAAGCTGGCCGCACACGCACGGTTTCCTGATCAGGAATTCCGATACGGAATTCCGTGAGTGTAGCGCATACATCCGGTTTTTCTTATTAGGTTTTTTTCTTGCCAGTATTTAGAGTGACATCCACAGAGTACATTACTAAATAGAGGACAAACTCCGGCTCTAAAATCGGTAATGCGTAAAGCGCCACCTGATATCAAGTTTCAGTACTACATTGCCATATAATATAAACATAAATAGCCATAGGCAAATAGGTACGCTATACCTATAGGTACCCGTATGTATAGGTTCGAAAAGAGATGTGGATTTATTTTCTAGTTTTTAAAAGAAGAAAACTCCAAGTAAAAAACATCATTTTTTTATTTCTTTCTTCCTTTTTTTCTCCTCCCAGCCCAAATATTTAATTTTCACAACAACAAATCCACAACACAGAGTCCTTTTTCTCAACGCAATTTCTGGATATATAGCCGGAGGTACATTAGCTCAACTCAACGGAAAACAACACTCCAAAAACTAAATAAAACAGGAGCCAAAACTACGAAGCGCAGACACAAAGAAAAGAAATTAGGTAGTTACCTACTTTACTTTTACGAGCGCAGGTGCCACCATGACGCAGTGTTGCCAGTGGCAGATAGTCAAATATAACAAGCGAGGCAGATCAAAAAGTTACATTTTCTCGAGAAAAGTAACATAACCTTTTTTTTTATTGTAGAAACCGATACAATACTTTATTATGGCAGTTTATTACACAAAAAGTAAAATAAGTTTCTGGTTCCATTAAAAAAAATCTTAATAATTTGTTGATCGAAAGACTGGCGATGTTGAAAAAGAAAAAACATACAATCAATGATGTTTGTCTAATGGCTCAGTACACACTATGCCGCCGGCACTGCCGGAGGGTAGAAAGACGCCGGCAATGCCGCACAAGCCGAGCCCCAGCAGGCCAGCGGGTCGTGCCGGGTTACGCGGCAAGCCGGCGGCAGTTCGCTCCTGGCATTCGTTTGAAAGTGTTGTGCTAGAAAAAGATGCCAATGATGCTCTGCGGCACCAGCGGCAAGTGCCGGCGGTCTAAGCATGCCGGCGGCAAAGCGGCCCGGCCGTGCCGCCGGCATAGTGTGTAGCAGCTATAATATAGGGGGTCCTGCTGTTTGACCAAAAGTCATTTGACAAAATTACACTTGACAAACAATGTTTGACAAAAAATGCTTTCGCCAATTGATCATTTTACTACCAATCATTTTACAAATGACTCACTTATCCAAATGATCAACACTTAAATTTACATTTTACAAATAATTATTTTACTTAATGAACATTTAACAACTGAGTTATCAGACAAAACTACTATTGGTCTAAAAACGTTTGATAAAATGTATTATTTGACAAATGTTTCGTTTATTAATCAATCTTACGAATGGGGGGTCGGCGATGTAAAGAATACGTGACAACAGAAATATAGGTGCGACGACGCGCGTAGCGAAGCGGAGCGCGTCGGAGCGTTAGGTTCTCTATGTAAGATCGAAAACAGACTCGACTTTGATGCGTTCAACATTTTGTTAAATGACATTTGGACAAATGCTTCATTTGCGAAACATATTATTTGGTGAAATTAAAAAAGGTCAATTGACATTTTAATATTCAAAACATTTAACTAATGTAGTGTTTGCTAATGGATCATTTGCTAAGTGAGTTTTTGTAAGATGATACTTTTGTCAAATGTCTCGTTTGCCAAATGAACATTTGGTTAAACGTTGTTTGTCGAATGACCATTTGTCAATAATTTTTTGGTCAACCATTAGTAATCCATAATATAGGTACCCACCAATTTAAGAATGTCTTTCAGTATTTCAGTTTCAGCTTTGTCTATGTCGTACCGTACCTATGCACTTCCATTACATGTCATAATATGACATGTATTCGACGAAACATCGGTGATTTTCATTTCTGAAAAATTGGACATTAAAATTACACATTCAGTCAGTGTGTCAAACGTATTTTGTAAATGTGTGAACGAGTTTCAGTTGCAAATGTACTGTGGAACTCTACGTATTTTTTTATAGTATTCTACTTCTCTCAGTGAAAACTCTTATGGCGTTCACAAAAAAAAATAACTACTTCCCTATAGCGGTATTATTTCCTTTATAATAAAATAAAATACCTATTTCGTTTTTGTAAGATAATTATCGTTTTAAGAAAGTAAAATATTAGTTAAATGTATAAAAAGAGTTTGAAAAGCGCCATCTATTTCCAGTTATTAGTTATTATTACTTTATTGCACACGAGACATTAAACATAACATTACATTAAAAACAATATGTACAAAGGCAAGCTTATCTCTGTAAGAGATTTCTTCCAGGATGTATGAACTAAACTTATAACGCCATCTCTCGAAACTAAAAAACTACTTTAACCAAAATTGTCGTGAGGCGCCATCGCCATCTAAGTTTCAGAAATAGCTGATTGTTATGCTACTTAATTAAAAATACACGCCTTATGACAACACTCAAGGAATTGGGAGTGATTCGCGATTTTATATCGTAATAATATTATCTAATACCCATTTTTTTGTTTGCAGCTTAATCACTCTGAGCCGGGCATACATGTATGGTCTTATAAATATAAAATGTGCGCTATGATTAGCCAATAAGGCGTACAAATGTTTTAAACTTAAAATAATAGTGACATTTACGGGTATATAAAGAAAACCTATCAATAATGTTAATTGATTACATAATAAAAAAAAATATATAATTGAATTAAATAAGTACACAATGTCAAAATTTGTCATTTAAATATTCGAGGACGCTATAAAACGATTTGGTTAAAAGTGCATTCTTCAACTTAGATTTAAATTTGTCTATGGGAAGTTCCCTCCATGCTGAAGGCAGTTTATTATAATATAAAGTACAGCGCCACCAAGTTATCTGTTCAGGTGGGCAAAATTGTAACTAAGTAACTAATTGTAAATCTTGCTACCCATTTTTTGTTTTATTTATTCACTTACTAAGATTTATAGATATATTTTCATTACAATCAAAAGACGCGTTAAAATATTCTTATTTTTCTAGGTAACTTTCTTAAATGTTACTACTAAATTCTTCATTAGCGCCGCTATCAACTGAACAGATAATATGGCGGCACTCTAAGAGCCATGTGACAAACGCTTTTTGTCATTAGTGTCGTATTTGACTTGGTTTTGACTATTCTTTTGGGATCTCTTCGGGCTCGCTTATTATTATCTCTAGCTTTAAGAAATAGATCCTTATTTGTTTTTACAAAAAGGCATGTTTCTAATAAATATGTACATCGCAGGTGAAGTGAGAATATAATTTTTAATAAAGATAGCCTTACATTGTATCTTGTTGTTGAAGGCCAAACATGGCTCTGATGCAACGTTTATATTGTTTAAATACTGATACATTATTTGTGCAGTTGCCCCAAAATATCGGAATATTTATTTATTTTGGACTACTAACAGCTTTTTTATATAACAACACAAAGTACTATATTGAAGTAAAGACACTAATAGACAGTTGTCTTGTTATTCAGGCACGCTATATTTTGGGACATGTATGGGAATCTAGTTTGAGAGTAGCAACCCTGGAAATAAACGAATGGGGCTGCAACAGTGCCATCTATAGAGAGCCAATGAAACTAATTAGTCGTGGTACCGAATTCAAGTTCGATTAGCGCCCCCTGAACGTTGGTTTTGGTACTACTACTTTATGCTACTAAATTAAAAATATACATATTACACCAACAACGTGTCATTTAACAATACTTCACGATTTTGTATCCTTACACAAAATGTATGTTCATTGTTCTAAGATTAGGCCCCATGGTGACATCTTCGTGAACACACGTTTGGACATGGATGACGAAACATTGATTGCCATTTTACTTTTACTAGTGCTATGTAAGAAAAAGCGGAATCGTCGTTATTGGGTACACCCATTGAACACTCAAAGAATTTAAGAGAGTCAATTCCATCTCAAAAGAGCACAACTGAGAGCTCACCCAGAAGAATTTCAAAAATTTTACAGGATGTTAATTAAATCCTTTGTGATAATCCGGATTTTCAATATCCCATATACATGAATATTTTTCAACAGCTAATATTAGATTTTCTGGTTCGCTCATTTTTAACGGAGTTTCATACAAAACCCGTCCACTCAGCACGGCGCTCGCGCGGTTCTGAACGAAAATTTCCGTTCGTGTGTAATACAAAATGTATAGACACGCTGCGTTCGGGATGACGTCATCAGGTTTTTTCCGTTCTGCCAACCCGAATGCGCGGCTTTCAATTCTGAATGACATTCGGTTATTTTTCCGTCTGGAAATTGTCAGAGCGTGTGCGCCTTGTTGAATGTTTATATGAAAGACGTGCATTTGGGTTTCCGAATCTGAGTTCCTGATCAGGAAACCGAATCAGAAAACCGTGCGTGTGCGGCCAGCTTTACCCCGTGGCTTGCTACGTACATTTCTATGAGTTAGTTTCAGTCGCTAGTCGTAGCCGCGCCGCGCGATATTTCGCGCGGGCGAATTGTCCCGTGGCCAGGCCGTAAAATTGAGATGTTAGCAGTTATGGAGTCCACTTTTGTAACGTCGCAAAATATGTTAATAATAAATGCATAATAGCTATTGTCGATATGCTTTAACAATGCAACAAGCCGACCATAAGACGCTCGAACCATAGTTTTTTCATTATCCATTGTTTACAGTATTTTTCAGTGACTCGTCATCGCCATCGTTTTTTTATTATTGTTTAACTTGTTGTGAAGTAATTTGGGTACAGGACAAAAATAAATTGGGTAGGTACATTATTTTTTTTAACAAAAAATTGGTAAATATATTTTTTTAAATAAAACTTGAAACCGACTTCAATGAAGTCGGTGACCCTTATAATCAGTGGTCGGATAATGAGGGCTTTTAAAGCGTCATTAAAATAAAATAGTACCGTAAATTACCGGTAGATGGTGCTGACGTCATGACATCACTGTACCTTATCTGTGGTGCCTGTCCTATGTTTTTACAAAAATGCACAATGCATGGGTAGTCATGAGCAAAGACACCATTCACGTACGTATGTAATAAACAAAGTAAAAATACTTCGATAACTTTCAAGTTTCAACAGTTTCGAAACAAAGTCTAGTTTAGATCACAGACTACAAAGAGATGTTTCGACTATCACAGATTAATAACGATTAAAACCACAGACCTAAAAACATGATGACATTTTCATCTTCTTGCAGCGCCATCTAGTTTTTTTTATGAACTCAACTTGGATGCATATAAAAAAAATATAGTACCGCTAACAACCGATACGGCCTGGCCACGGGACATTCGCCGCGCGAAACAACGCGCGGCGCGAACGGCGGGGCGTCTTACCGCGTGGCTTGCTACGTACATTTCTATGAGTTTGTTTCAGTCGCTAGTCGCAGACGCGCCGCGCGAGTTTTTCGCGCGGGCGAATTGTCCCGTAGCCAGGCCGTAAAGTTGAGATGTTAGCAGTTATGGAGTCCACTTTTGTATCTGAAAAATCCTGGGATTCCGGAATCAACGAAATTTGATTTTTTTCTATTCTATTATAAGCTTGTGTGCAATAAAGTATTATTGTATTGTATTATTTGTTTTATTTTAAATAATAACTAAAAAAAGGAGAAGCCTAGGAGTTGGCAAAATGTACTGTGTTAACTTAATATTCTTTATGTAATAAGTTTGTCAACTCTGTTTTTTCTCCTTGAATAAATAAAATAAAAATAAAAAATTCACGAATAACTAATTATATAGTCCTGGAGTCTCGTGTTTTTTAAATGAAAACCACATACTAAAAAAGTCATTTACATACCATGTTATCCATTAGTTTTGCATTCTTGCATATTTTAAAAAGTAAGTAGTTACGTTTTAAGAAACCACTTCCATAATTTCCTAGCCAAAAAATAACTTTAGGTAGGTAAATATGCATCCGATTATCCGACCACTGCTCATAATCCTCGTAAAGCACTCTACTCGTAGGAGCGTCTACTGGAGCGCGCTCCTGCCGCGCGCGATTGGAGCGCGTTGGATCGTTTAGTGTGGATCCGGCTATTGAAGTTGGTTCATGGATGTAATTTCATGCATAGTACAACTTTCAAAGCTAGTAGACCTACTACTATTATGTTTCTAAATCATGGTTAGAATGTCCCTTTTAAAACCGTGATAGAAAATTCAAAGCCTTCCTGTATCATGGAGAACAGTTTCATAAACTTAAATTTAGTGAATTATAAAATTAAACATTTACCTTCGTCGTAGAATCATTGAATCCACCTAATTGGTTTACAGTAATTAAAGGCAACAGCTATTATTATTATTATTAGGTTATTATTTGTATTATTTCCTTTTGTCCATAACTAACATTTACATACAGGCACGTAAGTACCTGTATGTAAATGTTAGTATGTATGTAAATAGATGCAAATAGCCTCAGCTATATTTTAGTTTTTTCGATATTAATTACTTTTCGTCCTAATATTGTTTGTATATCCATAATAAATTGTTTATGCTTAAATTAATTTTCATTTTGAGTACCTACCTACTTGACTACAAAATATAATTTTTGACGAGCTAATTTTTTAAAAATTAAATGTCGCCTTTGAATGCCATGTTTGAGTACCAGAATGAATCTGTGTATTGTACTATTGTACTCGTGGAGGGTGTACTCAATCAACGATTGTACTAGTCAAAAATAGGGGCCCACAAAGGTTTTTTGATGTGAAATTAAAACAATACAATTAATTTTCTGTAACATTAAAACAATGTCGTTGCTTGCAATTAAGGCTAAAGAATTATCAAAATAATGTTTATCTGACTAAACTATCGAACTTATGGTAAAAATAACTTTTATGTACCTAATGAAAAAAAAAATGTTTTAAAAACAAAAAGAAATTGCTTATAGTAATAAGGCCGCCAATTGTACTTAGATTTATAAAAATTTGTAAATGTTATTTATGAGTACAATAAAGAATATTCTATTCTATTCTATTCTAATATGTGGCACATATTACATATTGTAACTTTTTCTTGCCAGTAACGGGTATGTTCTCCTCTCTTTGTCGTGCACTGCCGATGCCTGGATTATGCTCTTGATCAACTAAGATAAGATACACACAAGAAACAAGAGCTAAAAATAAAAGTTACAATTTAAAAAAGTAGTAAAAAAGTACTAAAAAAGTTTATCAGAAAAATGTTTTAAAAAATAAAAATGTTTTTTTTATTAATTATTTATTCAAGAAATTTCACAAAAATAATTAAAATGAAAACTGGGCAATTTTTTAAGTTCAATTATTTTTTTAAAGTCTCCTTAGATTTTTTTTAATGCCTATAATTTTGTATAGGTACGTACCTATGCAATTTTGTTTATTTTTATTTTTCTGATAACCAGTATGACTTGCCTTTTCATCCGATTCCGGATTGACGTCGAGTTTTGGGACGCCCTGTATAAGTTATAATACCTATCTGTAAGAGGAGGATAGCGTGATAATATACCTACATAGAAAGGAAAGTAAAAAAAGAATAAATACCTAGTTTAGAGAGAAAGATACAGTTCTTTTACCCTACTATACATAGAATGAAGTTACGTGGTAGAAATTATCTAGTCTGTGACTTTACCACAGACTATATCGTTCTCATTAGAGTCTGTGGTGGACTTATGACAGTTCTTTCACACAGACTAAAAAGGGATATTATCTATCACAGAGTACCTACGACTAGAGATGGGCAGAGGGCTTAAACTCAACTGGGTGAAAAGGGCAAAAACTGGACAAATAGGTCAAAAACTAATTTATGCCTAAAAAAATATCCAGTTACAGTGCAGAAACTTTAATTTCCCAAAATGTTTAATTACCAAGACTTAATCGTTAAATAGTGGTAAGGTTTACGTATACAGTGTGGCCCTGGATAAAGTGCAATCCCGAAAGGGGATGAAACTAGACCATGAATCATTGACTAGAAAAATATAAAAAAAAATTATAAAAAATTATTGTAGGATTTATTGGTATTTTAAGATTTTCATGTTTCATTAAGGACTCTATGTACAAAAGTATTGATTTCTTCCAAAATAATGGGTCTATTTCTTTGAAATAAAAAAAAACAGTATGCCTAATACCTGGCGATGACCATGAAATAATAAATAGTCTGCAAAAAAGTAACTATCTTGGGTAAAAAAATGTATTTTTATGTAAAAAATGATTTTTTTAGACGTTTATTTTAAAAAACTTCAAATTACTAAAAAAATGTGCCCTATAACTATGTAATTTTATAGCTTACTTTTATTTTTTACCATTTTAGCTTCCAAATAAAAAAAAAACAATGTTCTAACTAAAAAATTGGCTAGGTAGGAGTTATTTACATTTTAGTAGGTAATAAAAGTCAGACTTTAATCACAATAACTTTATTAATAAAATTATCCGTAATTTACAATTTTGCATTTTTATTTAATGCATTAAATGTTCAAAATGGCCTCCTCGATTTTGCAAGCACATTACTGCACGAATATTAATTTGGTTAGTGGCTCTGCGAATCATTCCTGGATCATTTTTAATGTCATTTGCGCACTGAATTATTCGGTCGTGCAACTGTGCCTCGGTATTTATTGGCGTGCTGTATACTCTTTGCTTCATGACACCCCATAAAAAATAATCTAGGGGTGTCAGATCAGGTGAACGCGCTGGCCAGCCTACTGGCCCTCCTCGGCCAATCCACCGGTTCGGGTAATTTTCTTTCAAAAATCGCCGCACCTCCCGCCCATAATGTGCAGGACATCCATCCATTTGGAGATACATACGCCCACGCCGTCTCGTAGCCAGGGGAACATCTTCCATCAACATGGGTAAATTTTGTAGTAATTCTAAAAAACGTTCAGCATTTAGGGTGCTCATGCTGGTTGCTCATGGCGATCTCGTGCCAAACCAAGTCCAATGTTGGAGAGCCTCCTATGAATCTCTTGAAAATTTTGAGCTGAGGGTATGAGTCTGCCCGGGAAAGCATTTATGTATGCAGTCCGAGCGACTGTTGTGCGACCATGTGACATGCCCTAATAATAATGCATGTCGGCTATTTCTCGAGGTGAGAACTCTGTCAATCGCGGCATTTCGTCAACACTTAACAGCAGAACAGGAACAGTCCAAACGTAACGAACAGTAGAAAACGTAACAGTCAACAATGTAACAAAAACTTAATAACAAATCAACGAGAACACAATGCGAGAACGAGAACAGTAGTAGCAGCGGCGAGAATATCGGAGCTACTGTGTAAGTCCTGTTTCGAACCCCCTGCCTCCCCTCCCCTCGCCTTCCCTCTACCTGAGTGTAGAACAAAAGGACTGCGACTGCCGAAGGGCACAGAGTAGGACGGAAATAATGGAAAAAGCGGTCTCTACCTGCACGGTAACACGATTAGGCTCCACTTTAAAAGTTCGTAGATAGCGTGTTTTTTTAGTTAGAACATTGTTTTTTTTTTATTTGGAAGCTAAAATGGTAAAGAATAAAAGTAAGCTATAAAATTACATAGTTATAGGGCACATTTTTTTAGTAATTTGAAGTTTTTTAAAATAAACGTCTAAAAAAATATTTTTTTTCATAAAAATACATTTTTTTACCCAAGATAGTTACTTTTTTGCGGACTATTTATTATTTCATGGTCATCTCCAGGTATTAGGCATACTGTTTTTTTTTATTTCAAAGAAATAGACCCATTATTTTGGAAGAAATCAATACTTTTGTACATAGAGTCCTTAATGAAACATGAAAATCTTAAAATACCAATAAATCCTACAATAATTTTTTATAATTTTTTTTATATTTTTCTAGTCAATGATTCATGGTCTAGTTTCATCCCCTTTCGGGATTGCACTTTATCCAGGGACACACTGTATAATATTTAGGAATAAGATGATAGCGATAGCGTACGATTTTTTAAGATAAAATATGTAGTCTATTTTGTACACGTATAATATAGACCCGTTTTTTACTGCTGCTCCGACTCACTAAGGCTTGCTGGAAGAAATCTCTTACAGAGATAAGCTCGCCTTTGTACATATTGTTTCAATGTAATGTTATGTTTAATGTCTCGTGTGCAATAAAGTATAAAGTAAAAGTAAAGTATATGTACTTTGAAGAAACACTATTTTACCGCAATTTCCTATATATATACTTCATCGATAATCGAAAATATCACTGATTTTTTGTTTAATATGTTATTTTTCTTTACTAGTAATTCATTGTTCTAACGTCATCAATTTATTTTTTGAATTTTCAACTACTATTTTTAAAGACACGATTTTTTATAACACTTAATTCATTTTAAGGTCATTCATTTACATACCTAATTGTAACTAAGCAATTTTGTACAATTTTTTAAGTAAATATGTGTAGGTAATTACGAATTTACTGTTATTTATCATTTAAAATCACGTTCGGTACCTAATTTTCAACCAAGACGAGCAAAAAACCCGGTTAATTTATAAACCGGTTTCACCTTGAGTATACATACTATTGGAGAAAGGAACCATGATTTCGATCAACTAATCTTTGTCACTAAATATAATTATCGAGTGAATGAACAGGAACAAAGTCCAATGATCTGGATGTAGTAGATAGTTGGGGTTAGTTTGAAGATGTTTCATTCGTGTCGACATCAGATTATATATCTGATATATCTTTTAGGTCATGGTCCGTAGCGACATCATCATCCAGTATACTGCTATATACCAATATTTTAATAAGCAAATTCCAGCTATAGTTAGGGGATTTCTTTTTGCATTGTGAATGAAGCTTTACATGCTGAATGACCGTTCTGTGGCAGCTGATGTACATGGCGCAGTTAGTATCATCATCAACCCATTATGTTCCCACCGAGGGGCACGGGTGTCTTCCCTGAGGACGGTATAGGCCATACTCCACCACGGGGGCGAAGTCCTGATTGGTGGAGGCTTGAGGCTAGTGACTTGTCTTACTGTCAGAAGTTTTCAAGCCGCCCTAAATCCTCTGACTTGGCTTAACGACTGCCATCTATCGACGGCAGCCGGCACCAACTGCTTAACGTGCCTTACGAAGCACGGAACCGCTCGTAAAAATGCCACTAGCGTTAGTCATAGACGGTGACCCATCCATGCACTGAACGCGCCGTATGTGGCTTACTTTAGTGATCGTTTAAGATCACTACGAGCGATTCGGGCAGTTAGTATGCGGAGTTATATTTTATTGAGAGATGTGGATACATATGAATTATCTCCTTCCACATCACGGGGTCAACGGTTTCGATAGCTTTCTAAACAAATAAATTGCTTACTCCATAAACCACCTCGTCCCTTATATTGAGCCATATCAGCCATGCAATCAATATTTTTACGTTCCGCAAGGTGGTAAATAATAAATAAATAAATAAAAATAAACCATGAACAATAGACACGTACGACATAAATAGGGATGGATGTCCGATGAAGAATCGATTTTAGGATGGATTGAAAACAAATGGTGGTTTTAAAAACAATACTTATAGTGCGAGTTATTGTTTTACTTTACATTAAACCAACACTAAAAAATATTTAATCAAAGGATTATTTATAATTTGTGATAATTAGCAAATAAAGTAAATGCCCTGTGATCGGGCGCTTATTGGGCATAAACGGACGTTTATTAGGCGTTTATTCAATACGTCCGTCCGTAAATGTCCGGGCAAAAACCCATCGCTACGACACTAGTTGACACTACATATTTTGATATTTTCACATTCCGTCACCTTTTTCCCATTTTCACGTTTTTGTGAAAATATTTCTTTCAGTCGTATTTCGATATTCAAATCAAAAACTTAGAATGTCCCAACTAAAGTCGAACAAAAAATTTAAATGGGCTTTGGACTACAACCAGAAGTATGTATCGATTTTTACATCCGTTCTATTACTCCGCCTATTCAGTGTTGATATGAGTTGTAATTTGTTGTAGGCCGCGAACTGCTGCAGGAGACATACCGGCTTATCCATCTCCCCCCGGCTACACTCAATCGACGAATGCTAACTATGCCGAAAGCTCAAAAGAAAATGATTCGAATCTACTATTAATTAAGAAGCTGTGGGATGTGGCGCTGGGCCCACTTAAGCAAGTGCCCATGAACCTATTTATAATGTATATGGCAGGCAATTCAATTTCCATTTTTCCTATAATGATGGTTGGAATGTTGATTGTTCGGCCTATAAAGGCATTGTTTGCTACACAAAGTACTTTCAAGATGGTTGAGGGAACACAAGCAGCAGGCCAGAAGTTTGTATTCTTCATTGGGAATGTTGTGAACATATTGCTGGCCTTGTACAAATGCCAAAGCATGGGGCTTCTACCAACACACTCTAGCGACTGGCTGGCATTTGAAGAGCCGCAGACTAGAGTAGAGCATTTTGGGGGTGGAATTTCATTGTTATAAAATGCAAACCACTATGGTGTGTCTTTGTGTATTTATCTAGTTTATTATATTACTGTATAGAATTAATACATAGTATTTACAAAAACTAATAATAATATTGTCTACTCATTTTGTCTCAATCATCACTTTTTTTACCAGCTGCTGCACCACTGATGTAATCAGAAACTTTCTGAAACAATGCCTTCGGGTCTTCTACTTTGTCTATCTGTGAAGTATAACAAAATTTATATCATGTGGGGATTAATTAATATTAAAACATTTAATCTTTAAAATATTCAGCTCCATTGACTCTAGTCATGATGCATTAAATTCAATAGGGACCAACCAAATAATATATCCTCGTAAGGCCCGACCTTGAAAAGAACAATTGATTTTGTGATCACTTGAAGACATTGGGCCTCACGAGGTTATATGCTCTTTATTTGGGTGCGGACTCGCTGTCACACTATTCTGTCACACTAGTGTGATACAGAATAATATTTTTCTTCACATTCACACTATATGTCACTATATGATCTACTTTTAGTGATAAGGCCGCTGTCTGTACTCTTAGATTAAGAAATACCTTTGTAATTTCCTTTTTTATGTACAATAAAGTGTTCTCTATCTATCTATATTGTTTGACCCGGTGTGACTGGCAATAACCAATAGTATCGTTAAGATTCTTCATACTAGTCATACTATGTACTCATAGGAATAAACAAATAATACTTCCAACAAATCATTATATTTATTACCTACACAATCAAAGTGAAAACAGAGAATTTTGTTTAAGTTCTTAACGTAAAATATTTAGGAATGTTTCTATGGTGATTTTATTTTATTTTAGTGTGAGTGTGAGGAAAAAAATTCTTCTTTGTCACACTGGTGTGACTGTGAGGAAAAAAAATCTTCTGTATCACACTGGTGTGACAAAATAGTGTGACAGCGAGTCCGCACCCCTTTATTTCTTTAGGGAGATGTAGAGAACTATAACTACATAAAATATAACAAACTGAAACAAACCATTTACTTCTACTATCACATTTAGGTGGGTTGGTTTTATGAGAGCTTGCAGGCCCATTACTATCCAATACTTTGTCACATTCGCTTTTTGTTTTAGTACACATTGTACGAACAGCTTCCTGTATTGAATAAGTTTTATAGATTTTAGAATAGTAAAAATATATACAAAAGAGGCCAAACCAGGAATCATTTGCAACGAGAACAAAGAATTGACAAAATATTTGCTAGTTTATGGTGTGGTGCTCAGCAGCAGAGCCTTAGAATCTGATCATTTATATCTTGAAAGAATGTATGTCTAACGTACATAGCGTACATATGCCAACATATTGATTTGGATGGCCTCTATTGCTTGATAAGTGGAGCACTTTGCACTGTTGGGGCAAACCACTGATGTGTCCATTTCCACTTCTATCTAATCTTCTATAATATAAAAATTTATAGCTGAATGTGTGGCTAAGCGCAAATCTCGAGAACACTGAACCAATTTCGCTAATTCTTTTTTTAGAATATTCTTTGAAGTATGAGGATGGTTCTTACGGAGAAATTTTTTATAAATTTCCTAAAAAAGGGGAAGATTTAAAAGGTGAGAAAATATGAAAAAAATGGGAAAGCAGAAAGATTGAACAGGACGTTATTAGAAAGAACAAGAGCTTTAATGTTTGATGGTTGTGTTCCAAATTACCTATGGGGCGAAGCACTCTTAACTGCAAGCTTCCTTATTAACAGAAGTCCCACCGAAGGCAGAGACAAAACTTCAGCCGAGATGTGGTTTGGTATCAAGCCAGACGTATCTAATGTTAGAAGATTTGGTTCAACAGCTTACTATAAAATAAACTCTGGTGTACGAAAGTTGGACGTTAGATGTGATAAAGGAATCCTGATAGGCTACGTCAGGAATGGTTACAAAATATGGGTGGATGAAACTGAAACAATTGTAAAAGCGAGAGATGTTAGAATAAATGAAAATGAGCAAGGTATATATTTAAATGAAGGAAATGGTGATAGAAGTGGAGGTTTTTTGGAGGATGGATGAAGAAAATCAAGAGTCAGTTGGTGAAGGCACAACACAAAGAAGAATAGATAATAGTCAGGAAGAAAATCAAGTCGGAAGAGTCAACAACAACGAAGATCGAGAAGGTGATATATTAAGAGAAAGAGGAAGAAGTAGAAGTAATGAGAGTGTTCGAGAAGGTGAAATATTAAGAAGAATAGTAAGTAGTAGAAATATTGAGAATGTTCGAGAAGGCGATTTTCATTTGAGAAGATTATTGAAATACGTAACAAGTTCAGACAGATTTAAAGGGGTGCTTAATAATGACAGATTTAAGGGGGTGCTTAATAATGATTCACTTAAGGGGGTGTATGTAATGTAATATTAATTGAATCATTATTTAACATTTAACTTGTCAAAAGAAGAGTAAAATTTAAAATTTTTATTTCTTTACACATTTTCTGAAGATATCCTTAAGTATTTTTTCTAGATCTTTAAAATTGAATATACATGAGGTATTGTATTTTTATATGTTTAGTGATGGTGAATCGAGTGGAAGAAAATAAAAGAATATAGTTGAGGTTATTTTTATATGATGGTGATGAGTCGAGTGGGAGAAAATAAAATAGATAGTTATACTTATTTATATGATGATGATATCATAGTGGTGATGAGTCGAGTGGGAGAAAAGCAAATAAGATAGTTGAGAGGTTATTTATATATGATGATGGTGGTCGAGTCGAGTGGGAGAAAATAAAGATGATAGTTATACTTATGTATTTATATATGATAATGATGATGAGTCGAGTGGGAGAAAATAAAATAGATAGTTATACTTATTTATATGATGATGATATCATAGTGGTGTTGATATGAGTGGGAGAAGATGAAGATAAAACAAGATAGTTGTAGTTATTTATGTCAGTGGTGACGTGATGTGTCGAGTGGTGAAAATAGAGATAGATATGGAATAAATAGTTCATATTGTTTGTGGTGAAAGATATACAGGGTGAAAATGTTTATATAGTAAAGTTGAAAATTTGATATACAGGTTGAATATTTTTTGATATTGTATTTTAAAATATACAGGTTGAATATTTTTGATATTGTATTTTAAAATATACAGGTTGAGTTATTATTGGGTAGTGAATTTTCGAAATTAATTTGATGATGTATAAAATATAATTTTGGGAAACATTGTTTAGATGCAGTAGGTGAATTAAATTAATTAAAGAAATTGTTATTAATGTTTTTACAAGCAGAGTCGATTGAGGGGGTGTGTTAAAGTATAGAGGTTCAATTGGCAATCGACTCACGCTTGACACAAGATTTAAATATAGAATGTTGATATTTGTGGTATGTCAATTTGAATGTTAGACATATCGCTCTTCTGACTGACTCAATGCAGGAAACTCGTGTTTGTTGATTATTAAATCATAATAAATACTCTAATGGATATCTAGTGCCTTCACTTTATTCAATAAAGCCCCAAAGACCTCCTACAAATTAAATAACAGTGGATAAACTAAACCATTAGCTACTAATAACTATACCTGCAGTAGACAGTGGAGTAGAAACTCATCAAAGGGTTGCCTCAACAGGGGTACATTTTTGTTACTTGCCTACCTGGTAATTTTGTGCAACATAGACTCCCGTATAGAGCCCAGCTCCAAAAATTATCTGAAACCAAGCGAACAGTTCACTGTAAGTGGTATTTATAAAAGCAGTTATAATCAGACTACAATAGCCTCGGCTAAAAGGAACATCTATTGCAACCCTGCTTTTTAGAAGAAAAGAGAATTGATTTTTTAGAATAAAGAAGTAATATGGGTTGGTGGGTAATGGTTAACTGACTCCCAAATGTGAAGCTATTAAGTACTTATGTTTTTATAAATAACACTTTAAAATGGTAGGTAAGTAAGTATACCAGTTTACATAGAAATCTATGTACAGTCTGCAGCAGCGGCTTACATTACAGGTGACTGCAGCAAAAACGTAAAGGGGGAGCTGCTTCTGTTGACTTTACCTCTTCAGAATATAATAGGGTCATTTGGAAAAGAAAGGAAACACTTACAGAGGCTCTAAATATAGCAAAGCAGACACCCATAGTAGTGTTAAAATGATCGCTTCATTATAAAATAGCTATTTATTATGTTTTTAAATTCATGAATCCTACATTTTTATTTGCTTCTTTTTAACATGACAATTTTCTGACAAATCGATTGACATTCCAATTTTGAATATGTAGAGTCTGGAAAACGAAAATTTAACCCGAGAAACTGGTAAAAAAATATTATTTATCATATTTAATGACCGCAACAATACTAAGAAAATTTTTTTTGATACAAATATCTTTATGACAACTTGGGCATATTGAGCCACTTCCATAAACATATCATAAACATAAAAATGATCTCCAATTAACCAATATGACTATACTGTCATATTGGTGCCATGTAAAAAGTTTATAGAAAATTCCAGGTCACAATTTCGTTTGCCACACTATCATAGTGTACATACCACTTCAAACCACTTCATGTTTCAAACCACTCTCACAACCCCTGATGTCTATAGTATTTTATGGAGAATTTTTATGGTGAAAGTTTCCCAGTAGTTAGAACACGCGATTTTTATATGATACATTTAAAACTATTTTTAAAAAGTGTATTTGGTGTGGAATTCAACAAATCTCACGCATAATTTTTTCCCTAGAAAACGTATAGTTTGAATTTCAGTAAAAAGTAATAGCTTATTCATGAATGAATAGAGGTATAAATCAGTTACAAGGTTAAAATTATTCTGAAATCAGTAAATAGACAGCAGCAAATTCATCAACGGGGAACTTTACTCATATTAAGTTATCTTGTTACGTTGGCAGGGAGAGGGGTAAGAACTGAATTATGTACCTATGTGTTCGGTAGGAACTTAAGCCAACCTGGAAATATTGTCACATAACACAAAAAAAATCACGCTTGTATCCCGGAGGGGTAGGAAGAACAGACAGGGTTTGCTGACACGTAGCAGGTAATTCTAATTAATAAAGAGTAACCTTTCTTAATGTGACGACCTTCTTCGTTGGAACAGAATTTTACTCATCATTTGGCCGAATATTTGCTAATAACAATGGATCGGTGTAATTGTTATAGGTTATTACATTAAATGTAAGAATCTAAACAAGTACTTACTAAGGCTTTCAACATATTTCCAGGAAAATGAGTGAATTTCTTTACACGAATGTATTTCTATTCGCAATCTAAGTACAAAGTTGTTTATTTTTATCTCCAATTTTGGCAATCGCCTAAAATTCGTAACTTTTCTTAATCTGTGGTTAGAGTCGTCAAACGTCAAAAAGTAGGCCCGTTTTGACAGCTACCATAATGACGTAATTAGGGATGTTACAAAACAAATTGTTAACCTGCATAGGTAGTATGAGGACGCGATTCGCGCGCGACAACGTCAAAAGTCGCGACTTTCCAGTACATTAACTGTTAAAGTATAGAGGTTCAATTGGCAATCGACTCACGCTTGACACAAGATTTAAATATAGAATGTTGATATTTGTGGTAATATTTGTGGTATGTCAATTTGAATGTTAGACATATCACTCTTCTGACTGACTCAATGCAGGAAACTCGTGTTTGTTGATTATTAAATCATAATAAATACTCTAATGGATATCTAGTGCCTTCACTTTATTCAATAAAGCCCCAAAGACCTCCTACAAATTTGAATAACAGGTCATGGGCTCGCAATAGCTTTTAAAGATCAGTATAATCGTTTTCAGTGTTTCAGAAATATAAGTCTTTTTTCGTACACATCGAGTTACGAAGATAAGCATAGCAACCAAACAGTTGTTGACAAAATAAGCATAGCAACCAAGGTGACATTTTAAAATTTTGAAGAAGAAATAAACTGTACGTATTTCTTGAATAATTATGGAGAACATTAATAAATTAAATGCAAATACCAATTATCCCAATTGGAGGAAGCTTACAAAATTGTTTTTAGAAGCAAAAGGAATCGGAAACGACAGCGAGGAAAAAGGTAAAGACGCAAAATCAAAATATTTTATTTTAAATTCGATTGATGAAAACATTTTACATTATGTTATTAATTGCGCAACTACAAAAGACATCTTTGAGAAATTAGATATTGTATACAATTATAACGTCGAGAAAGATAGTCATCTCAAAGTCATTGAATTTTATAATTACAAATTCAGTGGAAATATAATACAGGACATAAGTAAACTACAGAATTTGGCTTTTGAATTGGAATCTACTCAAAATAAAATAAATGAAGAAATGATAATTCAAAAGATTTTAACAATTTTGCCCACAACATTAAACCATTTTAGAACAGTTTGGGAAATAACCCCGAAATGTGATAAAAATATTCACACTCTCATAGAAAGAATTCAAAAGGAAATACGGTTAATCGAAAATACAACTGAAATACCCGCTAATATTAATGAAGTTTTTAAGAGCGATGAAAGAAAGTGCTTTATCTGCAACAAAATAGGACATATTGCCAGATTTTGTAACAATAAACAATGTGCAATATGTAATAAAAATGGACACACTTCTATTGAATGTTTTTCAACAAAAACTTGCAAGAAATGTAATAAAAAGGGACACATAGAAAAGTTTTGTCGCATGTTTACCATGGTAAGCGAACAAATAGATAATGAAATTTCAATCAAAGCGATTATTGACTCTGGTGCATCTTCCCACATGTTCAATGATTATAATATTATACATTTTACAGAAAAGATAAACACAGAAATAAGATGTGCAAATGCTGGAAACCTCGTCGCTCAAGCAATAGGCACGATAAATACAAATACTTTTGACCTGCAAAAGGTATTATATGTTCCTGAAATATCAAGAAACCTGATTTCTGTAAGTTCAATTACTGACCATGGTGGATCTGTACTCTTCGCTGGAAACAAGGTATTTATAAAGAATAATAACCATATTATATTGAGTGGGTACAAAACTAGAAACGGCTTGTATGAGACAAGTTTTTATGCAAAGAGTGTCCGCGAAGCTTTGTTTTCTGAAACTGTCGATACCTGGCATCGTCGGCTGGGTCACGTATCGGATGTGCGGCGCCTAGCTAAATTAGTCAACGGAATTAAAATTGGGGGGGATAATCGAGAAAAATTTTGCGAAATTTGTATTAAAGCCAAAATGAGTAGGAAACCGTTCGTAAATAATAGGGTTAAAGCAACATTTCCTTTGGAAATTATCCATACGGATGTTTGCGGAGCAATAGAAACTCCCACTTGGGACAACAAAAAATATTTTATTACATTTTTAGATGATTTTACGCATTTTTGTGTCGTGTACTTAATCACCTTTAAAAGTGAAGCCTTTGATAAAATAAAACAATTTGTGACTTTAGCGGAAAATCATTTTAATTCAAAAGTGAAGAAAATCAGATGCGACAATGGGAGGGAATATTCGAACAATAACCTAATGTCTTGGTGTAACTCGAAGGGCATTATTCTTGATTTAACAATACCCTACACGCCACAATTAAATGGGAAAGCAGAAAGATTGAACAGGACGTTATTAGAAAGAACAAGAGCTTTAATGTTTGATGGTTGTGTTCCAAACTACCTATGGGGCGAAGCACTCTTAACTGCAAGCTTCCTTATTAACAGAAGTCCCACCGAAGGCAGAGACAAAACTCCAGCCGAGATGTGGTTTGGTATCAAGCCAGACGTATCTAATGTTAGAAGATTTGGTTCAACAGCTTACTATAAAATAAACTCTGGTGTACGAAAGTTGGACGTTAGATGTGATAAAGGAATCCTGATAGGCTACGTCAGGAATGGTTACAAAATATGGGTGGATGAAACTGAAACAATTGTAAAAGCGAGAGATGTTAGAATAAATGAAAATGAGCAAGGTATATATTTAAATGAAGGAAATGGTGATAGAAGTGGAGGTTTTTGGAGGATGGATGAAGAAAATCAAGAGTCAGTTGGTGAAGGCACAACACAGAGAAGAATAGATAATAGTCAGGAAGAAAATCAAGTCGGAAGAGTCAACAACAACGAAGATCGAGAAGGTGATATATTAAGAGAAAGAGGAAGAAGTAGAAGTGATGAGAGTGTTCGAGAAGGTGAAATATTAAGAAGAATAGTAAGTAGTAGAAATATTGAGAATGTTCGAGAAGGCGATTTTCATTTGAGAAGATTGGGTAGCGAAACAAGCGAAGACGAAACAAATGAAGGCGAAACAGAAGTTGAAACAAATGACAACGAAACAAATGACAACGAAACAAATGAGAACGAAACAAATAACAATGAAACAATTGAAGTTGAAAGAAATGAAAGAGAAACAAACGAAGTTGAAGAAGAAATAGAACAAAATAATGAAGTTTATTCTGATGGAAATGAAGAATTCTTTGATACTGAACAAATTGAAAATCGGGTCGAAAATAATGAAAGTCGAAATAATAGGGATAATAGTCAAAATAGAAGAGTTCAACCTGCCAGAGAACGTAGACCACCAGATAGATATAAAGATTATCTGATGGATTATGACACTGAAGCATCAATGTTGACATACGAGGAGGCAATAGAATCGAAAGAAAAGGACAAATGGAAACAAGCTATAAAAGAAGAAATTAAATCCCTTGAAGAAAATAAGACGTGGTCATTTGTGGATGAACAGGAAGCAGTAGGAAGAAAATTAGTCACCAGTAAATGGATTTTTACCATCAAGTCCGATGGTCGATACAAAGCCAGACTAGTGGCAAGAGGTTTTCAACAAAAATACAAGATCGATTATGATGAAACGTATAGTCCAGTGGTCAACAGTACTTCGTTGAGGGTATTATTATCAATCGCAGCAGATAAAGGTTTAAAAATGAAACAGTTCGATGTAAAAACAGCATTTTTACACGGAGACCTAAAAGAAAGTATCTATATGAAGGTGCCAAATGGATACAATAATAAAGAAGGTAAGGTATGCAAATTGAACAAGAGCTTATATGGATTAAAACAAGCCCCGTTAATGTGGAATATAAAATTTACAGATTTTTTGACAAAGATGGGTTTCAAACAAATGAAACAAGATCAATGTATATTTGTCATGGAAGGCGAAAGAAGGATTATCCTTGCGGTATATGTAGATGATGGATTGGTTTTCGGTGAAAGAGAAGAAGATCTTCTTCACATAATAGAAACGATTGGAAAAGCCTTTGAGTTAAGAGTCTGTGATGAAGTAACTAATTACATAGGTTTAGATATTAAACAAGATGAAAATGGGATTAAAATTTTTCAAAAGACTTACAGTGAGAAAATAGTCAAGAAATTTAACTTGAATAATGCTAGAGAATGTAAATGTCCAACTATATTGATAGAACAACATTCATCTGAGAAAATTGATAAAAAATCTCATGAGCTTTACCGTGAAATGATAGGGTCATTGTTATATCTCGCGAATAAAACACGACCAGACATAAGTTTTCATGTAGGTTATTGTTCGAGACATCAAAATTCTCCAAATCTAAATGATTTTAATAATGCTAAAACGATTTTGCGATTTATCAAAGGATCAACAGGAAAAGGGATTCACTTTACGAAAGGTGATAAAGTTCTCAGGGGTTATAGTGATTCGGATTTTGCGGGAGATCCAGATACTAGGCGCAGCACTTCAGGTTCTGTGATTTGGCTGAACGGTGGACCAGTGGCATGGAGATCAAGAAAACAATCAGTAGTCGCGCTAAGCAGCACAGAAGCAGAATACATAGCGGCAGCTGAATGCTGTAAGGAATTGCTTTACATAAGGGACCTGATCTATGAGATAACCAAAGAAAAACTTGAAGTTGAGATGAGAGTGGATAACCAATCAGCAATTTGGCTTATGAAAAAAGGAATTATGGGCAATAGAAGCAAGCATATAGACGTGAAATATTGTTACTTAAAAGAAAAAATAGATGAGAATCAGATTACAGTAAAATACTGTCCAACAGGATCACAACTGGCTGATATACTAACTAAAAGTTTACCGGCTGTAAAGTTTGAAAAATGTCAACGAAGATTAGTGTATGAGTGACAATGTGAGTCGTAGAGTGTAGTATAAGTGCGGGCTAAAGTGAACTTTATTCTTTTCGGTTAATGTCGGGGTTTATTTTATATCTTATGGTAGTATGTAAGGTTTTATAGGGTGTGTAAACATTTAATATGTATAAAAGGAAAAACACTTAAGGATTATTGAAATACGTAACAAGTTCAGACAGATTTAAAGGGGTGCTTAATAATGACAGATTTAAGGGGGTGCTTAATGATGATTCACTTAAGGGGGTGTATGTAATGTAATATTAATTGAATCATTATTTAACATTTAACTTGTCAAAAGAAGAGTAAAAATTTAAATTTTTTTATTTCTTTACACATTTTCTGAAGATATCCTTAAGTATTTTTTCTAGATCTTTAAAATTGAATATATATGAGGTATTGTATTTTTTTTTTTATATGTTTAGTGATGGTGAATCGAGTGGAAGAAAATAAAAGAAAAGCAAATAAGATAGTTGAGGTTATTTATATATGATGATGGTGGTTGAGTCGAGTGGGAGAAAATAAAGATGATAGTTATACTTATGTATTTATATATGATAATGATGATGAGTCGAGTGGGAGAAAATAAAATAGATAGTTATACTTATTTATATGATGATGATATCAGAGTGGTGTTGATATGAGTGGGAGAAGATGAAGATAAAACAAGATAGTTGTAGTTATTTATGTCAGTGGTGACGTGATGTGTCGAGTGGTGAAAATAGAGATAGATATGGAATAAATAGTTCATATCGAGGGGTGAAAGGCTAATTGCTTTAAGCGACATTTTGTGAACTTTAGAGGAGAGCGTTTTAAAGTTTTGAAAAAAGAAAAAAAAATCGTAGTAAATCAGGTTTTTGTTTAATTTAGATTCTAAGTATACAGTTCTTTTGGAAATTAAATTTTTCATCAGATATTGTAGTTTTCAATCAAATAGATCAACGGGTTACAGAAATAAATGTCGCTTGAGTCCAAAATGCTCGTATGCTTTTTTTTTTAGGGTAAGGCAAAAAGACTTAAGCGACGGTTGCCCTTGTTTTTGGAGTAAGACCAAATGCTTTAAGATACAACAACTATCATGATTAGTGGAGGACTAAATAAGTCAAGGAGCTCGTAGTCGTGGTTTTCGAGTAGAGCTAATTGATTGAACTACCTAGCTATAGGTGAAATAGATTACATCTAATTAGTTGAAATACCAGTTCCATTCTTATTTAGAAACAGGAAAAATGACTTAAGCAATGATCACTATTCTAATCTCGTTGACTTAAATCATCATAATTTTGAACTTTGGTTGAATTTGGCGGTTGAATCCATAACCAAAATGTAACCGCATCAAAATTGGAGCAGCATTCATTATGAGATTTATGAGTTTTCGTTGATGTTTGGCGAGAATAAAACAAAAAGTTAAAGGAACAAAGTGTTTATTTATTAAATCATCAAAATTAGATAAACATTGAAGTTAAAGAAATTTCTTAACCATTTCTAATTGGAGTTATCACTCACTACTATTATTTTTAATAATTATAACCTACTAATACTGTAACAATCAGTCAGTTATGTTCTTAATAAGAAATCACAGAAAACTATCAGGTCGATAAATGCTTTGCACAAATATCGTTTAACAATAAATTATGCTTAATGTTCATAAAGTCAGCCTCAAAAATTTAACATCTTAATTGAGGATACTTAATTAAACAAAGCTAAGATAAGTAACATTCGACATAGTTTTTTTTACTTAGCGGTTTTACAAAATCAGTCTCATCTCAACAGAAAGTCTAATAATTATCTTTTTATTTATTATAGGGTGTAAGGGACAGCTTTCCACTAAGTGATAGGGGTTGCTCTGTCAACGAAACTTAACAACTTTCATAAAGATATTCTTACAGAAAACTTTAATGAAACTTGTTCTTAATGAAAATTTTCTTAATGAAACTTGTTCAGTTTCGTTGACAAAGAAACCCTTATCAATCAGTTTGTGGGAAGTTGTACCTTACCTATCCTTTATACCTATTCAAGTTACAAAGTAAAAAATAAATGATAAAATTATATCAAAACTTAAACAGAACTTCTACTTCTTTTAACACAAAAATAAATTTTATAAAAATTAAACGTAAACAAAACTTCTTTTTCTTTTTAATTTGGTAAGATACATTCTTAAAAAAATAATCAGTTCCAAATTAATTAATTAAATCTTCCTCTTACTCATCTACTTCGTCTTCTATATCTGTATCTATTAATTCGTCGTTTCCTTCAGCAGAATTCAAGCCTAAATTAAAGTTTAGGCTTCGCTACTATTTGAATTTTTTCTTCTGGTGAATCTTCTTTCATGCTATATTTTACTTTCATTGTGCTGGGGGCTGATTTTTTAAAGGTTGCAATTCGAATCTTACTTATTTTTCCAATTAAATTTCCTTTAAAGTATTTGTCCGCCAAATCGTCGAAACTCATAAAGTCTTTGTGCGTCAATCCTTCCACATTGTAGGGTCTTGGTTCTTTACGAGCTAGTTGGCATATGGTCACCCATTGTGAGGGCGCCCACACGGTGGTGTTTCTCACAGATTGCTCAATGGTAGAGTGAATGCTATCAACCGTCATTTCTGTGTGCCCGGGAAGGAGATAATTCATCTGAATTGTTTCTAGATTTGTTGACTGCAGCAACGCGTTGTGTAGTGCGGCCAAAACTATTTTATTTTTATTTTGACCGGGACAAGAATCTGAATATAAAATTAATGATTTTATAGAGCCCCGAGCATCCACGTCTTTGATGTATTTTTGCAAAATTGTTGCAACCTCATTTGCACCCCTGTTCCCTTCTGTTTCCCCCCACACATAGCAGAAACCCGACCTTGTGTTACTTTCATAGAAGCAAAGATTATACACCGCGTATTTTCTTGAATAGTATAGTTGCATGTTCGATCCGTAAGGTGTGTTCAGTACCTTCTGTAAATCGAAGGACGTACACAAAATGGAAGGATTTTCTTTGCCGAGCGATCGGTGGCATTCAAGACGTGCTTTAGACGCTTTCTTCTCTTCCAAATGTTGGCGCTTTTCTGGGCAGTCATTTTCATTTTCGGCCTCAAATTTGAGGCATTTTAGGCATTTATCTTTTTTTGGGACGTGAAATCCGAGGTTAAACTCATTATGAAAAATATTACGAAAGAGTTTTTCGCTTATACAGTCAACCCCTTCTGAAGCTTTTGTTTCTTTGTAAATCCGGTGTAAATTTTTGATATTTTTGAACTCTTCTGGTAAATACAGACGAGTAGAGTCTTTTCGGCAGTAGTGTGATGGTAGTGCAGGTAAGCTTTTTATCCAGTTTCTTGCGGACTCTTTATTATCTTCGCTTGTCTTGTTGCTTGGTAAGAATTTTCCTCGTGATTCTTCTTTCGCAATTCCGTAAGAAGCAGTAGATATCGTATATTGTATGTATTTTTGGGATATATCAAGAGTATTTAAGATAAATTTTAAACATACTTGGCGTCGACCTTCTCCATCGTTAATGAAGTAATTATAGGTTCTTGATCTGTACCCAGAAGATTTGGATCTCTTCCGTTTTATTTCTTGTGATGATGACATAGCCACTATCCAATCTTTTTTACCTTGTGAAGATAATCCCAAAAGTAATCAAATATGTTTTTTCTTTTTTGTTCGTCAATTTCTCCGCAGTTGTGCCCGTATTTTTTTCTCAAGCAAGGATTAGGTTTCAATTCCTTTTCCTCAACAACACTTCCATCTTTTTTTACATAACTCTTACCATTTTTTCTGCGCTCACTTCTTAATTTCCTTTTATTAATCCTCTTTTTTTTTCAGACCTGCCTCACCTACTTTTCCGTCTTCAGAGATAACTTTTTTCTTCTTTTTTCTTGGGGCGTCAGAATTGATGGAAGAGGATTCACTTTCGTCACCAGTTTCTTTCCAGGATGTAGAGTCCCAGACAAAATCTTCTTCTTCGGAAAGAAAATCTACGTAACTTTTATTCATGGTCTTGCGTGCACGTTTCTTCCTCTTCGCCTTATCCTCAGTTGAAACTAATAACTCATTATTATCTGGACAAATGTCTTCATCGTCTTCTAAAGATTTTCTCATCATGTCCATTTCTTTTTCGGGAATCATTTCAGTTAATGTTGAATGCAGATTTTGCGTACTCATTTCAAACTCCAGATTCTTGTCCTAAAAACAGGGTATGGGTTAGATAATAGTCAACAAAATAAAGTTATTACTTATCTTTAATTTTTTGTTTAAGTGTAGGTACACACAGTCAAGGAATAAGATACACAAGACCACTCGAAACGGATAGAGTCTTTTGTGAGAATAATTTATGGATTTTCATGAAATTTGGTACACTTGTGCCGTCTGCTAATTTGCATAAATACGAAATTTCATGCAAATCCATAAATTATTTTCAGAGAAAACTTCATCTGTTTCGAGCGGCCCTATGTACCTTTCTCCTAGTCATACTGTACTATAAATGCACTAAATATACCTCATTTGTTGTTTCTTTTTGAGTTGAATGGGCAGTGGATACATCTTTATCCTGAAATAAAAATTAATTATTTAAGTAATTTACTGAGACTTCCATGTTGGACTGGAGAGATAGAAACGCATAGAATGTGCCAGCTGCATCTCCTCTACGCCATTAGGGATAAAAGCGTGATTTTATGTATGTATGTATAATTTAATGAATTCCATGTTGATATACCTACATAACTAATAGTGTAAATTTAACAAAAAAAGTGGTAACCTTTTCTTTGATCATCTCAGTTGCAGGAGAAATCAAATTTTGCTCACTGATTTCGGAGGACTCCTGAATCATTTCCTAAAACAGTAACAGTATTGGTTAGATAATTATCAATAAAACTAATTAATTACTCAGCTTTAATTTGTTAGTTATGTATAAGTACTATAAATGTACTAAATATTATAAGTACCTCATTTGTTGTTTGTTCTTGAATTGCATGAGCAGTGGATTCATCTTTATCCTGAAGAAAAATATTTATATTTAAGTGATAACAATTGGGTAAAGAAAATTTAGGTAGGTATAGCTTTTGAAATAGGTGCCTAGGTATTTATCAAGAAATGTACAACATACCTCATCATCTTCTGGTTCTATTTCAATAATTATTTGCGAAGAAATTAACTTGCTCCTATCTTCGATTTCTGAGCTTGAAACCATGTTGCCAATGACTTCGTATTCATTTTTTCTTTTGTGTTCCTAGAAGAAAAGAAAAGAAAATATTGCTTAGCTCGTGCTTAGTGACATTTATGGTTTTTGGCTAATTTGGTTACAATTTTAAATACCTACCTTATGAATCGGTATCGCATCATTAACGTCAGGAGTAAAAAGTTTTCTACACAGGTTTTTGTTAGCATTTCTTGAAACTGATATTGGGATAGACTTAATTTGCTCTTTGTAGGATTGGCTTCCCAAGATAGTAACGTCATTTTTCTCTGATTCTTTCTTCTTGGCTTTGACCCTGTCCCCCTTTCTTCTTTTATTTGCGGACGCATCAATTTCCTTTTTGAAAAACTGCCGTCTTTCCGAATCCATCTTAACACAGACTAAAAAGAAAATACGAATCGCAATGAATAATGAAAATGATCTTTAAATTAAAATTTCAACCGTTTTTTCTATCATTCTGTATCAAATTACTCACAATTCAATCCAATTATTGATTAATAGGTATAATGTGTACCGATATAAGCGTTTATGTAACAATATTGACCGAAATACATGAGTTACACAGGTTTAAAAGCTTACTTACCAATAATCTTCTTGCGCGTGACTCAAAAACAACGCGCGCGTCCGGCCTCCGTCACGGTTCGGCGATGACTGAAGCGCCCCCCGCGCGTGCGCCCCTTTATTCCCGAGAAGTTCTAAGCACAACGCAAAGATTATACCTACGTCTTAAAGGACATCGTTCAACTAGTGTCATAGAAAAATGAATTTGCTGAACAGACGTTCGTTACTAATTGTAAAACAGGATAATTGATTCAAGTACAAACACTATTAATAATTTTTGAATTAAGCGACTGTTTATTGTAAAAAATGTAGGCCATAATTATCTCAAACGACCTGCTCTCTTGAATTTTCGAAGAGGGTAAATACTTTAAATGACTGCTCTTAACATAAAATAGAGCAAATCTAATTGATTCAAAGGCCATACTTTATTTATTTTTGGGGAGGGCTATTTGATTCAAACGACATTTCCCATATGTTTTTGTGGAGAGCTATTTGCCTCAAGCGACAAGCTTATATTTTTTTTGTGGCGGGCTAATTGCTTTAAATAACAAGGGTTTGTGTATTCTGGGGCAAGCTAAATGATTCAACCTACTATCTTCTTTTAGTATAGAAACAGCAAAAAAGCGTTAACAACCATTTGAGTTTAAATACGAGAAAGGCAAAATGAGTTAACCAACTACCTACAGTACCTTAACATAGCTCAAGTCAACCATGTTTTAAAAAAAGGCACTTTTTGTGTCACTTGAGTCAGTAGCGGTGTAAAAATCAGCGTCAAATCTAATTGCCTCAAGCGCCAAAAAAGTGCTCAGATCGGCATGAAACCCGGCTCAAAAGACGTAGAAAAATTTGCTGATTCCGAATATATATATAACTCAATATCGCCCATGGTGTCGCTTAAAGCAATTAGCCTTTCACCCCTCGATATTGTTTGTGGTGAAAGATATACAGGGTGAAAATGTTTATATAGTAAAGTTGAAAATTTGATATACAGGTTGAATATTTTTGATATTGTATTTTAAAATATACAGGTTGAGTTATTATTGGGTAGTGAATTTTCGAAATTAATTTGATGATGTATAAAATATAATTTTGGGAAACATTGTTTAGATGCAGTAGGTAAATTAAATTAATTAAAGAAATTGTTATTAATGTTTTACAAGCAGAGTCGATTGAGGGGGTGTGTTAAAGTATAGAGGTTCAATTGGCAATCGACTCACGCTTGACACAAGATTTAAATATAGAATGTTGATATTTGTGGTAATATTTGTGGTATGTCAATTTGAATGTTAGACATATCACTCTTCTGACTGACTCAATGCAGGAAACTCGTGTTTGTTGATTATTAAATCATAATAAATACTCTAATGGATATCTAGTGCCTTCACTTTATTCAATAAAGCCCCAAAGACCTCCTACAAATTTGAATAACATTAACTGTCAAATTCTCGCGACTTTTGGCGTTGTCGCGCGTGACTCGCGTCCTCGTACTACCTATGCTGAATATCCCAGTCTCACGAAAAATCGGTTCTAAATTACATGGGATTGGTTTTGTTTTTAAGTTATAATATGAAGTGATACAACATAACACAACAAAACTGAGTTCTGCAGCAAAAAATGTGTATTGACTTTCGTTGGAAGAAGAGTCAGTCGAACTGTCGACGCCTGTATACACAATTATTTCATTGTCAATTAAATTGTTAATATTCACGTCCCTTTCAAAATCTTTCTTTATTATATTTCGCGTTTTTTGAACCACTTTTCCCCAGTCTTCCTTTGTTATTTTTACACAAGCTTCCTCCAATAATGACATCATTTTGAGGAGAACGGTCGCTTAGTATTCATGCGTGCTGCGTAGCCTGTGTGTTGCATTACTAGACATATGTATAAAAAAAAAGGTTTTTTATACATATGTCTAGTAACGCAAAAAAAACAGTAGGTAAGTACATTTTCTAAATTGTTGTCAGCCCACTGTTATAAAACTTAAGTTAAATTAATCTGCTATACCATGGCCTGTCTAAGAACGAATTTCGTCCCCAGCTGGCTTTCACATAAACTGTTAAATAAATAAGTAATAAGTTTATATAATAACAATAAGTAATAAGAGTTCTGTCTGACCTTTTACATTAGCCCAAATTAACTCAATGGCATTGTATTGATAATGGTACGGCGGTGTTCTTATGATGGTATGTGCGTGCTCAAGTGCCAGTTCATCAATTTCATGTCTCAGTTTTACTGGTTTATTTTCTTTTACCAATTCCTTTGTGCTCTTCGATTCGATTCGATTCGATTTTATACGGGATAGGATAAACTCGGTGAAAATTTACGATTAAATTGTTACAGCACTACTGTAAAAAGAAAAAGGCTGAGAGGATTCCGTTTTCAGCCATCATGGCGTAAAGTTCAATTTTTTGTAACAAATGTTTTCCGAACATCCGTTAGGGCTAAAGTTTCGTACAGGCCCTGTAAAAATAAATATATAATAATAAAAAGGCTGAGAACGCAACTATTTTTCATACGTTACATTTTGCTTTGGAATGAGCCGTTTTCAGAAGACCTAAAAAAAAATATTACGGCTGTCAAAAGAATGCAATTTTGGACCTCAGCCCAATAGCCATGTGTGATACATCATTATATTGTATTGAAAAAAAAACTAAAATTTTCAATAAAATATAACTCCGAAACGACAAACATTTAGCGTTATAGTAACTTTTGTTCAGCTCGCTGAGACCTATTTTATGATGTATCACACATGGCTATTGGGCTGAGGTCCAATATTTCAGCCGCAATATATTTTTTTTTTAGCTCTTCTGAAAACGGCTCATTGAACAAAAAAATAAAGGAGAAAATTAATCCATATAATTTAGTTTATAGTAGATTAGTTACATATATTGTTAATTAAGTTTTTATGTAAAGTTATTAAGTTATATTATTTATTGTTTATTGAATAAAGTTCCGAAAAAAATAATAATAAAAAAAAAATCCATTAAGAGAATGATCGTTTTTGTAATTTTTTGTTGATCTCAAACGTAAAGTTTACATGTTACATTCTATGGTCATTCTAGCTGTCAAAACGGGCCTCTTATATTTTGACGGGTCACTATATTGCACGATTGCACGGACCTCGCACGGACCGAGAATGTACGGCACGAGAATGTACAGCCCGAGAATTCGTGCCCAAATGACACCGCTGTTCCTTTCTTTTAAAATACTGAAGAGTTATTATTTTTTGGCTATTCTTTCGATTGGCATCATAAAAGTAGGTGCCTTTTCATCCACCCGGTCAACGGCCTGGTAAAGTAGTAATGTATGAGCTCCAACGACCGGCCGGTCGTTGTGCATGTGAAAGCTTGCCATAAGTCGGTTCGATTCCCAGACAAGGCAAGTATTTTTTAGAAAATCTTTGAATGCAGAATTACTAACTTTTAAAAATAACATAGTCTTCTTTCAGCAAAATACCCTATCTACGATATTTAAGGTACTTTCCCTTTATGTTCCATAATTTTGGGACGCCCTGTATATTTAACGATTTTTGTAAATCACTACGATCCCCCAAACTGTGTTTATGGAAAGCAGCAAATATAAGAGTTACTTTGATAAACACCCAAATCGCTTTAAGTGTGTTACCTACCTGTAAAATTTATTGAGTTCTCTCGATTTCTCCAGGATCCTGACTTGGTGACTATGGAACCACCTGTAACCACCGAATTGGGAAAATCTTGTTCGGTGTGATACGGTAGACCTCTCCCAAAGCTTTCCTGTTCTGGCAAACTTCGTACCGCCAGTTTTCTTTTTTTTACATATTTTCTCTACGTAAGAACCATCCTCGTTTTTCAAGGAATATTCTAAAAAAACTATAGCGAAATCGGTTCAGCTTTTCTCGAGATTTGCGCTTAGCAACACATTCAGTGATTCATTTTTATATTATAGATAGAACCAGACGAACTAAGAATCTCATAAAAAAGGTATGATGGAGATAGCTGGAAGTTTCCTTAACTTCCAGCTATCGTTATCATACCTTTAAAACAATAACTTTAAAAAAAATCATACCTTCTAAGTAAATAAATAAAGTATATATTAAAGCAAAAAATAATTTATTTTTTCCTCTGTGACGCTAGTTTTACTGTTACCCCCCCCTCGTATGTCCGAGAATTTACCCTAAGCTGGGTAAAAAAATGGAATTTATTTTAGATTCTTATCCCGATTTTCTAGGGTAATAGATCGGAATCACCGATATCAGCACTTTTAAGGGATAGGTTGGATAAATAAAATGTAGTTATCGAATTATATAAATTATACTTAATATAAAATATTTTATAAATTCATTTATAATAAGGCAATTTATTTTAACAAGTACTTTCTAAATTATATTAACTATATTATGCATATTTTTTCATGAATCCTCTTAGTAGATTAAAAAATAAAGTAGAGGGACATGTTTTTTTCTTAACATAAAAGACTTATACTTAATTAAAACTTAATAGTTAGGTGCCTACTTACAAAAAATCGTTTGTTCGGATGAACTTACAAACTATACATTGGATTTAATCAAACCTAGGAACTCATGTAGAGCGGTAGGTATTAAAAATTGCAATAACCACCAGGTTATTATGTAAGTACCTACCTATATTCGATAACATTGAAACAATATCGGTGTAGTTATATGTACCCTGCCCTCCTATTACGAAACTGTCCCCTGCATTGGGTTAACTGTCCAATTTAGGTTTATTGAATCGGACTAGGTATGCAGTGGGGAGAAGCGTATCTAATACGTTGTATCGCTCCCCTGGTCGATCTGGGACTAGGGTCATAATATCGCCTATCACTTCACAATTGTGGGAAAAGCTAGCTACATCTGCTATAAATAGTTTTAGATATAATCCTTTATATACAATAATTTTAAATGACTGTGTTATGAACGTAAACCTACGGAGATAGGTACGTATCTTTAATTGGACAACCTTCAGAAAAATATCACGATACCTTAAATTAAGTAGCACTGGTCACTCTTCAGCACTCCTGAACAGATACTGGATCGAGTCTTCGTGAAGAGCAATAAGTAACATAATCACACCACCCGTAAGGATCCCGAGCACAGCTAGAAGTAAACTCATAGTCTTGCCCCGAATGTTTTCATTTATTTCCGGCACTAAATCCGCCAGCGCTATGTAAAAGAAGGTGCCAGCAGTCGCGGCGTAAATCCACTGCGAGGCAGACTGGTGATCTTCCGCCAGCCAGATGCCGCCGGCCATGCCCATAAAACTGAGCACCGACGACAGAAGGTTGTAATAGAGCGCGCGGCGGATGCTCATCCCGGAGCGGAGCAGTACCGCGAAGTCGCCGAGCTCGTGTGGCAGCTCGTGGCAGAACACGGCCAGTGCCGTGGCGAAGCCCGTGACCGGGTCCCCACTGAAGGCGGCTCCTATGGCCAGCCCGTCCGTAAGGTTGTGCAGGCCGTCGCCCACGATCACCATCAGCGCCGTAGACGTCATCGGCCGCTCGGCCGGCGGCGGCGGCGCGCCCGGCATCATAGCACCCAGCTCTATGGGCTCTATTTGCTTCGCGGCCTCAGTCTTCAGCTCCTCAACGGTGGGCCCGTGTGCGTGGTCATGGGAGTGTCCGCCGTTAAGGGTTTGCATGACGGCTTCCACGGTGTAGAAGAAGAGTATGGTGAGGAAAGTGACGCTGCACTTGAGCACGACTTCGGTTTCCTCCTGCGGCTCGGAGGAGGGCCCGTGCGACTTGAGCGCGTGCGGTAGCAGGTGCATCAGCGCGTCACCGCACAGCGTGCCCACTGCCACCGCCACCAGGAACTGCAGCACGTGGCTGAACATGGCCGACTTGAGCAGCGGTACTACGGCCACGCCCAGCAGACCAGTCGCGCTGATCACCAGGATACTCAGCGTAGCGTAAATCCACGCTGGAAAGAAAGCAGGTAGGTACTAAGATTATAATATTATTCATGAGGTAGTGACAGTGTAGTATCCCCCGCGTTTCCAACGGAATTTGCTTCAATCTGTAGCAGGGATGGCGAATATTTAGAACGTTATGGCCACAATTGTGTGGCAAGTCTTCGTCGCAAGAAAATATACTTAGGACCGCTTTCTGAGTTGAGATTCAGAAATCTGCCCTTATTCAGACACCTAAAAATATCACCAAATTCTGCGTTCCAATATGAATTAAAATACCTACTTATACAGGGCGTCCCAAAATTATGGATTTAATTTGATTAAAATGATTAATTTCACGCTGTTCCTTTCTTTTAAAATACTATGTTACTCAAGAAGAGTTATAATTTTTTGGCCATTCATTCGATTGGCATCATAAAAGTAGGGGTGTTTTTTTACATTTAAGTCGGTTCGATTCCCAGACGAGGCAAGTAACTTTTAGAAAATCTTTGAATGCAGAATTACTAACTTTTAAAAATAACATAAAGTCTTCTGTCAGCAAAATACCCTATCTACGATATTTAATGTACTTTCCCTTCATGTCCCATAATTTTGGGACGCCCTGTTTATATATATATTTTTATAATTCATTGTGAAATAAATAAAATTTTGACAAGTTTAATTAAACTCCGTAATTATTTGTCGCGCCCTATTGGTTCGCAGTCACTGACCTATAGTAAACGATATAGACCAAGAGATAGTGACACAAATTACTTGGTCATTACAAGTATGGCGGTTCTTAAGGGGTCTTAGTACACAATGACAAAAAGAAAAATGATGGTCATAGCGCTGGTACCGGCGGCCTAATCGCGTGCGCGTTAGTCGAACTCGTCGGATAAATTACGAGTGTCAAACGATTTGTACCACAAAAAATTTAGTATTTTCCGATAGTCCATAAAAAACAAAGTAGGCGGTAGTGTCATGCCATACTTCTCCGGTGTGACTTACAGCCCGCCGCGCCATACCGACGCGAATGCGTTAATTAAAAAAAATAAAAATTCAACCATTTGTTGGTACAAATGCCTCTGCCTACCCCTTCGGGGATAACGGGCGTGAGTTTATTATTATATATTATTATTAAAAATTCAACCATTTGTACCAGGCTAATTTTGGCACAGTTAGTTGTCGTCGTGCAGCCATTTACGAAAATCACCATGCCATACTTTTCGGACGGTTCCAAATGGTCGCCATACCGCCGAAAATCTGCAATTTTTTTTTTCGCCAAACGATTTGTAACAGTATTGCATTTGGGTTTTTGGAAAGTATCTGATAAAATGTGACCGTTATTATATTTGCCATACTTCTAGTAGGGGGAAAAAGTGCTGCCATACTTGAAAAACTTATTTATTCGACACGTTTCAATAATACAACTGTACAATACGTAGAATATTTTTTTACAGCATGGGATCATTATATTCTGTTTGTTTGGATGCAATTCTACCTACAAAAAATATCCCGGATTGTAACCATGGGGCGGACGACTGTGAGACTTAAGCCAAGACGTAAAAAAAAAATTAAAAAAATTTGACGATTTGTACCAGTATGGCATTTGGATTTTTGGAAATTATATGATGCAATGTGACCATTATTATATTTGCCATACTTCTAATAGAGGGAAAAAGGGGCAACATACTTGAAAAACTTGATTTTTCAACTGGTTTTCAAGGTAAAAATTGATGCTATACTGTAACAAATGATAAAATAAAATAAATAATAAAATCATTTGTTACAGTATGGCATCATTGTATTCGGTTCGTTTGGGTGAAATTCAACCTTATATTATATAAGGTTGAATTTTAAATATTATACAATATAAACATCTGATTATAAGTGAAGATTGCCGCCACCTAGGTCCTTAAAATTTTGTATTTATATTCGTTGACCCTCAAACTTACAGGAAAAATTAGTGCCATACTGTTACAAATCGTTCAAAATACGAATAAAATCTTACAATTAAAAATAAATATTATACACATTCGCCACCTCCCACAGGTATGGCCTTATCACACTTCTATTTTTAATCATTTAGGAGCTGTTGAACAAAAAAATTAGGGTGTGGTACAAATCGTTTGACGAAAAAAAAAATTTGCAGATTTTCGGCGGTATGGCGACCATTTGGAACCGTCCGAAAAGTATGGCATGGTGATTTTCGTAAATGGCTGCACGACGACAACTAACTGTGCCAAAATTAGCCTGGTACAAATGGTTGAATTTTTAATAATAATATATAATAATAAACTCACGCCCGTTATCCCCGAAGGGGTTGGCAGAGGCACCAGTCTCTAGAACTGGACCCACGTTTTGCCGAGTTTATTAGGTCCCAAACGTGACAAGTGGCAAGCCTGTCGCCGTTATCCGGGCACAATTTATCAGCGAATGGTGTTGCTGTACAAACAAATGTACGTAACTAAAAGTCATTGGTACATGCGTGGTTCGAACCCGGACCCTCATGATCGAGAAGCAAGGGTCAACCCCACTACGCCACCATCACCGCTTTTTTTTAATTTTGAATTTGAATTTTGAATTTTTTTTATTAACGCATTCGCGTCGGTATGGCGGGCTGTAAGTCACACCGGAGAAGTATGGCATGACACTACCGCCTACTTTGTTTTTTATGGACTATCGGAAAATACTAAATTTTTTGTGGTACAAATCGTTTGACACTCGTAATTTATCCGACGAGTTCGACTAACGCGCACGCGATTGGGCCGCCGGTACCAGCGCTATGACCATCATTTTTCTTTTTGTCATTGCGTAATAAGACCCCTGAAGAACCGCCATACTGTTACTAATGACCAAGTAATTTGTGTCACTATCTCTCGGTCTATTAGCAATATTTTTTTTATTTCACGTCGTCACGTCAGATTTCACCTTTAGATTTCACTGTTTTTTGCTTGTTATAGGTACATTAGTAACCTTGGTTGGTGGGTACTTATTTCAAGTTATCTGTAATGTAAGCCCGGAGAAACCAAGTCATGGTCAATATCGCGAAAAATTTCAAGAGGTCAAAAGTAATTCAAGATCATAAACGGATACATAATAATATTTTTTCGTAAATATCTTACTCCAATGTCTCTCCAATTTTGGGGTGGGCATTTCGGTCTTGAAGCAGGTCCGCTGGTCTAGCTGGTAGACGAGCGCCGGACACATCTCCAGGAATGTCTTCGGCCCTATGCTGATGACTCCTGGTTCGGTCTCCATCCCGTACACCTCCAGGATCTCGCGGGGAGACAGGCATGGCTTCTTTAAGATTGGGGCCGCTGAAGAAAAGAATTGTGGTACAAATAAAAGTAAAAAAAAGATGCTGAAGACGTAGGTACCGGAAGACGAAGATGTTGGGTCACTACAACTTTGTAAAAACATCTTGGAGGATGCTTTGACGAATTTAAAGAGAAGGTTAGGTAATCAACACCGAAGACAGTTTGTAGGTACCTACCTAATCTGCCCCCTTTATTACGCGCACCAAATCCAAAGTGATTCAATCGTCTTTATTAGAAGGGTATATATTTGACAGAACGATTGAAATCGCTCAGGATTTGGTGCGCATTTTTTAAATTATTTTTTATTAAGGAATAGGTACAAACAGTAGTACAATGACAATTTAACATAATTACTTAATTATTTAACGTATTACGTAATTGTACCTACCACCAGCACCGTTAACCACAGATTAAATTAATTGGAAAAACTTAAAAATAATTAGGGCCATTTACCACTTTATGGAATTTTCAGAATTATCCATGATTATAAGCTCTGAGAATGAGAGCGAATCCTTACCGGTTTACTCGGTTCACCGACAAAAGATTATTCTTTTGTGAATCCGGATTTAAGTTAATAAGATTTATCCTACTTCGAACTGTCGCTACAAACATATTTAAGGTAGGTACACTTCGGAATTGTGAAAATTTCTAAATGCCTTATAACACCTGTCACAGGAAAGGATCTTTGATTGATTCTGTAAAATATGGCCTAGACTGTGGAAGAATCTACCTACAGTGCCACCATCTTATCTGTCCAGTTGATAGCGGCGCTAGTGGATAATTTAGTAGTAAATTTAAGAAATTTACCTAGAAAAATGAGAACATTTTATCTCGTCTTTCAAATTTAATGAAAATATATCTATAAATCTTAGCAAGTGAATAAATAAAACGAAAAATGGGGTACAGGATTTACAATAAATTAGTTAGTTACAATTTTGCCCACCTGAGCAGATAACTTGGTGGCGCTACTTGTACAATCGGCATTGAATTCTAAATTCAATGCAATCGGACTACAATATTGTGAATGTTAGGTACACCGATTGACACACTGACTGATGCTGCAAAGAAGAGATTGTCGTGTCACATCATTAGTAAGAAATAAGTCCTAATTAGATAATTAATTTGAAATTTATATGTGAAAGTTACATTTTATTTATCAATCGTTATAAAATAATATTCTCTTCTTTCTATGTTTAGAATCAACCATCGTAAATTTTTGCTTAGTAAACAGAAAGCCAAGAAAGCTTTCCCACTAACCGCGCTTAACTAAAACTTGACTATTTTCATTTCATATAGCGGGTTTAGAAGAAATGAGGAAGGGGCATACCTATTAGAAACCTCGAGGGTAAAAGTAAATCCCAGGTAGGTACATATTAGATAAGCACCTAGTTACCGTACTTATAACTACATGAGAGCTAATTACGATATAGGAACTTGTAATGCCTGGCAGCGAATAAAGTACCCACTAGATTCCCTTGAGTGGTACCTAGTGTAGACCCCGATTACCCAATAGCACGTCTTATCAGAACGCAATAAATGCGAGTATCGAATAAAACCGGTGACGAGATCACTATACCAACAGCCAACGAGACCGTAGAGACACTCTTATGCTACGTACAAATAAGAGCAGCTACGGAATAATTCTACTAATGCTGACTAAGAAATCGGTAGTACCATTTGTACCTATGTATCTTGCCCCTGAGCGCTGAGTTGCCGGACGGATGACCACTTCTATATTAATAATTTCGTTCGGGTCTACGGTAGACTCGAACGATATGCACACCAAATGAAAGAGCGTAATAAAATAGTTGATCTGAGTCGACAACATATGGGCGGAAAATTCGTAGCAATTCGAGCAGCATCAATATAAAAATTATTAAATTCAACAATGGCGTTGCTAAGTAAACATGTCAATGTCATCATTGTTGTGTTAGTGTCACAAGTTTTCATTGTGAACTGTTATGGCCGGTTTACATTATTTTAGTGTTTAGGAGAGTGCTATAATACAATTAGAGAGGCAAGTGCATTAGTACATTACTAGGCGTTCGAGTGAACGTTTATATTTCTTCCAGTAGAGTGTCACTTCGTCGACGTCGCGAAATATGCGCTATCCTACTCAAAATACTATGAGTTTTAATGGAACACATAAGTAAGTTTGATAATTCGAGTTAATGAAAACAACACGCACCCGTCACGAGTCACTTGCGCACTCTCCTAAAGTTCTCACTAAATTTTTAGTTTATACACTGATAAGTTAATTTCAGCGGCCCTAAGGCAGCGGCTAACATTATACATAACTGTATGTACATTGACATTCAACAAGCAGAATGTAAATTCTTTACGTTGAAATAAAAATTTTTGAATTTGAATTTGAATTGGCGGGAAGACAATAATTGACATTGAGTTTTGGAAGGGTCTGAAAAATAATTGAAAAAGGAAATCAAAAGTCATAAATTGATCTTTATTGTTCTGCTTAGTTAGGTACCAATAAACTTATTGAAATGAAAAAGCCACTAGATAAGAAAAATACCAAAAATTAAAATGATGAAGAAAAACATGTGGTCAATACAAAACTAAAAGCTGTAAAGCCAGAGGGGGAGCTGTTTTTAGTTGATTAGCCAAGTGGATTCTACGTCTCATTGAATACGTCATTAGATTCACTAGCTGTTAAGTTTATGAAGGAAGCTCATTTAGTTAGTAATTTGTGATGAGGAACCCATGACAAAGTTATGATAAGTATCCGATTTTCGCCTTGCATTCCTTCGTGAGTAGCCAGAACATGTCCAAAAGAGCAAGATTGGCTATCCGTAATAGTGTGCTGGTTCCAAAACTGATGTAAGCATGGTAGCGAGATTTGGGTATGGCAGAAGTCAGAAGAATCATGAAAGTAGGATTAGTGCAGTACAAATGAGATCCTTAAGAAATATGTGTGGTGTTACTTTGAATGACAGAATAAGCAATAGTGATCAGAGACCGAGGATGTAGTGAGTGACTAGAATTGAAAAAAGGAATGTGGCGCTGGTTTGGAGATGTGGAGAGGATGAACGAAGAAAGACTGACAAAGCAAATATATCGGGCGAATGTGTATGGAAGGGCCGGTAAGGGACGCCCCAGTTGGACATATTTCGACCAAATAGGGGATGTATTAGCAAAGGGCAAGATTAAAAGTACCCGAAACCGATGTGGGTACATGCAACGACTAATGGATGTCGATAAGCGAAAGTGATTTGTCAGGATAGTGGCAGGTGACAGTCCGTGGTCTCTGCCTACCCCACTGGGATACAGGTGGGAGCTTATGTATCTGAATGTATTAAGAGATTTATATCTACTGGTGGTTGATAAATACAGAGGCGTCACCATATAAAAAAAGCATAGTGGAATATTATTTTGCGTCTACATTTTACCCGAGCGAAGCCGGGTTTTCGTCTAGTTCATTTTATAAAACCGCGATTATCTTATTTAGGTACCAGTCGTTCCTTGCTCACGAACGGGCCCTGCATGAAACGAGCAGCGAAGCATTGTTTATCTCCAAGTCCTATATAAATTATACGTAGGTACAGCACGTCGATCTCCATTTTAACAAACTGACAAAGAAGAATAATCGTTCAATAATAGAAACAACCTCTGTGGCGCACGGTTAGCGCATCTCTGCCTACCACGCGAGAGGTCCTGGGTTCGAACCCCGGCTGGGGACGAAAAAAACTCCAGGAAAAAAAAAGGTGAACTCATTATGATTATTGAAATGGAACAAAACTCTAAGTACAACTCAATATGTTATTTCAATATTTGCCCAAATCTCTGTTATCTAAAGAAATACTAAGAAAAACTAAGTAAATAATAAGAAAGTCGTTTTGAAAATATTACTTAACTTAATGTTCTTTCAACTTTACATCGCGCTGTAATGGAATGACTGTGAAGAGAAATGTGAAAATAGTACTATTTCTTTCAATAATTTGGGACTGTCAGTTGAAAACGATTCGCCCTACCAGCTGAAAAGTATTAGGTACTTGTATGTAACCCGCTCCACAAGCGATTTGAAACAGTATTTTTTAGTGGACATTGTACCTACGAAGTTTTCCTTTTATTAGTTGATCGCCTAATACTCGTTAATTTGTAAAGCCTAAATGTAAATGTATTGTAAAGGGGGAGATATATCCACTAAAATTATTATCACTGATTGTGTTAGTGACGTCGGCAAAATAATATTCATCGGATTTGTATTTAAAAAAAATTGCTTTGCCCCCAACTTTGTTCACGGATTTGTAAAAGCAAGAAGTCCCATACAAATCAGAGGCCCGACGGAATGACGCTCATCCCATGGAAGAATGGGCGGTCGCTGGTCTGGGATGCAACATGCGTGGATACCCTTGCACACTCCCATGTCCAAGCGACCGCCTGCCATGCGGGGCGGCGGCAACCACAGAGAATATAATCGGCAACTATCGAGAGTCGAACAAGAGGCGCAATATGCAGCCCTAGGTCAGGGCTATATATTTGTGCCTTTTGGGGTAGAGACTCTAGGGCCATGGGGCCCGGAGGCGCGACTCCTCTTTAAGGAGATCTCGTCGCGCCTAGTTGACGCCTCTGGAGTTCCGAGGGCTGGTGCCTACTTTGGCCAAAGGCTAAGCCTCGCCATACAGCGAGGCAATGCCGCCAGCCTTCTTGGAACTCTACCGGCCGACAGCGATTTGGCTCCAATATTTTATTTAAATTAGAAAATAGATTTAGATTTTATATGTATATAATACCTATATACAGTGTGAGTCTTCATAAAGTGCACATATCAAAATCAGGGAAACTACACCCCATTACATCGACGGCAAAAATAAAAATAAAAAAAAAATATTTGTAGTTTTATGATTTTTTAAAAATTATGAGTTGCACCTGTTGACCCTATTTAGATAAATCGTCATAATTTTTAAACTAAGTGTGTTATCGCAGTGAAATAAATTTTGTGATGATGTCTAATAATAAGCCGTACCCATAAAGTAAAAATATCCAAGAAAACTAACCCTATAAATTTATAATTAAGTGAAACTTGAAGAAAATCTGTTTTTTTTTTTCATCATTTTTGCATTTGTTTTACAATTTCTCCTAAAATCATGCTATTGACCCTACTTTTTTTCATTCTAGTTTATTCTACATGGCATTAGCTTTCTAAAAGTAAAAATTGCACGTTTATTACTCAAAAACTACAGTTTTTATGACCGTTTGAAAAAAGCCCATGCGCGTCGTTTTGCTACACACCATTGTTTATCACAGGTAGAGACCTATTTTTTGATGAGTCATTGTAGAGGCACGCGGGCCGAAGTACGAAAGGGGAAGAGGGGCCTGTTGAAGAACAATTTGAATGTTATGCTTTGTAGCCTAGCCAGTCGCTCCGAACTTTTTTTTTTTTAGCCCTAAAAGGACACCCTCCGGAGGACACGGGGGAGGGAGGTGGTGAATGCTCATGCATAACAGCACGGGCCCGGCCGTGCTGCCAATGTGGGACTCACAGAGTGCGCCTACCCACTAAACACCACCTTGGGGCTGGTTTGGTCCTATGGACCCCTAAACCTACATCATGAGCGACCCCCCTCGAGGCCGAGGAGGGCGCACAGATCGCTCCGAACCTTTCGCCGCTGCTATTTGTATTTCTCCTACCAACGTTATCAGTTGTCGTTGTCCTACGTATCACGCGTTTGCTTTGTGGTCACCATGACGCGTATAAGTGATTTCCCTCCGGCACACATTGCCGATATCCATTATTACTATGGAATGCACCGAGGGAGTGCTAGAGCTGCTTGCGCAGTTATCTAGCTGCATTTCCAAATCGACGCCCCGTGCCATCAGCCCGTAATTTCCAAGAAGTCCATAGAAGACTGGCTAGCGCTGGACGTTTTGTAGCCCGAAAGGTGAAAACCCTAGGTTGAAAAGGGCTTCTACGTTCCAAGTTAAATTTTCCTTAAATGTTGGGCCGCAATGATCGACCATTTTCTCATTGGTCCTATAATACTCCTTAGAACTTTAACTGGAGAGAGATTTCTCGTACTTTTGAGAGACGAACTGCCGTTGCTGTTGGAGGATGTGCGACTACTAACCCGTCGCAGAATGATGCTCCAAATGGATGGATGTCCCGCCCATTATGCGCTGATCGTCAGGTCATTTTTAAATGAAAATTATCCACGTCGCTGGATTGGTCGACAAGGACCCGATCTCACACCCATGGACTATTTTTTATGGGGGACCATGAAACAAAAGGTGTACAGCAGCCTCATTAATACAGAAGCGGAACTTGAAGAAAGGGTTTTGCGAGTGGCCAATGATATTAGAAATGATCTCGATATGATTCAAAGGGCAACGCAGCAAATTTTACTTCGCGCTACAATTTGTATGCAACAACAGGGTGGTCATTTTTAACATTTAATGCATTAGGATAATCACTAATTTGATTTGATTTGAATTTGTCAAAGAAAATATTTATGCTGAAAAATACTTTTGTTTTAATCATCCTCCAGCTCTAACTCAGTTAACTGCATTTTTTAAACTGATTTAAGAAGTTGTATTTAAGTAATAGACGTCCAATTTTTACTTTTAGAAAGTAGAATAAGCTAGAATGAAAAAAAAGTAGGGTCAATAGCATGATTTTAGGAGAAATTAAATTTATAGGGTTAGTTTTCTTGGATATTTTTACTTTATGGGTACGGCTTATTATTAGACATCATCACAAAATTTATTTCACTGCGATAACACACTTAGTTTAAAAATTATGACGATTTATCTAAATAGGGTCAACAGGTGCAACTCATAATTTTTAAAAAATCATAAAACTACAAAAAAAAATTATTTTTTTTATTTTTGCCGTCGATGTAATGGGGTGTAGTTTCCCTGATTTTGATATGTGCACTTTATGAAGACTCACACTGTATAATATTAATTATTAGTATTATTTTTGTAAATACCCTACCCATTAGTATTTGTTTTATTAAGTATTACTTTAAAGATTACTTTAATAATGTTATTTAAGTTTTTATAATGTTAAAAATACCTACAAAGTTAATTTTTCCTAGAAATTATTATCTACCTATCTATATAAAAAGGAGAAGCTGACTGACTGACTGACTGACAATAGGTAGTGCGCGGCGCGTGGCGGGAGAGGATCGATTGGTTGACCCCGCATCTTTTTGCTAACGATTTTTGCCGGCATCATCTGTAATCCAGTGTGCTTAGTGCGAGTTTTTTTAACTACTCGATCGCGTTAACGTAAACTCATATTCTATAGGAGTGACAAAGCGCGCCACCTATTTGTCTCTCTGTCGCTCCTATACAAATTGCAAACGCTCTCGCTATCGAAAGTGAATGAAAAAACTCGCACTAAGGGCCCAGACACAGAGTGAGTCAGGCCAAGTTCTCGGTGGGCGCGCACAACCTGCGCATGCGCCGCGGAGGTAGTTACCAGTTCTCTTTCTTTTATGACTGCGCTTTTTCTCCCGAACTTTTCGTTATTCGTTTCGTTTAGCAATCAAGTATGTACCTATATTAAGGTATAAAAATAAGTTTTTGCACGTGTTTTAAGTTTCATGTTTTCTCGCATGTCATGCCAATTTGAATATCCAATCATCAAAACCGCTACCAACCTCAAGTAGCATGAAGATCATTTCATCGCCTTTCTATACAGTTTTTTTTTTTTGTTGTACGGTCTTGAGGTTGTTGACTTGTTGATAATGCAGCGGACGTTGACAGTGAAAAATAATTTTGATGAACGATGAAATCCCTCTAAAGAAACACAATCAACTCGTGTGCAAGTCTGTGTATTTGTACAGGCATGGATGGATACCTTCACAAAGATGGATAAGAGACAGTTATGTATGAGTGTCCGTGACCAATAAATACAAAAGCTGTTTACCTACTGCAAAAGCAGTTGCTAAGATATAACTACTTCAAAAACAATCAATGGCTGTCCACGACACAGGCTCGGCCTAGTGTGGAAGCTGGAGAGTCCATAGTAGCACTGTTTTGCTCACGTTTGTGACTCGATGGTCTCGTCAACCGGTGCTAACTAAAGTGCGTATTCTACCCGTCACCCACGACACAGGCTGCGCCTAGTGTGGGAGTCGCAATAGAGCGTAACTTTTTGTAATTAATTTCTTATAAATAAACATAATTTTATTTTTTATTTATTTATTATTTTTACAAATACTAACACCTTCAAAAAGGCTTTCTTTGTGGTCTTTATACCCCCTACTACCGCAACCAACAGGCATTCTCTCAGAGAGATAGGTGTATGGGCTTATTATCACGCCTGCCCACCGCGGATTAGCAATATCAAGCGTTAGCGCTGAAGTATGTGAACACTTCAAACACTCATCTGAATGTATCTATAATCCATTTAAAAATTCGATACCGTTTGCAAATTTAGTACTAGCTAGCACCAAATTTGTAAACTGTTTCGAGTTTTTTACCGCTAAAGGTTTTTAATACAGTGTCGCTTAAAGTCCAAAAAAGCCAAGTATAGATAAATGGATTATAGATACATTCAGATAAATGGATTATACCTAATATTTGAAAAGAAATTAATTGAAATAAATTTAATTATACCTTTTCGCTAATACTTACCCTATTCTCGAGAGTTTAATTAAATATTAATAGTAGGTATGTATTAGATTAATTAACTTGAGTTCCACATTTTTTCTTTAAAGTTAAATACCGTGAAGGTCGGCATTCTCTCGAATTAATGGGACGATTTTATAGTCACGCCGTCACTGGTGATTCAACACCAAATGACAAACTACGTAGAGGCCTCAAGGGCACCCTATTGTGGTAGTAAAGTTACACGCTGATTGTGATAGTAACGCGGAAGTTTAAACCTAGGCTAATTGGAATTCAGCGCCTTTCAAACGGCAGAGTTTGCTGTGAATGTGATTACGGAATTGTACGAGTTACAATTTACCAGTCAGCGACCTCCGCGTTCAACATCTCAGTTTTTGACAGTTGACCACAATGTGGTCAAAGCGTCAAAGCAATCGTTGAAAATATAAGATAGTAGAGTTTAAGCGTGGCCAGTGAGATCTTAAAAACGAAGCCTTGCCGAGACTTAATTAAGGTAAACGACAGATTGAAGTTGTAAAAGTTTGTAAAAATTTGTGAGACAAAATCCCCGTGGCCGCGCAGTCAAAACTGAGGAACACATAATCGCCAATACTTATCTCGCTAAAAAGTAAAACGCTGTAGCTCGAGATTTTATTAGAACAATCGACATAGGTAGGACAGGTCAGGACTTACAGTTGCTGGTCATCGGAGATCGCTTGTGGCGGTGCTGCTGGTCGTGCATCTGGCGGAAGGTCCCGTTGATGCGGTGCAGCGCCAGGTCGTGGTGCGACGTGAACACGCGCCCGCCGAGCCCCAGGCTGTCCAGAAGGTGCTCAAATCCCTGCCGGAAAGACAATGTTTAAGTTTTCTAAGGATAGACAACAGTGTGAAGGTGATGTTTAAGTTCTCTTATTTGATCAGGCAATTTAACTGCCCCAATCGCGGTGAAGACGCTCGTCGGCCTAAACAGGTCGCGGGTTCGATTACGATTGAACGGCGCCGTACTGAATTTGTAGAAATAGCCTCAGCCTGGCTGTATTTCCACTATTGAGGTATCCTAGTTTGGGACCCAGGACGAGTGATTGTTTTGTGAGCAATAGACTACATAAAATTAATAAGAAAACAGTTTTTAGGAAATGCGAATGTGGCTAGTACCACACTTGATCATAATCAAGTGTGGTACTATGTACTGGTATGTGGTAATCATGTACTGTACCTAGTACAGTAAAGATATATCAAGAGGCCTACCGTTTAGTTAATAGATCTCTAAAAAAGAATATCTTTTTAAAACACGATTCATGTATGAGAATTCCTCTTTATTTTTCACTATTTGTTGGGTAGTCAGCAAAACAGAAACTCACGCCTGGTAGGAGGATGGTCTCTGCTGCCTATCCTCGGAGGGATAGGCAGAGACCAGGGACAGCCATAATAACGCATATTCTGTGAAAATTTCAACTTCTACCTTTTACGGTTTAAAAGATAAAGCTTACATCAACTATATCAAATGGGGAGCCAGACGCGTAGACGTTCCCGTTTGACCGTCCTTCGGGTACGGAACCCCAAAAACTGCCAGTGCCAAATCTAAGCAGTAGATATTGCTATATGCCTTTGGTATTTGTTTGTTTACAGGAGGTGATGAAACTTAAATGTTGACGAAGATATGCTAAACAGCAGTGGCGTAGCGTGGGTATCAGCCGCCCGGGGCGGAAAAACGTTTTGCCGCCCTCTTATTTAGGTATTTCAATGGAACTATAAACAGTAATTTTAAAGAAATGTTCATCAAAGACAGTCAACGTTATAGTGTAATTTACAAAGAAGTTTTTTTTTCGTTTATTGTTGAAAAGGGACCTTCATGTTCATAATGTCGTACATTTAGTACAGTCATTTAGTGTTTTTACTTGGAAAGTTTTCCGGGAGTTTTGGAAATTGGCAATTTTATAGATTTTGACGTGTTCTTTCCGGATTTCTACTTTGCCACCTCGTATATTTGCCGCTCGCGCCACCATATTGGAAAAATGGGGCCCAAAAGCAGTTTTTGATAATAAATCCTTTTCGACGCATTTTATAGGAAAAACATATCTGTACAAAATAATTGTAGAGAAAATTTCCTACAATTTATGTCATAGCCTTTTTTTTCTACTAAAATCAATGGTTTCGGCGTACGAGCGCCGTAAAGTTTAGTCAACACACGTCTCCACAGAAATACTAATTTCTACACCACAATGAGGTAGAGAAAGCGGCGCGTGTTTTTAACGTGGTATCCCATGAAAAGTGTTATGCCCATCTAAGAATACTAGTAAAGAACCTAAGAAAGTGTGTAGGTATGTTATAAATATCTTCGGATTGCAGTGTGACGCTATGTGGCACGCATGCATATATGCAAACTTTGAACAGCATTGCTTCGGTGTACGAAGAGCAAAATCCGAGAAATTATAAAGTATCGATCGTCAAGATCCATATTTTTGAAATAAAAATACTGCTACTCTCATCTGAACCGACGATATAAAAGATTTCGGCCTTGCTGCAGCAATAATAGGATGTGCATGAGCAATGCTTTGTTTCTTCCATAATATGGATATGACAAATTATGTCAAGCGAGGCGCGTTTATTTTTTTAAATTATACCACCCAGGAAAATTCGCAAAGTTTCAGGTATATCTGACTACACTCTATGGCGCTCATACGCCGAAACTATTGATTTTAGGAAAAAAAGGTTATCACATAAATTGTACGCAATGTTCTCTATAATTACTTTGTGTATATATATTTTTCTCAAACATGCTTGGAAATTTGAGCTTTATTTCGACAACCTTCTTCGAGATAAATCGAAATTGCTGTACTGGCCAATTACACGCGAGTAGCAACCGGAAACAGTTCTATGACAATTCATAACTGTCGTGTTTTGCGGCCAAATAAATTACATACTAAACTCATATCTGTCATGTTATTTAAAAATGGAACAATCTTTAACTCCAAACAATGACAACCAAGGAGGTAACTTATCAGCCTTTTTTTCTTAATTTTGCGATAGAAAGCTGGATGTATATCCAGTCGCGTTAAAGTGTTCTTTTTTTTTCAATTATTGAAAAAGAAAGAACACTAACGCAGCAAACATTATTGTTGTCGTTCGTGGTTCGTTTGATTTTGAAAGTTTATTGAATTTAACAGAATGAGTTCAAGTGATGAAAATGACTGCGATGGACTTATTTTAACGCCATCTGACATTCAAGAGGCGGCAAGAGCCGTAATAGAAAACTTTTTACCGCCGAAATCTAAAGAAAAACGTTCTGCCTTAGTAGGTAGGTAGGTACCTACTACTTATCAGAAATCAGAAATTTATTTCAACGTAAAAATTTACATTCTGCTTGTTTTAATTTCCGCGCATTATTTGAGAAAAATCATATACAAGCCTTGGCCACAACTAGGCATTGATGGACTCACGTATGTGTGCCTCGGCTTCGCCTCGGCCCAATTCCACGTTCGTCCATAAATGCCTCTTTTGCTGGCCGCTGCAGTAATGTACTATTTCCAGTAAAACGCGTCGGAAAGGAGTTATTATCAAAAAAACTGCTTTTGGGCCCCATTTTTCCAATATGGCGGCGCGAGCGGCAAAGATACGAGGTGGCAAAGTTGGAATTCGGAAAAAGCACGTCAAAATCTATAAAATTCCCGGAAAACTTTCCAGGTAACCTCTAAGTATTTTTTCAACGAAATGACTGTAATAATTAAGCAAACACTATATTAAATTCACAAAATATACCATCACTACTTTTATGTACTACATGAAAGTCTGTTTACATGGATCACCAGTTGGAAGGATCTGTATAAATGCTCTCGCTCTAGTATCGACGGTTCCTAGTATTTAATGTGAAATTTTGCCGCCCCCTAAAGTTGCCGCCCGGGGCGGGCCGCCCCCCCGCCCCTACTACGCTACGCCACTGGCTAAACAAATGAATCGCACATTCAAGATTCTAATCACAGATATAGATTGTAGTTCGAAAAAACAGTCTCACTTAAAGTGGACGATAAAGCCAGTCCGTTGCAGGCTTCAGAGACACTTATTTGACTTATTTGACACGATTTGTGAATTGAGAATTTCACGAAGTAAATAGCTACTTAAGTAACGTTGTGTCACGCTCTTTTCTAAGAAATTTGACGAGACAGCACTAGATAGAGTTAAGTAGTTACTTAGCGAAATTCTCAATTTAGAAATCGGTCATTAGGAGACGACGACGTCGTCGACAAGGCTAATAAAAAATTACCAAAGATCTAGCCCAAAACCATGAGATCTAGGGATCCCAATATAAGCAATAAAATATTATACCTACTCTTTGCTGGGGTGGGCCCAGCCGCGTTTCACCAAAGTTCAACTCATTGTTTACAAGTCGATGTACAATGTACATAGCGTAGCCGTGTCCTCCTCTCGTTAATTACAATCGAATTGACATATTGAGTAAATTGAGCGAGTTGTATGAAAAAAAAATCCCATAGGAAACCTTTCATTAATTGATACGCCCCTCGCCCACGCTGCATCTTTTTCTCTACTTTGCGCAGCTTTTTGCTAAAGATTTTTGCCGACATCAGAAATCTCAAGATTTCACTCAAGGTAAGTTAGGCTGATAACAAAGGTTTCCCAGGCACCATGCCAACTAAATGCCTTGTTATTTCCTTCCATGTTTCTATTAATATTTTGCTGTCTGTCGACCTGAGTGTGTTTGTTTTGTTTCTATTAGGAGATATCAATAATCCTAGTTAGCTGTTATGTACGTAGGAAAGTCAACCAAGTCATTACGCTTTGGCAAGGTAGGTAAAATTATTTTTCAGTTGAGCTTGGTAAAATTTGCATTGTAAATGGCTTAATGCTTTTGGGAGTTGGTCTGCTAGCGTGGCGTAGCCAATATGATTTAGCTAGTTGACGTCCATGGCTAAACTGGTACATAAATTAAATGCACAACTGGTACATACTATCGCCATTTTAATCTTTTCTTCCATAAAAATGCAGTTCGGAAAAAATCCTACTCCTTTATAGTAATTCCTCAATAAGTGCCCAATTGCTTGGCCATTATCTGGCAACAGAACCGTGTTCTAAGGTAAGCAATATAGTTTAAGTCGGCCAGAGGCGCATTTCCCCTATGGGGGTCCAGTGAGCTACCGCTAGCGCCACCAGCGAAAAAATCATAACTATCTTCTTTTATAGATCGTTATTTGCATGAAGTGTCTCTACAATCTCTCAATCATGTCAACAGTGATTTTTAGGACTTACGACAAAGAACGTAGAATCACGAAACTTGGCCGTAACGGCCGTTTTTAGTGTTAATTCTATCTATCCAGTCCTGTTTCTTGCTTTAGATTCACTATTATGTTAAAAATCACTATTAACATGATTGAGAAATTGTCACAAAAACCCGCACTTAATATCGTTGTATTACACATTAAAGCATATTTACAGACTTTAATGAAACTCGAAAAAACAAGGTATGTACCATCTTATTCACGCAAAACCTAACTTCTGATCCGATTTCGATAAAAGATGGCAAAAAAAAATTTTTAGGATATCTCTTTGGGCTGAGAAGGGGCAGCTGGTTCTAGATGGGCTAGGGCGGCTAAGACTGCAAATCCGCCTTAGAATTCGACATGAAGCTACCTATAATAAATAGGTATCTAACCTTTGGTTATTCGTGTTTGTTTGTGTGTTTGGCTCGTATGTACCTCCCTATGTTTGTATGTTCGATTCTATGTTCCATCATAACTCCGTAACCAATGGACAGATTTTCACAAATAATATTTAAATCGAATCAGAAATCAGAAATTTATTTAAACGTAAATAATTCACATTCTGATTGTTAAATGTCAATTACTTATAGTTATAATGAAAAGGGGTGCCTTAGGGCCGAATGTAGTGGAGAAAAAGGCATCGAAAACAAAATTCCACTCTTACCATCTTTTCCCAAATTACCTACACTAATTCTTATACATGAGTATGAATATTTATTAAGAAGCTCAAGACCTATGAGTGCAATCAACATTTGCGCTGTTCGATTGTCGTGTTTGCTTTGTGCGAGTGCCCTAATGCTAGTTATATGAAATCCGTTTAACAAAAATAATTTAATCCGTTTTTACAAACAGTGTGAAACAGCAATCTCGATGATAGGACTTTCACAACCCACACCATTGAATTCAATGCCCACACCACACAGCCTAACCGCCTGGCCACGGGGGAAATCGCCCGCGCGAAAAAGCGCGGCGCGAACGGCGGGGCGTCAACCGCGTGGCTTGCTACGTACATTTCTATGAGTTTGTTTCAGTCGCGGCTGCGACTAGCGACTCGCGCGGGCGATTTCCCCCGAGGCCAGGCCCTTCATAGCACCATAATTTTATTATAGCTTGATTGTCAAAATGGTAGTCTTTAGCGGAGATGCTATTTAGTTTAGGTAATTTTAATTTCGTGATATCCACAATCATTCCTCTTTATTTTCACTTGTTTAACGTTACTCCTTTCTTGTTCCTTTTTGCGTTAGGTACCGTAAATTCCAAGGATTTTTTTCTTCCTTGGGACTAGATTGCCTGATTAGTCAAAATTGCCTTTCACGATAAATCAGAGCGGGGCTTTGGCAACATGTAGTGTTTACGCAATACGCAACTGCCTACTCTGCGAGAGGTCCCAGGTTCGAACTCCGGCTGGGGACATCAATAATTAATTCTAGTTCTGTTAACAGGGGTTCTTCAAGAGTGGTTGCATGAAAATTTGGTGAAAATCTGTCATTGAGAAAATTATCAAACTCTTCTTTTCAGTGCGACTTATTCCTAAAGTAGGTATTTCTAATAAAATAAATAAAAAAGTTATGTAGGTACCTATTACTCTACCTACTCCAATCACTGGTAATGACGTAAAAGTTCTAAAACAATAAGGTGTTCAAGAGTCTGTTACGCTTGCCGTTTTGAAATGGTTAAGTTTCGTGACCGAAATCGTTTAGCTACGACTATATTGGTAAGAAAAACACCTGTCTTGGCGTTTTTACATGTTAAATGTTTATCTTGCCTGTGCTAAGAACAGTACAACAAAGTGTGCTTTTCACGGTATCAGCGAACGTAGTCACTGAAATAAAAGACAATCTGTGGCGGTATAGGTTAAATACCTACTTACCTAAGTAAGCATGGCCGGTATAATTACAATAATCATCAGGTACGTTAATCTTGTACCTATGTATGATTTTAAATAGCTTACTTACAAACTACAGGGTGTCGTCTGATTCGTTCAAAATGTTTAGTTCGTCAAAATTCGTTAAAACCCTTAGGTATAGATTCGCCATGTCCGTCCGTCTGTCCGCGGCTCAGCACAGAGACGATAAGTACCAACTAGAGAGCTGAAACTTGGCATAGATGTACATATTTATTACGCCAGAATTATTACGGTAGAATAAAATCTCGATTTTTTTTGGGTTACCTCCCAGTAAAAGAAATTGCCCATTTTGGGGCTGATGTTACAAGGTTGAATTATGTACAAAAAAACCTCAATTTTTTTATGCGTAACTTAAAAAAAGCGGTATCTCAAAAAGCAATGGCCGAATGGAAATAAATACGATTTACTACGTAAAATGCAATTAGCCTGATTAGTCCAGTCATTATAGACATTCGAAATCGAAAATTTAATTATAATTCCAAAAGTTTCCAAACTTCGGTCAAGTGAATGGTACATTGGAACGACAATAAATCTCATTTTGCAACCTTGTCCGCAGTCCGGAACATTGTTAAAATTGCAATTAAATTAATTTTTGCTGTATGGTCGTGAAAAAAATTCCAAAAGTTCTGCAAACTTGGGGAAGTTTTCGATATAATATTTCATATCACGTATTAAATTTGCAACCAATCTAAGTGTACGGAACATTTTTTGTTATTGAAAATTAATGTTTTTTTTTATTAAACTGAATGAAAACGTTCCAAAAGTTCTGCAAACTTGACACATATATTGGAAAAATATACCAAACGGTTGTATAAATTTGCAACCTTTTTCGTTGACCGGAACATGTTTATTTATAATTCTTTTTAATTCGTGGTCATTTTTTCGAGTAAGGTGGTCTCGGAATAATTACAAAAGTTTTGAAACTTGGTTGCAAACTTCGAAAACATCTATTCTGATGCATTTACAAATTTGCAACCTCATACGCGATCCGGAACTTTATGCAATTTGCAAAAATGTAATTTTTTTATTTTTTCACCTTCAAGAAAATTACAAAAGTTCTGCAAATCGAGGGGACTGTTTAATTTTGGGATTAATGTCAGTATTTGAATTTGCAACCTTTCACGCAGTCCGGAATCTTGTGTGATGTCGGAAATTTAACTTTATGGCAAATTTCATTTTCGAAAAAGTTTCAAAAGGTTTGCAAATCGAGGGGACTGTTTAATTTTGGGATTAATGTTAGTATTAAAATTTGCAACCTCTCACGCAATCCGGAATCTTGTGTGATGTCGGAAATTTAACTTTATGGCATTTTTCATTTTCGAAAAAATTGCAAAAGTTTTGCAAATGCATGAGACATGCTGAAAAATACTAAAGATTTTTTTTGTATCGAAGTTCAGTTATGTCGGTACTACCACTAGAACCTACTCAAATAACATTATTTTAAAATTTCATGCACATACCTATTAAATGTTATACTTTTTTGAATAGTTAAAGACTCGTAGAAGTTTTTAAAATTATTTGCAGAATAAGTTCCATACGTAAATTTTTTTTAAGAGCTTCATTGTGAAAAATATTTAGAAAAAAAATATTTAATTCTAACCGTTGCCGGGCAGTTTTTTAAAGCTGTTAGTAGTAGGTGCAGCTTTTGCTGATATTTTTTTATCATTTGACATGCCTTTTAACTAAATACATTTAAAAAAACACTTTATAAGCTCTATTCTGAGAAAAAATCAAACAAAAAGCCAAAAAAATTTGATATTTTTTGTAAAATCTTTAAAAGTCAATATCTCCATAACGGTTAATTTTCGGACCCTATATAATAGAATAAAATCCATCAGAAATGACCTTAATAATGACCTCCTTTGATATTGTGTACGACTTTCCCTGTAACCCTGTATAACAGCGATGTGTACGGAAATAATATTTTGCGTGAATGTGATTAAAAAGTATTTCCGTATTCCGGATATGGTTGCAAATTCAAATACTGACAATAATCCCAAAATTAAACAGTCCCCTCGATTTGCAGAACTTTTGAAATTTTCTTGAAGGTGAAAAAAAAAAAATTACATTTTTGCAAATTGCATAAAGTTCCGGATCGCGTATGAGGTTGCAAATTTGTAAATGCATCAGAATAGACGTTTTCGAAGTTTGCAACCAAGTTTCAAAACTTTTGTAATTATTCCGAGACCACCTTACTCGAAAAAATGACCACGAATTAAAAAGAATTATAAATAAGCATGTTCCGGTCAACGTAAAAGGTTGCAAATTTATACAATCGTTTGGTATATTTTTCCGATATATCTGTCAAATTTGCAGAACTTTTGGAACGTTTTCCTTCAGTTTAATAAAGAAAAACATTAATTTTTAATAACAAAAAATGTTCCGTACACTTAAATTGGTTGCAAATTTGACACGTGATGTAAAATAATATATTTAACACCACTCCAACTTTTCAGAACTTTTGGAATTTTGGTCTCAAGAACTGAGCAGATTATCATTTATTGCATTTTTAACAATGTTCCGGACCGCAGAACAGGTTGCAAAATTTTATAGTTTGTTTTAATACCATTCCCGACCTTACATCAAAATTTGAAAACTTTTGGAATTATAATGAATTGATTGTCTTGACTGACTGGACTAGATGTATTCCTCCAGTGGCGGATTTAAACATTTGCCGCCAGTAGGCTATTCAAATTTTGCCGCCCTTTCTGACCTCTGCGTTTCGATACCCTACGGGCCTACACGGACTAAAAGAAAGTGAAAGAAAATATGTTAGAATTAAAAGACTAAAAAATTATTCTTCATTCAACCTGTCCAGTAAATTTTCTAAACTAATGACATTTATTGTAAACCAGTTTAGAAGTTTTCTGAACTTCTAAATACCTAATGTAATCCATGAAATCAATAAAATATACTTACATACAGCAACATACGAATTTATAGTAAGCAATATACTGATATTTAATATCATTGGATTCCAAAAATAACTGCACCGTTTCTAAATAATTGGTATTCTAATCACAAATATTAAACTGTATACGAATACTTGTACTAATTTGTGATAAATGGTTACCGAAAAAAGATAAATAGTTAGTAAATTTACTTTAAATTTGAGTTTGAAACTCAACACTGGCATTCGACATGACTTTATCGTTGACTACCTACTATATCGTCGGCAAATCGAAGGTGACTGATGTACTCGCCATTGATATTGATGCCGCGTTCCTGCCATTCCAGAAGCTTGAAGGCATCTTCCAATCCGTTTGTGAACAGTTTTGGAGATATGACGTCTCCCTGTCTCACGCCCCTTTTTAATGGAATTGCCTCCGAATTCTGCTCATCTACCCGGACCGACATGGTGGGGTAGCTGTAGGGGAGAGTGGGTAGGATTCGTACACTTTTCAATTCGAGCCCTATAGCAGAAAAACTAAACGCTATTTGAAAACAATTTGAGCAATGCTAGATTGCTTATATATTTGCCTACAATATTCCCTTAGACGACTTGTTCATAGAAAGAAGTGTGGCCAAAATATGACGATTTAAAAAAAAAGTCGAAGTCGTACGAATGTACCCCACTCACGGGGTAGTTTCGTACATGTGTTGGGGTACTTTCGTACATGGTGGGGTACCTCCGTACATAATGATTAATAATGCTATTTATAGAAAATTTAACGTTTATCGAGAACAAAATTTCACAGAATCAGCCTTGGGTGCCTAAGTACTTAATAATAAAATAGTTTTAAATGCAATAATTAGTTAAACTTTTTGTTTTAATATTATTTAACTTCTTATGTCTTAGAGGAATGAGTCAACAATAATATTTACCATTAGGGTAACAAGAGTCATAATAATTTTATGAATCTACTTAATGCACATTGTACATAGACAGATCTTTATGAAAGCTAAATGTTAGCTGTTCTTGCTGTAAAAGCAGATTTGGGTTCCGGCAATATTAATACGATGTCTGATATGTAAACAGTCCCTTCGTCTGTGTTATTGGGAAAAACAAATTTCCAGGATTTCTTTCTTAAAAATTTAACTTTGTACTCAATGGGACTATATTTTGTAATCACCTGACCAACATAGTGTTTCAAAGATTTTTTCCTTCTCGAACTTCACTAGAATAAAGCCTTTCTCTTTCACGAATTCAGTTCAAACTGGAATTTCGTTCTCCACATCAGATCCTTCAGCAATCTGTTCTATGGAAGAACAAGAACTTTGCCGCTTTCTTTTTGGTTTATTTTATACCCGACATTATATTTAATGCCCTCTTCATCTCTTTAGCTCTTTGCTTTATCTCTTGCTCTTGCTTCTTCAACTGTTTTGCTTTTTCTATTCCGTCTAGCCAATTTTTTTTCGAAAGTATCTGCTGTTTACCATTTTTGGACTTTTTGGTCACATCTCTAGCCACTTTAGGGTAGGGTTGGATCATTTCATTTCACTTCATCCTTGAGCAGATGTCGATGGTAAATCAAGCTCGATCAGCTACGACAATAAAGATTGTATATCATACATTCGTACAGTACGAATCCACCCCGTTCAGACCTGTACGAAGCTACCCCAACCAAGAAATTTTACTAATATATTGAAAATATAAATAACTGCTGAGACTATCTTCAAGTAAATGGCGAAAGAATAAACTGAAATATGTACCGAAACACCACAAAGAATCAGTTAACATTGGCAGCAAAACTAATAGAAGGAAAACACGTTTAAAGTTGCATCGAAAAATTATTTACGCGAAGCGAAAACACGTAACGTCCTATCACATCGAAGTCGGCGGCCGCACGGGCGAGCCACTCCGCGGTTAGATTATGCGTGTGAATGGGCATCACATACAAAGATACGAAGGCACCACTACTTTGCGTATTCGAATTATGGCCGTTGTACGAATGCTCCTGGTGTACGAATCCTACCCACTCCAGCACCGATGTCTCGACCGAATCGAAGGCTTTCTCGTAGTCTACAAATGCTAAGCATAGGTAATGGCAAATTATACTCCTCATCTTCTGCTACATTATTGCTACATTTTATTCCTGATTCAACATTAACATTTTAACTGATCCTCCACCAATCCGGACTTGGCCCCCATGGTGGCGTATGGCCTATACCTTTCTCAGGGAAGAGACCCATGTCCCTCGATGGGGACGTAATGGGTGGTTGATGATGATTATAAATGAATATCACTATTTTAAAAAAATATACCTAATTATATTCAGTATAATAATTATTCTCTCGCTCGTAGTTCCGGCTGCCTGAGTGATCTTAAACGATCACGAAGGTTAAGCTACATAGCGCGCGTTCAGTGCATGGATGGATGGATGGATGACCGTTCTATGACTAACGCTAGTGATCACGATAAAATCAAATAAGTTATAAAAGTTTTACATGCGTCGTATGAAATGTTGTTCTGACTCTATGCATGAGCTAAGGTTTAAGCAAGAAAAGCATCTTTTCTTTCATCCGAACAATTTGTCTCTGGTATGCACATTCTTCTGAGACAGAGCCATGCGAACTGCTATATCCAAATTTGGATAAATGTTCTCCAAATTCTGATTTCGCAGCTTTCATTCCGGCCAGTGCTATTTGTTCCCGCACCGCCGTCCAAATGACTACCTAGTTACCCAAATACGTAGTAGGTATAAAAAAAGTATTAGCAGATTGACAAACGACAAATTTACCACTTTTCAGTTAAAGTTAAATAGTGAAATCTAATAACATTTAGGTATTTTTTATGTTTTATTTCTGTAAGACGAAAAAAAAATTTGGGGAAAATTTGCCGCCCCCTAAAATCTGCCGCCGTAGGCTCCAGCCTACTCAGCCTGCTGGTAAATCCACCACTGTATTCCTCACAAATGCTTTCATGAAACGTCAAAATCAAAAACAACCCAATGCAAAAATTTAAAGTCTCGCATTTCATTCCACTTTATCTCTTCGAACTACTTTTACGGCCAGGACTTCTTTGAAAGCTGTGAATGACATCTTTCGAAATTACAATACTCATATAGGTACTACGTCAACTTAAACATAACCTCTAATGACTTCATTTATATAGAAAAATGTTTTTCCCATTTGCTGAGTGACTTGAAACTTGGGATCTAAAAGTTTTTATAAATGATTGAAGTGCTGACCAATTTTCAGAGCTGTACCTAACGTCAGGCCCCAGCTTGTATGGAAAATGGGTACCTACCTACTTATCCCAAAGGGGATACAATTTTTTTTCACACCTACGCCACAGTGTGAAGTATCGATGGATTGGTCGTTTAAAATATTGTGGGTGTGACCATAAAGCGCAATTTTTTGTCATAGTAGCCCGCTACCCTCTTCGGGGTAAACTGTTGATCTTAAAAACCTAAAAAAAAAAATCAGAACAGAGTGGATTCATGACTCGTGATCCGTAGCACATATAATGAACTTAAAAGAAAAACTATCGAAGCTAAGAAGGCTTTACAAGTTAACGAGTAATACACGATCACCTTGTAAAAGGAAAAAATCGTATAGGTTACGTACGATTTTTTCCGTACGTCCAAAATGACATAGTGTTTTATTAATTACACTAGTTTACAAGGTTTTTATACCCCAGCTGAAAGTCGTTGAATTTTATCTATCCATCTAAAGGTAGTCTAGGAAAAATATGTAAAAAATTCCATTACGTCCACATTCAGAATTATTTATAAATGAAAAAATTAAGAAAATGAACAAAAACGATAAGAAATAAACTAAAAATTACCAATTTTTGACTCTTTTTATAGGTTTCAGATCGGTTGCATACGGTCGACCGCAAGAAAACTTCTTTGTAGGTACCAAAGCCGTTGTAAGCGAGAAGTGAGAACAATGCTAAGAGTACGAAGGCATTTGGACACAATTACTGCAACCAGAGCCGTTATATTTATTGGAAAAGGACATTCGCAGCGTTCTTTGGTTTTACAGTTGGGTTTTTCACGCAAAGCACACAGATCAAGACGACAACTGGCAACCCGTCGCGGCAACATTTGGACTGGGGAATAAACCAGTGGGGCATGCATGGTGCTCTTTACGGACGTGTGCAGTGAAAATGTTTACTGACGATCGGCGTGAGGGTGTGGAGACGAGCCTGCGAACGATTTCCGAAGACTGTATCCACGAAGTTGACCGTATTGGTGGTCCCAACTCATTGATTTGGGGTGGGGTTAGTTTACACAACAAAATTGAGCTCGCCATACTGAATAAAGGTAGCGTAAGTGCCCTGTCTCACTAGGACGCCATGGCGATGTCGCCAGCGACCGTATCCAAGCAGTTAATATTGAAATATATGGGCAACGTCGCCATTCAATACAAACTGCTTGGATACCTAGCTGGCGACGTCGCCATGGCGTCCTAGTGAGGCAGGGCACCAACTGCACAGCGATACATCAGGGAGGCTATCAGAGCTCATGTGATCCCATTTGCACAGCGACTGGGTCCTGGGTTCATGCTAATGCAAGACAATGCTCGTCAACACAGCAAACCAGGGTGTACCTATTATACGTACTGGACGAGTCTCATATCTGTCTTACCGTGACCAGCAAACAGGCCGACCATAAATGAGATACAGCATATTATTATGTGGGATCAATTGAAACGAAACGTTAAAGAGAGTGAACAAGAGATTCATCACCAGCAGCAGCTGGTTGATGCTTTAAAAACTGTCTGAGAAGAGGTTCCAGCTGAAGACATGAAACATTTGGTCAGAGCAAGCAATCCAGGTTTCGTGAGTGCATAACTAAGAGAGGAGGATATACCCATTACGGACAAGAAAAATCGGCCAAGTGCGAGTTAGACTCGCGCACGAAGGGTTCCGTACCATCTTCTACAATATAAAAATTAATCGCTAAATGTGTTGCTAAGCGCAAATCTCGAGAGGAGCTGAACCGATTTCGCTAATTGTTTTTTTAGAATATTCCTTGACGTACAGTCGACAGCACGTCAACCTTCACATTTTAGTTGCAAAATCGCCCGTAATGTAACGGAGTAGAGTGCGTGGGTGTATATGATGATGTGCTGTCGACTGTACGAGTAAGGTTCTTACGGCGAGAAAAATTTAAAATGCCTAAAAAAGTCTAAAAACAACACTTATCTATACACTCATACTGGCAAAACAACGTTTGCGGGGTCAGCTAGTTATCTATAAAAACAGAAAAAAAATCACGTTTGTTGTATTGGAGCCTCCCTTAAATATTAATGTTATTTTAATTTCATTATTTATTTTTTAAGTGAATAATATAACTCAATATTCTGTGAATATTTCAAGCGTCTACCTGTTGCTCTTCTCAATGCGAGCAAAAAAAAAATCACGTTTGTTGTATGAGAGCCCCTTAAATATTTTTTTTTTAGTATTTTTATTATAGCGGCAACAGAAATACATCATCTGTAAAAACTTTAACTGTCTACCTATCACGGTTCATGAGATACAGCCTGGTGACAGACGGACGGACAGCGGCGTCTCAGTAATAGTGTCCATTTTACCCTTTGGGTACGGAACCCTAAAACAGTTAATATAATGTACGTGCAATATTCTTTTCTTTTTTTCTTTACAAAATTTATCTTCGAGCGTAAGACATTTTTTTTCAACAAACATTATTTTAAACTTTAGCCTTAATTGCAAGCACGGACATTGTTTTAATGTTACTTAAATAGAAATAGCTAGTTACGTATTAATTCATCATCATCATCAACCCATTATGTCCCCACCAAGGGGCACGGGTCTCTTCCCTGAGGAAGGTATAGGCCATACTCCACCACGGGGGCCAAGTCCGGATTGGTGGAGGTTTGTAAGACTAGTGGCTGGTCTTACTGTCAGAAGTTTTCAAGCCGCCCTAAGGCCTCTGACTTGGCTTAACGACTGCCATCTATCGACGGCAGCCGGCACCAACTGCTTAACGTGCCTTGCGAAGCACGGAACCGCTCGGAAAAATGCCACTAGCGTTAGTCATAGACGGTCACCCATCTATGGACTGAACGCGCCGTATGTTGCTTAACCTTCGTGATCGTTTAAGATCACTTAGGCAGCCCAGGCTACGAGCGATTCTATGTATTAATTGTATTGTTTTAATTGCACATAAAAAAACTAGCTAATTGGCCGTATTTTGTTTTGACAAGTAAAGTTGTTCCTTGTTTATTATTGGCAGCCTCTAAATGCCTTGCTAGCCAATCTACGACAGGAGTCTGTATTCTATTGTTCTTTAGAATGTAATTTTCTTTTTTGTGTACAATAAAGTATGATAATAATAATAAGTAATTAAAATATTTCTGTTTACCATAAAATCTAAAAAAAAAACAAAACGTTAGGTACCATTTAGTTAAGTGTAGAAGAGACAAACTTATAAAAACGATAAACGATACTAAGTAGGTACATCGTATTTGTTTTCTGATTATAAATTGTTATAAAGTTAAGGAAAAAAGTGGAAATCGTTCTTGGTAATCGGGTTGGTAAATAGGAAATGTGCTATCCTCGTCAAAGTACGACGTACGCTCGATTCCCGAACGATTTAGAAGTTTAGCTACTTGTTATCGATGATGGTATCAGTCTAATTTAATAAGCTACTAATCGGTCGAGAGATACGGGGTAAATGTGTGAGTAAATAAAGATAAGCCATACGAAAATTACTATACATCGAGTGCTACTATTGGTTCGATGAACTTCCGGTTACGAAATAGGGAAAGGTGTTTTTTAAATTTCTTATTAAGTAATACAACGTGTTATTGAAATAACGCAAAACTTTAACATAAAAACTTTTTGGTTAAGAACAACGGCTTCAAAAAATATTTTCACTCTGAATAGGCAAAAAAGATTTTAGATTCCTTGATGGCGATGTCGGCAAAAAGATTTTAGATTCATTGACGGTGATGTATGTGCTTCACTCAAGTATGGATTGTCTATTAGATACAGTTTTCGATGAAAAAATATATTTAAACATTCTTTGTGTGAGTAGTGAATTGTAAAACTCACTGTAGATTTACCTATTATTAAGTCTTCTGACATAAGTTATTATTGCACCCACAACACTTATCAACAACAAATATCGGGTAGCAAAATCATACCATTTAAGACGATTCAATTTCCTACATGAGAACCCTCTGCTAATAGTGCTATTTAAAAAATTATTTAGAGAACACTCAACAAGAATGTTCAACGAAGAAAGTTGAAGAGGCTTATGTAACGGACTCACCTCAAAAGATATGATGCCTTTGTCCCCGTACTTGTCGAATATCTTGCCCATGAAGTATCGTTGTGCTGGCAGCGTGTTGTTGACGAGTTCGGAGTCCTTCGGTGCAGCGATAACAGGGACAGCAGCTGCGGTGAGGGTGCCCGGTGCCGCGGGGACTGCGCTAGCGTCGGGCGCTCCCGGGGCCGCCGCGCAGACAGCCATCAGCGCCATCGCGCAGACTCCCAACATGCTGGGCATCCCGCGCAACGAGTGGCCGAAGCGCCGCGGTGCCGTAGCCGCGGTCTCGCACACACCGTCTGCCTCCAAGGCGGCCCGTGCCGCAGTGGATGTGATAACGTGTCGTCTCGCGAAGCGCTCACACATAGGTGGCTCACGCTTGTTTGTTTATTTTCGATGTGAACATTTGGTGAATAACGCTAGGAACGCGCAACGCTCGATTAGCGACGTGCAAGTGTCTCGGGCCGAGCTGTGCGTCTGAGCGCTCCGCTGACTTTCACCTGAAGTGGCAGTCGGTGTCTGCGAGGCCGGTTCCAACACCGTTACCGATTGATAATGTTGTGTTATTTATTTACGTGGTCCGTCGGAAGGAGTGACCAACAGTCGCAATGTACCTAAGTGAGCGTAATCATTCAATGAAATCAATTGGGTGTGCAGACCGACTCACTCCTTGTCTACTTTAGTACCGACGTACAATGTACTTTTATATTATGTATTCGCACTTTACAATATGGTATATGTACATAGATAGTTCTATCTCCAGCTGAATATAGGCCTTTTTCCTGTTACGTTCCCAGCGCTCTCGGTTGTACTTACGATCCATTTGTTACCTCTTTTAGTTACATAGGTATTTACCTCACCAACAGCAGTGTAGAAACCACTTGCCAAGTTGCAGATTTCTATTGTCACTACGAACCGATGACCAGTCTATCCACTTCCTCATCCCGTCTTTTGTGCATTGACCACGGTCGTACCTCCGTAATGTGTTTGACTGCTTAATCATTGTTTTGTCTACGTAATAAAATTTTGGCACCCCAATCACGTGTCTCGGTAGTTCGCGTGTTTAGCACGTGAGTGGCATCAAAATATTTAATGCCGAATATGTTAAGTACACGACACGCAGTGCAGTTTTCTTGTTCTATGTACAACTAGCTGACCATTAATAATATGCAATGAAAATAAGGAAATATATAATAATATTGTTTAGTTGAGGGAGTGATTAAGTTTAATACATGGAAGAGGCGTCAATCTTACAAGTTGGCATAATTATGTAAACCCCTGTTTCTTGTACCTACCTACATTACAACATGTTAATCTACTGTTAACAATTGTCAAACGCTCATACAAAACTATTTTCGAGAAGTCGCGACTAGAGAGACAAAAATCAAAAACCATCGTCTCCTCGTATCATCACTGAGTTAAGTGTACCTACCTATGATGTAAAGATTAGAGATCTAACTAGGTATTTGGTGTGGACTGTATTAAAACAAGTAGTCACGTAATTAATTCCGTCAAATCGAAACAGCTACGATGGACGTGTATTTTGTGATGCTGATCAAATTTGTCATCGCGATATTGGTTTAGCGGTAGCGGAGATCGCTGCAGATTGAAACTGAAAAAATGCTCTTGGTAGCAAGGCACGAATTTATTATGTCCAAGCATTAAAATTATTAAAACTCAATTCTCCAAGTGATATATTTATTTAATCTTAATCATAATTATTTAGTGTAAGTAATTATTCTTCCACTAATTTTTTTTTTTTGTTAAATGTATGAATGAATGAATGAACTAAAGAAAAGAAAATAAAGATATTTTTTTTCGTGCGGAATTATTTCGGACAACGGACAACTATTATCTGTAGATGCATTCATGCATTATTCAGAAGAGTTTGTGTCTCGTATCTTCCAAGCCGTTGCATAATCATAACAGGACATGAATCTTGAATAATAACAGAAACCTTTGGAAAATGAATGTAGGTAATAGGTAAGTACGCGTACGTGGGTTTCGTAAAGGCCTTTATTAAATCAGCACCCGATATAAAGATTAAGGCCTAATCTATTCTCAGTCCTATAAAGAAATGAATCGATGTCATTACCATCGAAGACTTTCACTATACAGGATTTTACTGGTTCTTACATTTCTGATTTTTTAAATAAAAAAATAATAAACTCACGCCCGTTATCCCCGAGGGGGTAGGCAGAGGCACCAATCACTAGAACCGGGCCCACTTTTTGCCGAGTTTATTTTTTATCGCTCTATAATGTTTAAAAATTAAGTTGCTACATAGGTTCTCCGTCGCAATTCGTTCTAATTCAATAACTATTCGATGTACCTACAATTGCCGAACCTTCACACCTTGTCTATCTGTGGGTTAATCGACTTTGCAATGTAGGTACATCGATTTGCTATTGCACCATGAATTGCAGTACTGTGAAACACCCTTCGCTGCCCCGTCTCAAATTACCACCCTGTATAAAGCCGAAAACACATTCGTTTCAGAGCCTCCTGGACAAAATCAGCAGCACTGATCCTCATTGTTAGTAGCGAATCACGTCGAATAGTCCAATAGAAAACAATGGAGAGCATTGTGAATTTTTCAATGCCTTACGTCTTGCATCTGAAACAAAAGAAGCGATTTGATACTGAAACAGGTTAAATAACTGCCGAAAGTCGATACAAAAGAAGCAAAGTTAAATGTGCGTTAAAAAGAGGTTTCTACTACCTAGCTACAATATTTAAAAAATAATGCTCTATAATGTTACGGATAGCATACTGTTAATAAAGACTGTTAATATAGAAAATAGCATACGTAACTATTTTTGGTATAGGTCACGATTTGGATTCCAGCAACTATACAGCGCTAATAAACCTATTTTGCGTGAAATAGTAAATACATAACTATAAACAAGTGACCATTTCTTTTCCCAGTTTAAATAATTAATTGGGTACCGAACTCTGATCCTCCAACTCAGGATCTCGTAGCCAGAACGTTATTACCACTAAGAATCTATGAAGACATGAGACTTCGGTCAAATTAAGGTCACTTTCTCTTGTTATTTTCAAAGCGCGATTAGACATTGCAATATTTTGTAGTTCGAACCATTAAAGTAGTGACATAAATAATTTTATTGACGGAGAATTCGAAGAAGAAGAACGGAAGAATAGGCTAGTTGCCCTAAAAAATGTAATTAGTCCGTCTTTTAGTTTATTCAAAAATAAGGGCCACGTATTTTTTTATTTGTAAATTAGACCAAAAATGACAAAGATATAGCCCATTAAAGTTACGTGTGACGTCACGCCGTGCTGCATCTTTTAGCACGGAGTGACGTCACACGTAACTTTAATGGGCTATATCTTTGTTATTTTTTGTTTAATCGAAAAAAGAAAAAATACATGTCCAATATTTTTTTATAATCTAAAATACGGACTAAATAGAATTTAATTATTTTGACCCTGGAAACTACCCTATTCTATTGTCCTGCAGTGAAACATTTTTTTCAGTGCATTAATGATGTAGGAGACATTCCCATAAAAGTGGTACGTATATACCTACTAAAGTTAATGCAGTGTAAATTGTAGTGTACGGAACCCTCGGTGTGCAATCCGACTCGTACTTGGTCGGTTTTTTTTTTTCATTCAGGCGAGCCAAGCGTAAGTATACAATAATAGGCGCACCTATCGTAAATCCACATTAAAATCTTATGAAATCGATTAAAAAAAGACTAGGCATAGGTAATCATAATAATATTGAAAAGGAGACTATTTTTTTCCATCCGCGGTAATCCATGTTTGAAATTATTTATTAGCTTTGATAAAGTGTCCGTTAATAAGTATGGACACAACACAAATATCCTTACATTTTATCGATGATTACGATAAAATATGTTAACTCTGCCTTGAAGGAAAACAAATATCTTCAAGTCAATGTCATGGTTATTGCTTCTGGGTACATACCGACAGGACAGAAATCAGTATCCATCGTGATAAGCGGCATCAAGGTGCATACTCGAAACAGTTTCAGTTACACTTTGTAAGAGGCACGTAGTTGGTGACTTGCACCTTGCACCTATATCTGAGGTACAGGATAAATATTTAAATCAACATAGCGATTAGATACTCAAATGATAAAGTAAGTACATATCTTGGATGTATCTAAACTAAATAAGTACCTACTTAATACAGACTGTAAAGAAATAAATACCTAACTGTGCCTCGAGATGGTTAATTGCAACGCGAATCATTTCTATGTCTAATCAAACTGTTTTATCGTGCACTCAAACTGAGGGCAGATAACGCCGAACGTTATTCGTCGCTTCCGTAACTATTACAAAAAGGCATTCTGATCAATTTGCACGGTGCCTACGCGTGGCACTAGTGGCTCAGTTGTAACTTGTAATGTAACATTTCGCTACGTGCCACCGGAAGTAGCCCATAATAATAGTTTTTCACGCTTCACCGAGGACTTTGTGTCTCTCAGACTGGTTACATGGAGATAAATTTATAAAGCAAGGCTGCGTGATACAAGTGTAGTTGGTCCTGAACGAAGTAGGTACCACTTGAATGTAAAAAAAAATCGTCTATTGTATGGCTGTACAAGACTGTCCACATTGCAACGGGCCGGTCTATCGGGGCGGGAACTAGTTTTTACCAGACTTCAAAAAAGGAGGTCATCAATTCGACGCGTAGGTATATTAGTATACAGGGTGACATTTTCACAGGTACAATAAATCAACATACGTAATACTAAGTCCAAAATACAAATACCAACATTTTTTGTTACTACCCCGTTGGTACAAAAAAACAAAAATACCAATGTCTGAACTTATCCGCAAATCATAGAGAAATATGGACTCATTACGCATGAGCACAACTAAACCCACGAACTGGCAACTGCGCGCGGCTTGCGGGAAGGAAAAGAAGCGGCGGCGGCGGCGCAGCCAGTAGGTATGACTTATGTATGACGTAGCAAAAAAAATCTTACTTGATTTCAATTCTCCTTCATACTTGCACGGGCTTAGGACCGTCACCGGCGTGGAATGCTTGCACTGGTTGGTAGTGGTATGAATTTCCACACCACGTACTGGCTAACGCCGAAGTGCGCCGTGCGTGCCGCGTCGTTGGTGCTCCTTCTGGGGTCTTCCTCGAAGAACGCGAATATCTGTTCCTCGATCTCCACGGCCAAGGGAGGTCTCCCTCCTCGGCCTTGAGCGTGCGCTGGTGCAGTGAACTGTCCGTAGTCTAGCAAATGCTGCGTCACTCTCATGAATGTCCTGGTGTTGAGTATTTGAGGTTCAATAAAACCGGCATTTATCAGGCGGGGCAAACTTCCTTCAGCGTATACCCGCCGAGCTGCACTGTATTTTCCCCACTGAGAAAGTAACTACGAACCATTTCGTAATACTTGCGGTTTGTAAACATCGTGAGGCGCGCGTAATTTTCGACTGCAGGAAGTGCGGAAACGGCGCACGTGCACTCACCTAGGTCAATGCGCGCGGACTGACCGGCCAAATCGTGCGCCGGCCGGCCAGCCCGCCGCCCGCTCACTCACCCCACCCCGCCGCCCTCTGCCTCGCACCGCGATGACACCTTGTAATGGGTGCCCATGAGTTACAAATTGGATGAAGGATAAATTAATGAAAATGAAAAAAAATATATGGTAATTTTATTCCATAAATGTAATCTATTATCGATACCAATGATATGGTAAAATTTATTGTACCGGTGAAAATGTCACCCAGTATATTACTTACCTACTTGTTTTTTTTTTGTTATGTTATCGCATAACTCCGTCAAATCTTAGCAGATTTCAACAATTGCCCCATATTGATTTTGTGAAGACCTGATAGAGACTTTCGGAGATAGAGTACGGAACTCTTCAATGGACAACAGAAAATAAGATTTATCGGGGGGCAATATTTTAGTAATACCTACGTGTATGTTTCACATAATATAAAGTCCCAGGGTAATTTGATGATGATTCACACAACAAAGTGAAATATTTTTTTTTTGAATAAAAAATAACAGAGTTTAGAACACTGCACCACTAAAACGCAGAAGTAATGAAATAATAAATAAATCTTGGGACCGAGTCCAAAATGCACTTACGCAAGTACATGCATACAGGGCGTCCCAAAATTATGGAACATGAAGGGAAAGTACCTTAAATATCGTAGATAGGGTATTTTGCTGAAAGAAGACTTTATGTTATTTTTAAAAGTTAGTAATTCTGCATTCAAAGATTTTCTAAAAATTAAAATTAAAAATCGAACCGACTTAAACGTAAAAAAATACCCCTACTTTTATGATACCAATCGAAAGAATGGCCAATAAATAATAACTCTTCTTAAGTAACATAGTATTTTAAAAGAAAGAAACAGCGTGAAATTAGTCATTAAATCAAATTTAAAAAAGTCATAAAACTGCCGCAGTCAATGGTGGCAGTGTGGACGCCCTGTATATACTTATTTCATTATTTCGGCGTTTTTCATTTAAGATTCTACAATTTTTTCTCAATTATTCTGCGCAAACACGAAAACTTTTTAAGGTATTTTTTTAACTTTTGCTTCTTTTATAAATGCTGAAGAAACGGTTTTCATATATAAACTAAATAACATAAATGAATTTTTTGCTGACAAAATGTAATAATTACTTCGTATTTGACATTATGTTTTTGTAGTTATTTTATTTTGTATTGACATTTGTATTGTAGCTTAAGTTTTTAATTTCATGTTTTGTTTTTGAATTATTACTTATTTTTTAATGACATTTTTAACTTAATTAATTACATGATTTGTATGCCTAGTTAGGTAGAGCACACAGCAACTTAACTATTTAATATTGTAACATCTTTATGTACTTGTGACTCACAGATCAAATAAATGAATTATGAATAACAAAGATTTCAATTGCAATATAATGTGACGTCACACTAAGGGGGGGGGGGGGGTCTAAAATTCTTGAAATTCGAGTGACGTAGATAATTTATGGATGGCCCAATTCAAGACACCGGATATTTTGAGAAGTGTGGTGTAAAAAGTTAGTATGTGCTAGTAGGTCCTAATACCTATACCTACTCGTATAATTCAATACCTATATTAATAGAATAATTTTGCAGAGGGACACAAAGATGCCAACCTAAAAAAATATTCTGTGAGTAATCTAAAATTTTCAATAGTAGCTGAACTGTAAATTGTGTAATTAGTATGTAACTGTGTCATTATTATATTATTACGTAATTTAACTTTGACTATCTACATAGATACTTAATTATTTTACATTGTTGCCTTGTTGATTTAATTCTTGTGCTATAATTTTCCACACAAACTCTTCTATCTTTATTTACCGAAATACTTCATAGTAACTGTGCCCGCGACATCGTTCGTGAATGATTCAAGCGATTTAGCCTATGTGTTACAGGCCGTGTAGTCCCAGGATGTTTGCGTGAATTTGGCCGTGTTTGTGCGAATTTATGGTGTTCTGAGAGAGATTGTAAAAGCTAGTCCATCCAACGCTGGAAATTAACATAAATATTTTAATAAACAAAAAATTACTTTAGTTTGCATCGTTAAAATTTTTAAAAAGCCATTTGAGCTGTGCAAAGGAGCGCTCAGCAAATTCTGCGACCTGATTTTCGGACATGCCCATTTTTTAGGTTTCCGTAGTGGAAAAGGAACCCTTACAGTTTCGTCATGTCCGTCCGTCTGTCTGTCTATTAAAAGATTAGCTCTGAGAGGATTAGTCTTAGAAAGCTGAAAAGCATAGACAATAAATATTAATCACGCCAACAAAAATTAGAACAAAATGTTTAAAAGAAAATTATTATTTTTTTCACCTATTTTACAGAAGCATTTTTTTTTCTCGCCTACACCATAGTGTGGGCTATCGTAGGTTGGTCGCTTAAAAATATTGTGAGTGTAGGAAGATCGATTTTTGATTTTTCGTCCGAGTAGGGCATCCTTCCCATCTCCTCGCTAAAAGATTGATTAGGGACACGTGAAAAAACTCAGAGCAGTAGCACATAAAATGAACTTAAAAGGAAAACTATCACCGCTAAGTAGGTTGTACAAGTTTACGATTAATAGGCGACTACCTAACAGATAAACTCCGTACAAAATGGAGTGCGTCGGTGGCGGAGGCTGCCCCACAGTTCCGTCCCTCCGAGGAGAACATGATGAATAAGAAGAAGACCCTATTTCCACCGTTTTTTCGGCGTGATTAATATGTATATGGATGCCAATTTCCAGCTTTCTAGTACTTCTAAATTCAATGCAAGTACTAGAAAGCTGGAAATTGGCATCCATATCGATCCATCCATATCATCCATCGCAACAAGTCGTTTGTGCGCTAACCCGCGTAACGGATAGACAAATAGACGGACAGAAATGGCGAAACTCTAAGGCTTCCTTATTGACCACGAAACCACAAAAAACCCTTGACTCCGACTAAACCAAGGCTCTTCTGAAATCATTCTAAAGAGGTCATATGAAATATTTGACGAACGTGTGAGAAAATAAAGTGACTGGACAAGATTGTTTTAATTTTATTATTTTGTAACGCCCCAGCTCAATTTAATACTAGCTATCTAGGAACGCAATAAAAATCTTGTTCTTGTTTATAAAAAAAATATTTTTTTATAAACAAGAACAAGATTTTTATTGCTACTTAATGGTAGTGGCTCTATAACAGTCTCTATAAGTAAAACTCTATTTAAACTTAGGGTGATTGAGTAACAAACGTCTTCACAATCAAATATACAGGATGTCCCAAAAATAGTGTCAAGCGGAAGTCCAGAGATAGAGCACCCCTTGAGGTACCTACCCGAATCACCCCCGTGTATGTACTTACCGCGAATTTTTGTAGCTTTAGTCTTCAAACATTAAAAAAAAATCATGCCTCCGTGGCCAATAATGTCTTGTCAAGGTGGGACAAAAAATACGAAAAAGATATAATTAACAATAACTCGAAAACTACAAAAAATCGAGGAACATACATGGGGGTGATTCGGGTACCTCTAGAGGTGGTCTATCTCTGGACTTCTGCTGACACAATTTTTTGGGACCCCCTACTATTTTTTACTAAAATATTATACTATTTTTTGGGACACCTGGTGCCCACGACTTCGTCTGCGCAGTATTACCGGGATATCCAGTATCCTACGTCTCAATTTAGATCAAAGATCTATCTGTACGCCAAGTTTCATGTAAAAATCCAAAAATCTTCACACTATTATATTAATTTATAACATAAGCTTTTGCCCGCGACTTCGTCTGCATGGAATGCTGGGATGCTAAAATAATTTTATGATATTCATTGAACTTTATATTAGTAGTCTATGTAATATATTCGTATGTATGTTTATGTTTAGTTTAGTATTTAAATAGTTTTGTGTTTAAATTATATTTCTGGCGTTGTTATATCTATGTAGGCATTTATGTATGTTGTATGTATATTAGTTAGTAGTTTTTTTTATACCTTAGTACTTATAATTGGTCTTTACCTATGAAATTGCCGTTCTGCAGTACTGGCCATTTCAAATCAAAATAATTTTTATTTGGCTAAGAATTCCAATTTCAAATTAATTTTATTTTAAGAACATGGAATTCTTTTTCCAAAAGTAGTCATTTGTTTATTGATTAGTGTTACATTTCCATCACATTTCAATCTTTTTCGTCATCATGGATACGTAAAAAATTCGACTAATTATGGAATATGAGTACCGTTGTAGCAGCAACGCGGCACAAGCGGGACGCAACAACAACGACGTTTACGGAGCTAACACTACAAGCTAACACACCACCTGTTATTGGTTTGCTCGCTTCCGTTCTGGAAATTTTGAACTGAGAAATGAACCTCGACGTCGTCCGAAGACTTTGGTCGACAATGACGAATTAAAGGCGACTGTGGAAGCTGATGATGCACAATCTACGGCTGAATTAGCAGCAGCTTTCGACGTTAGCTACAAAACAATATTGGTCCATTTGTGTCAAATTGACAAGGTGAAAAAGCTTGACAAATGGGTGCCCCACAAACTCACTGATCGCCAGCGCGAAGTACGCGTCGAGACATGCCTTGCACTGCTCAACAGATACACAAATGAAAGAATTTTGAACCGCATTGTTACCTGCGATGAAAAATTGATTCTGTTTGATAACCGCAAGTGCTCAGCAAGTTGGTTGAATCCTGGTTCAACACCTAAACAATGCCCTAAACGAAAACTCACCCCTAGAAAATTGATGGTCACTGTTTGGTGGTCTAGCGCCGGTGTGATTCATCACAGCTTCTTACCAAACGGGGTAAGCATTACTGCAGATGTGTACTGTGAAAAACTGAACACAATGATGGAGAAGCTGGCACATCTCCAACCAGCATTGGTCAATCGCTCGTCTCCGCTGCTCCTGCACGACAACGCGCCACCTCATACTGCACAGCAGACGGTCTCCAAGTTGCAAGAACTGGGGTTGGAATCTCTCCGTCATCCGCCCTACTCACCAGACCTTGCGCCTACCTACAGACTACTACTTTTTTCAGAATTTGGATAACTTCTTGGCGGGAAAAAAATTCAATACCCGAGAGGCAGTACAAAATGCCTTTGAAGAATTTGCTGCCTCCCGTCTCGCTGATTTCTTTAAGAAGGGCATCAATAAACTGCCACTGCGTTGGCATAGATGCATGGGTGATTACTTCGATTAATACCTACAATAAAAAATACATGAAAAAAATTCGTTTAATTTTTTTCATACAAAACGGCAATTTCACAGGTAAAGACCTAATATTTAGATGGAATGAGTTGTTTTTCCATTTTATCTGCCCTACCCCATTCTATTTTATTAACATTCCAAAATTTCTAGGCTGGCTGGAAGAAATTTCTTTAGAAATAAAGCCTTTGCACGTAATTTTTATCAGAAACATGTTATTCCACTTATATTATGTTTTCTTTTATTGTGCAATATAGTGTATCAACAACAACAATGCTATGTTCTCTTCCGGGATTCAAACTATTTCTATATAAAATGTAATCTAAATCCGTTCAGCCGTTATTGCGTGATTGAGTAACAAAACACACATCTTCACAGATTTTCACATTCATAAAATAAAAGTAGGAAGTAGGATTCGAAATAACGAAAAAAACCGGAAACTCTAGTCAGAAATATTAGAATAGTAAAACAGGCGAATATTCGAAGACCAAGCCCTAATTAGAGGAGACTGCAACAAAAACGTAAAGGTTGACCTGCAGAGCCGTCGAGTGGACGTTGTACATTAACTAGCTGGTGCCCGCGACTTGGTCTGCGCAGGATTACCAGGATATCAATTATCCTATGTCTAAATTCAGATCTTTGTCTGTACGCCAACTTTCATGTAAATCCGTTCAGCCTTCAGCGCGTGATTGGGTAACAAACATCTTCACAACTTTTACATTTATACCCAAGTAGAATTTGCACGATGAACACGGTATCAAAGCGATAAATTACAAATACAAAGAGTGGGTCATTAATAAGTGAGCATCTTATTGAGTGTTACCTCACAAATAAGTCACGTGGATTCTGGTATGAATCAATGGGCAAGTTGTTGAGACGTATGTGTACCGTCTTTCTTTCAGGCAAGACAAATAACCCGATATACCTTTATATCGGAACAGTTGTATACACCAATATAAACCTTTATATCTCTTCTTACACGACACTCGCACTTATGTAGCTCGAGATTGGTGCTGTCCTGAATAGCTTTGTATTTTTGTGACTGTATTTTCGTATCTACGTCATATTTGGTTAATAAAGTAGGGTTCCTAACAACTGTCCAAATAGAATGGATAAAATTAATTGCAATCTTTAAAGACCACCCACTGTTCAGTTTAAAATTCGGTGCAAATAAATACAATTAACTGTGTAGTTTTTACAGCTTTAATTGATATGATTTTTAAACTTATTACATACTTTATTAATGTATAGTCAAGTCCTATGTTGTGCACAGAGGCCGTTCAAGTATTACGTAGGCGCTATATGAGGGCGGTCTTTGCTATTTTTGATGACATGGGGAGTGAAGAGGTGATTACGTCGCCAGTAGTTTACTTTTTTACACATATTGGCAACCCACACATCGTCTGTGCTTGACAACGAAACGCATTTTCGGGGATTCCTAACAATAATGAATATGTTTAGGTACTCGGTCAGAGTGGAGTTTTTTTTTTCGCTGCCTTTTTCTCCACTACAGACGGCCCCAAGGCAGCGGCTAACATTATACATAACTGTATGTACATTGACATTCAACAAGCAGAATGTAAATTCTTTACGTTGAAATAAATTTCTGATTCTGATTCTCGCTTAAAACCGAGTAGGGGAATTACTGCTGCTCATGAATCAATAAAAAATCAGAATACATACATAAAAAAATATGCATATGCCCACTTAAGTGAGCACTTTAGCTGACAAGGGGGAAGGGGGGGGTGAATAATTGTAATAAACCTGCTTACGTAATACTTGAACCGCCCCACAGGACTATTGTCAATGTATAAACGGAATGTTTGTAGTTTGCAATATCTAAGTTAAACAGATCCGTTTTTCATTACGCTACAAGAACACATTTAGCCCAATTAATTAATAAATACTAAGAAACTATTCGATACGAACCGAGTAAAAAAAACATGAAAACACAGCCGGCATTAATCGTACTTGTTTGGCGATCATAACTCCTTAGAATCTTCGGGTAAACATAGGAATAGTTTCGAGCACGTCACTGTGAACGAATTGCATGCTGAGAGTAGCAAAGCGGGTTTGTTCTGCCACTTAATGAATACACAATAAACGGGTACCCCTAGTGCTATGAAGAGTATACCTATACCGACTTCGATAGGGTGTTTGAAGCAAGAGAGCACAACTAAGAATGTGCAGATGACGAAGAAGGCACAGGGCAGTATCAGGTTGACCCGAATGGGACGGAAGAGGTCGGGCCGCGTGTACCGCATCCACAGCAGGCCGGTTACTGAGCACAGAGTGAACAATGCTTCTACGGCTGTCACGCACACGATGAGAGACTCCACGTTGTTGAAAATCAGCTGCACAAGAGTGACCAGGCACTGAAAAGAAAGGAAACTCATGAATCCGAAGCATTTTGTAGCTGTCATGAACGCCTTCAAGTCGTCTTATTATAGGTATTTAAGAGTTGAACTCTTGTTAGCGCAGTTCTGTCACAGGCCAGTCTAGACAGACACGATATCCACCTACTCTTTAATTTGATCAAAATAGCTTCTTCTTCGTTTATAGAATTAATCGCCCGCGTTATTGAAAATACGAGAAATAGACTTTGCAGATGGAAAACGTAACCAGCGACAGTTAATCTAGATTTTAACAATAGCTATTTTGTCAAGCCCATTTGCATTTTCACATTACCACACTATCATTGGAACGGGACTCGTTTAATAACACACACCATTTGAGTAAATCGAACGGGGGAATAAGATAACCGAAAAAACCTAGTCACGTAAAGTAGCCGCTAAGTTACTCTAGAATCACACCTTATCTGTAAGGATAACAATGTGTAACAGCCACTGTTAAATTACGCCATTAGTTGCAATGCTTTTGTTTAACTTTCAATCCGATAGCACTATCTCCACAATAAACAAACAAATTAGCGCTTACCATGAAAATAAGAGACGGGACCGGCGTCAGTCGCTTGATGTCAATGAGCGATATCGCGAGCGGGAGGTGTCCGTTCCTCGCCCCGACAAAGAACAGCCTTGACGAGGCATAGATGGCTCCATTTAGCGATCCGAACGTGCAAAGGGCCACAAATACAGGCATAATCCAGGCGACGACTCCCAGTATCTTCTCGCTAAAGGTCACAGCTATTGCATCTGAAGCTCGTATTTCATCATTCGTGAGCACGGCAAAGTAAGCCACATTTGTCAATGCGTAGACTAGGGTGACCACCGGCATCGAAATACAGATCGCACGTGGCAGGTTCCTGGAAAGGGTTTGGTCGCGTAAGGAATGGCATTCGGACTGTGATTCATAGTATAAGTAAGTAGCTACGTACATATATGGGTTAAACTGAGCTAAAAGGTGAAATGTTATCACTGCAGGCGCAATATCACGGTATAATGTACTTGCATTCGATTGCAAATATGTAGTGCAAATAGTGTAAATGTAACTAGACGTAGATTCAAAATAACTATTTATCTTAAGGTCGCACGTTGCACGCAAACAAGCAGGTTGCCGACGAGTACATACATTCACTTCGGGGACCTTTCTAGGATTTCGGCAAGGTTGTTAAAATAAGATAATAAGTAAGTGAATCGCTCGTAGCCTGGGCTGCCTGAGTGATCTTAAACGATCACTAAGGTTAAGCAACATACGGCGCGTTCAGTCCATGGATGGGTTACCGTCTATGACTAACGCTAGTGGCATTTTTCCGAGCGATTCCGTGCTTCGCAAGGCACGTTAAGCAGTTGGTGCCGGCTGCCGTTGATAGATGGCAGTCGTTAAGCCGAGTCAGAGGCCTTATGGGGGCTTGAAAACTTCTGACAGTAAGACCAGCCACTAGTCTTACAAGCCTCCACCAATCCGGACTTGGCCCCCGTGGTGGAGTATGGCCTATATCTTTCTCAGGGAAAAGACCCGTGCCCCTTGATGGGGACATGATGGGTTGATGATGAATAAGTAAGTTACACTCCCATGTTAACGTAACCCAGGTTAACTGGCTAACTCAGGCTAACGTTGCGTGGCTACTTCATCTTCTATATTCATTATATAGGATTATTGTAAATGCGCAATTTCTGAGACCCATTAGTTTTGTAGAGTTAGATTTTTCCCAGATTCCCAATAAAGAATTAATGTCATACTTTTATTTTTTGAAACATTAATTAATTTCGCACTTTGCACGCTCTACCAATGTCACAGGCTTAAATAAATAATCGTCCAACGAAAAAAAAACCCGCTAAGCAAACACTTATATGATTTGACCTAAATATTATCCACCATCATCTATCAATCAGCTAATCTATGTAATTACCTGTAGGGATCTTTCAATTCTTCAGTGACGAAGTTCAAATAGTTCCATCCGGAATACGAGAAGAGTCCAGTATAGAAGGCGATGGCGATCGCACTTGGGGACGTGCTGGTTCCCTGCATCATGTTCTGAAGGTTCTCCGTGTGGCCCGAAAACATGTACCAAAGACTGGCAAAGAACGTGACGAGGAGAGCCAGGATCTTCGCTGCCGTAAACGAGTCCTGCACCCGCGTCACCCATTTCACGTTGTAGCAGTTGACCACAGTGAGGAAACCTGGAATTAAAATAGGGTTTCGTATCAGAAGAATGCGAGGATAATGGGCCGTGTTCCACAGAACTACAATTCATACTTCATTATGACAATTCGATGTAGGTACATTGTGTAGCCGATTAGTACAATTAGCCTTGAATTGTCACAGAAAATCAGGAATTGTAGTTCTATTAGACAGCCAATCACTAGTTAAGGGATTACATTTTTTCTTTTACATTAGGCTCTGTATGTAAGAGTCAACTTTGGTCGACATCGCCAGAATCGCTTTTGAGTTAACCGCATTAATTTAACTGTAGGTAATAGCAAGGTATGTTACGGATGCGGGCACTACGACCTAATCACGGCAACACGCTGCCCACGAGTACGTAGTTATTAAGTGCCCTTACATGCGCATTCGCCAAGATAAATCCGCACAAAGAGTGTCAGCGTGATGCGGGAGGAAGCCCTCATTATCCTGTCAGGAGCAATCAGGCCGCGCGGACGCGCCGCACCGCGCGCCAAAACCGTCCAGTGTCTGGTGCGGTACAATAGCATCGCAACTCTAAGCTAACTCAATTACTTTTGAAAGATGCGGTATGCATTGCGACTTTATGATCTCGGTGACAATAGCCAAGTTATGAGTGTAAAGCAACCGCGGGGGAGTTTTGTGTCAGTTTTCTAGGAGTCGTTTAGAAACTGATGCCAGTCTGAATAGGAATTCGGTACAGTCCTCTCTACGTTATGTTGTTATTGTAGGCCTAGGTGGTTTGGCCCACACTCAATTGATTGAGTGTGATTGATGACCGATGTTAGGTACACTCACATCACATATGCCTATAATCAGAAGCTAACCATTGAATTTTAAAATAAAATGGCAATGACAAATCACTTTGTTTGGCGGCATGCATAGATGTGTTGCAAGACATTTTCATCCATGTCAATGAAATCAGCATTGCCATCGACCCAGATCGAGAGAAAGTTTATCAAAAGTGAATCTCTCCAACACGTGTCCGGTAGACAGTTACTAATTAATATTCGTGATGCGACCTCCGCATGTGTGTAAGTGTAGTAAATATATTGTTACTAGCTGCCCCGGCAAACTTCGTACCGTCAAATTTTTCGTAATTTTTCCATATTATCTCACCATTTAAACTTTCCCTGGAATTCCACAAATATAAAAAAAACAAAAATTTGCCAAATCGGTTCAGCCATTCTCAAGTTTTAGCTAGCCTAACGAGCAGCAATCCATTTTCTTTATATATCGTTATATCTAATAAAATCGAAAATTTTGAATAAAAATAAGCCTTTTACATTGAAATATGATTAAAGCGTCTAGTGGCAAGTCCTTTAATGCCCGACAAATAACTTGAACACATTACTTAGATTTTGTATCTTATTAGTGGGGAAAGTGAGACGCGGGATGTGATAAATTAGATGAAGTACAAAGCTTTCATCATCAACCCATTATGTCCCCACCGAGGGGCACGGGTCTCTTCCCTTTTTTTTTGTTAACGGGGTGAAATGAAAATGAAAATGAATTTATTTAGTAACCAAAATTAAATTTGCCACGGACAGAAAATAAATTATAGGTATTACTATACAATACAACACAATCGACAGCGACTCGATCCTCAATATTATGTACCTTACACTATTAATTAATTTTCGTTACATGTGGCCGTGCTATAAGGATCGACCCGCCGCCGACCGCAAGTACCAAACCAATAACTCAGGGATACCTAACTACATATTTAAAGTTTAATGCAAGGTGCAAAACAATCCGTCCGGGCCCACTCAGTTGTTAGTTTGTTACCCTGGCTACCAAACTAGGTTGCCCTGTATCATGGAAGCCAGTGGTTCTACTGTCTTTGTGCAAAATATAAAGAGAAAAATAATAAAAAGGTGTCTACATTTCTAAGACCGGATGCATGCAAGGTCTAACATAAATACAAACGGTAATCAATAGGAGTATAGGTAAACTAAATATATTTAATAATAAACTAAATATATTTAATAATAAACTAAATATATTTAATAATCACAATAAAACTCGATACTATGGGCAACGGAAATCAAAACCAAACATTGATACCATGTCGGTATGCCGAACAAAAAACAAAACAAGACTGCATAGAAAAATCAACCAGAAGCATTAGTAAAAGTAGCACATTACGGGTTGAGTTTGACTGTGGGAGTCTAGTGATGCGCTTACAGCGCTATTACCATAGCCTCGTGAGGCCCGACCTTGAAAAGAACAATTGATTTTGTGATCATCTGAAGACATTGGGCCTCACGAGGATATAATTACGAACGATTAGATGCGTCCAGTCAGCCGGTTTAAGAATTTTTTCGCATTCGTCATATGTCATTGATTGAAGCCAATTAAATATGACGACTTTAGCTTTATATTTCGTGAGAGGAAAGATGTGTATTTTTTTGTTTACAATATTATATACGAGTATATGGGGACAATGGTATACGAAGCTATTTTGCGCATACTTAGTTTTTGTTTGGGGTGGATTGCAAATGCTTTGTGCACCATAACCGACACCCTTAGGGGAGGGCGACGGCCGTGTGTCGGACTCTCCTCTCCTAATAATAGGAGAGGCATACCTCCTAAAACACCCCGGGGGCCGTCCTGTCGCTCGTGCAATGGGGCGCCGCCGGATCTCGCAAGTGGTAGACCACAGTGCGAATGCTACAGCGGCGCCCCGGCGACGTCGACCCGACTAGCAAAGGAGCCGGGACGGGTCTCTTCCCTGAGGAAGGTATAGGTCATACTCCACCACGGGGGTCAAGTCCGGATTGGTGGAGGCTTGAAAGACTAGTGGCTGGTCTTACTGTCAGAAGTTTTCAAGCCGCCCTAGGGCCTCTGACTTGACTTAACGACTGCCATCTGATTCTATCGACGGCAGCCGGCACCAACTGCTTAACGTGCCTTGCGAAGCACGGAACCGCTCGGAAAAATGCCACTAGCGTTAGTCGTAGACGGTGACCCATCCATGGACTGAACGCGCCGTATGTTGCTTAACCTTAGTGATCGTTTAAGATCACTCAGGCAGCCCAGGCTACGAGCGATTCCTACATAAGCTTACCTACAATTTATACCATAAAAAACAATGTACCAGGCACTGCAGGCATGCTGGGCGTGTGAGTGAAGGTGGCACTGGACGCTGTATAAATCATCTCATTAGGTAGATGCCAAAGTTTGTTTTTGGTAATAAACTGAGACTCCGCTGTCCGTTCGTCCGTCTGTCACCAGGCTGTATCTCATGACAATTGAAATACCGTGGAAAACCATCATAGTTTTAAGTTTCACCAGGTCCCTGCGATCTCTCTAGAGCAAGTATTGTAAGGACGCAAATTTCTTAAAATTTTATTTATTTATTTATTTTATTGCTTAAAAAACCCCGCCCTTACAGGTTTAAATTAAACTAGCGACCCGTCCCGGCTTCGCAAGGGTGGCAAAAATGTTTCCGTGGCGTGGAAAATAGCGTGGAAAATTCCCGCTGTAGTAATTTTGGTACACCTTGGGTTACATCATTTACACATTGGGTTCGAGATTTAGTGCGGAACCCTAAATTTTTTAAAAACCAAAATAGCCTATGTTACTCACGAAGAATGTAGCTTTCTAATGGTGAAAGAATTTTCAAAATCGGCCCAGTAGTTTCTAAGCCCATTCATTACAAACATTCACACCAAAATACAAAATCTTTCCTCTTTGTAATATTAGTATAGAAGTATAGATAAAAATTCTTTATTTTCATCTGAACTGAACTTAACTTCTGTTACCGCTATAATAATAAATGCTAAAAACAGAAAAAAAATATATTTAAGGGGGCTCCTCTTCAACAGACTTGATTTTTTTACTCGCTTTTGATCGATATTGATAACGGCAACACGTAGACCCTTAAAATATACACACAATGATTTGTTAATGTTTACTTTAAAAATAAGTAATTAAATTAAAATAAAACAAATTATTAAGGGGGGTTCTCATAAAACAAAGGTGCTCTTTTTTGCTCGATATTGATAACGGCGACAGCTAGACGCTTGAAATATTCACAGAATATCGGGTTATATTATTTACTTTAAAAATAAATAATTAAATTAAAATAACATAATTGTCTGATAAATAAAAAAATAAAATAATAAAAGGGGAGGGGGGGAGGCTCCCATACAACAGACATGATTTTTCTGCCGTATTTTTAGATAATGGTACGGAGCCCTTCGTGCGAGAGTCCCGACTCGCGTCTTGGCTGGTTTTTTAGTCAAATTAAGAAACAATAAAAAAACGTTATAGCAACGCAATCTCATCCCAATTGCATGGATTTAGATTCTAGTTATGTCGGGTATTATACATAAGTGCATTAAATAGGGCAAGTAACTACTCAGGAATTTTGTACTCGGGACATAGTTAACTATTCTTCTTGCATGTGCTAATCAATCATACTAGTATTTAAAAAGTTTTGTGATGTATACGGGATTACGATTTGATAGCACATTAGATTAGATTAGAAAATCTTTATTGCACAATAAACATATTTGTACAAAGGCAAGCTTAGGTAATACTGATGAGTATTAGTACCGCCAAGGATGTTTTATAAACCGTTTAGCTGCCGCACTCTTTTATCATAAAATCTGCAGGTACATTTGCTCTTTACAAAAGTGAAAAACAAACAGTTGTTTATACAGGATGTCCCAAAAAACGGAAGTCTGGAGATAGACCACCCCACCACGAAACATACATGGGGGTGACCCGAATCACCCCCATGTATGTTTCGTGATTTGTTGTAGTTTTCGAGTAAATTTTAACTTATTGTAAAACCGTGTATCTTAATAATTCATGGCTCTGTGACGAATAATGTCTTGTAAGTCAAGGTGGGACAACAAATAGGAAAAAAAATTATAACTCGAAAACTACAAAAACCGCACAACATGCGGAACAACACAACTTTTTTGGAGCACCCTGTTTAATTAATTTCGTTCCTAATGAAAAAAAAAGAACTTGTTGCTTGAAACAAATCAATAATAATGTCTCTGTCCCTACTACAGACCTGTAGCATATTGAAAACTTTATATGAGATAGAATAGCACTTTGGTACTTGTGGAAACTTTGTGAACACAATGTAAATAGGTATATTTAGGGCATGATATGAAAGATTTTCTCGGTTCTATTACTCGTACGAAAGACAATAGTTTGTGTTCCTGACAGTACCAATTTGTGGCAATCCGGCTATTGAAAGGCATTGTGCTATTCAAGAACCCTACAAGATTAAAGCTTCGGTTTGGCTTTATAGGATATTAGGAAAGTGCGATCTTATGTATTAAGATTTGTAGGTACGAGTAATACCCAGTTGGCTTTATGTTACTGAATATGGGCCGGTTTCAGAGTGGAGAATTTTCACAAAGTAAATACTTAAGGCGCTATACCGTGGCTAAACGGAACTAAGAAGGGCGTGGCTTAGATAGATGCGCGCGCGCGCGGTGGATGGGAGTAGGGAGTCGTAAATATTCTTTTAACTGTAGTTCTGTCTCGTCAAATTTATCAGAAGAGAGCGTGACAGAACGTTACTTTAAATGTATTTATTAATGTAATTTTCAACTAAGAAACTGGCCCTATGTCTACAAAAGCGATGAAGTGGGATGGTGTGCAGTGCATTGCTTTATCAAATAAGCTAACCAAACTAAATGAGAGATTTTAAAATCTAGAATAATGGTAATGTAGAAAATAGAAAAATATTTTGAGTTCAGTCGCCATGTTAGAAAATAAATAATAATTTGTGATGAATATTTTTCTCCGCAACTTTTACTTTTCATAAATAATTATGAAAAGTAAAAGTTACTGAAATTACTCTTTATTTTAGGTTTATTTTAGGTTCATGGTTTTATATTAGGTTTTATAACCTTGATAGGTGAAAGAGTAATTTCAGTCACGTGGTACAAAAATGCATAATAATATTAATAATCAGGCGTAAACTGTGACGGTACCTACATAATTATGCGAGAGGCGCTTAAAAATGTAGTCTGTATCAATAAAGCCTAGAGATATATTTTAGTGAAAATAACATTTATTTGTGTCAATTTTTTTATCAAAAATTTAACATAATAAGGATTTTTATCATAAGTGTAACCACATTTATTTTATTTTATGGTTTTCTGTTCAGATTTTTTTTACACTCATGTTTTTTTGTATACTCAAATACAATGTTAAATCAAGTGACCTTTGAGGTAAGGTCTTCGTGATAGATAACACAAAATTATTCTCACTGCTCGGACATAATAAGTATTTTGGAAGAGGGACCCACCCCTTTCCAATAATTCAAGTTATACCGGTTGACTGTAGGGTCAGCCAAGGACAGTGCTCCTTTCAAAAGGTACTCTCTTTTCGAAGGCAATAAATGGCTGCCTTCATGGAAAAACAAGAATGCGCACTGCTTTCTCGGAAGGCCATACAAGTTTTGCGCGTATGTTTCATTGGAAAGTATGCGCAGGTTACGGTACGGATAAACTTAGTACTTATCCATGGAGACGTAATTACTGATTGCCTGGTTGACTATGAACATTTATCTACCAAATTTTTATTATTGTACTTTAGGTAAAATTAAATTTCCTTTATTCTCAACGTTACTCACAACTATATGTGAGCTTTGTGAGGCATTAAAAAATACAACTGTAAATAAAATTGTACAAACGTTACTAATCAAAGAAGAAAAGTCATTTCCGTCCACTTTCCGTCATAGTAGGTACGGTGGGTACTAAAAATCGGACAAGAGGGCTCGCCCAACGAGGCTTCACCACAATTGAACAATTTTTTAATAATTAAATTACAAATGTAATAATTTTTCGATTTGTCCCTGTAGTAGGTAGGTATAAGTAGTTTAAGACGTATAAGTAGTATAAGACGATTTTACTTGTCAAACTTCATCGAACTATGTATGTAGCTCATTGGCAAGTACCCTATGAATGTTGATTCCTCGGAATATCAAAAGTACCTAACGTAAAAAAGGCATTTTTTGAGTCATACATGACCGTATCTTTTTTTACCTTAACTTAGAAGTTTAATTTTTTCACAGCTTCATGTGACAGTAGATTTGGTTTTAAATTTAACTCGATACGCCCACGCGTTTGCGAGATAAAGGCTCTTGACACACAGACGGACGGACGGACAACAAAGTGATACTTTAAGGGCTTTTTTCTTTGTTAAGTTCAAGAACCCTATAAATCGGGACTCAAATATTCAGGCTTAAAATTTGAGTCTGTGAACTAACCCTGGATTGTTACTGGATTGGCAACGGCTAACAGCAGTTAATGACAATGTAGCTAGATAATTGTACTGTAATACGTACACAGTAATAATTATTATCTGCAGTTTTTTTTTGCCATTGCTCTCGCTCGCACATGCAAATTTTAGTATAAAATAACTACATATTAATGACTCATGTCGCCAGTGAATATAATTAATTTATTTAAAAGGGTCAATATTTTAATATATAAGCGAGTACTAAATTAATTTGATACTAAACGGTGTTATTACTAAAATACAATATAAATAAATTAACCAATAATAATAACCATTGCCTCAGAAAAACTTACAACTGGGAGCAGTGCTGCCAACTTAGCCTACTTACTGCTTAGCGATTTTTGACATTTCCTGTAATGCCTCTCTCAGAAGCTTTTTAGCAACACGCTATACAACTTTAATGAGCCTTGACCTAGACTACAAGCCTTGCTCAAAATTTTCGCAGTCGTTTCTTTTCCTATCATATTATAAATAGGTCATATCATATTTAATAAAAAAGTAATGAATGAGCAATCAACCAAAATCGGCAATATTCATTAGATCCAATAATTTTTTTGATCAGCAGAGTAGGTAATGTAAATAAAAGATAATTATATATTATAATTTTTGGTCAGCAAAATTTAAATTTTGGTCAGCAGAATATTTTAATAGCAATACGCGGGCAAAAAACCATTCTCAGCACGTCACCATGTTCAATTTCCAACCTTTTAAATTAGTCTGTTGGGAATTTTCTGTTGCTTATTTTTTATTTTGTAATTTTTGCTATTTTTCATTTTCTACCTATCGTCCACTGTGCTGACCAAGTAGAGATCATTTAAGAATCCCAATTACTTATTATACTGAGTAATGTCTACCCAAAAGCAACGAACTTAATGACGATATCTAATTTAATTACTGAGCAAGTGTAGTTCATTTATTCATTTTGTTTTCATTTGCTGACCAAGTGTTTTTTATTCTGCTACATTATTCTGAGCAAAGTAATTATTGGCTGATTGGATGTATTTCTTTGACCAAGTATTTACTCCGCTGACCATTTTATTAGTTTCCTAAAAGAATTAAATTGAGAAATTTTTACTATTGCTTTGTGGAACCGGTATTGAAAAACAGATTTCAGGGTACAGTACTTACACGTGATGAATGCAGCGATGAGGCTAACAGCATCTCCAGGAGGTTCGCAGGCAGGCCAAAGCGGTTGCAGAATGTTCTTCGCGAAGGTGAGTGCGGTAATGGCGTTCCCTGTGGGTACCAAGATGAATAGCGCCACCCAGAGGTACAGGAACGAGGGCAAAGCTCCGAAAGCTTCGCCGATGTACGCGTAGTCACCTCCGGACTTCGGGATCATCGTGCCTGGAAGACATATTCCGTTTTGCCTCAGATGCAGTATTAAAACTCACGAAAGGAAATGTTTTACGTGCAAATAACAAGAAAAATATGGAGGCATCTGCTGTTTGTATTCAATCAGTTATTACGTGTGTAGATGTGACCAGAATTGAGAAAGGTTACGTTCTGTACACAATTATATGATGATGAGGATGAAAGTGACGAAAGTAGTATATCGAGCGAATGTATGGAATGGGTTAGTATTATTTGGAGAAAGTCACTAAGGGAGGCCAAGTGGGCATATTATGTCGATCAAATATTGGAGAAGATAAAATGTACCAGAAACAGACGAGTATGTAACGTGCGTCCATATGTTGATGGAGCGAAATAAGCCCGTCAGGGCCATGGTAAGTGGCTAACGCCTCTCTGCCTACCCCTCCAGGATATAGAACTCAGTTTATGTAATGATTTGGTGATTACTGTTAAGTTACGAAAACTTGATACATCATCATCATCATCATCATCAACCCATTATGTCCCCACCGAGGGGCACAGGTCTCTTCCCTGAGGAAGGTATACTCCATACGCCACGGGGGCCTAGCCCGGATTGGCCTTGTAAGACTAGTGGCTGGTCTTACTGGTTACATAAATAAACAAATTAATTGGTCTTAGCTGCTCTTTACGATTACTAAAATAAAATGTTATGCCCCTTACTTTATTTCCTGGAATCGATGCCTCAGAATACAAACAACGCTATGTCATTATAGGTAATATAAGTCAAAAGTATAGCAGCTAAGCGGACGTTATTATCGAAGGGGATAAATGGTACAAACAAATAACCTTATCGAACACATTGCGGTCTTTCCTCTGTGAAAAAGTCGAACGAAAACATAAAATCGTTAATCAGTCAGTTAGATAATAAAACCATAGTTTACAATAATTATTAGGTCTTAGGTACTCACCTAATTCCGCATAGCACAATGCCCCGATCATCGACAGGAATCCGGAGAGTACCCACACAATAAGTGCCATTCCTTTGGAGCCGGAGTGCTTCAGGGCTAGGCTGGGGGACACAAAGATTCCCGAGCCCACAATCACTCCGACTATGATAGCCACTCCATTTGTCAGGCTCAGCTCCTTCTTCAAGTGAACTCCATCGGCGGAACTATTCTGTTCATTATCGTCTTTAACACCCGTTTCCATCACCTTGGGCGTCAGCCCTTCGGCGGCTGTTACTTTAGACATTATCACAATAAGTATTTAAAGAATTTAATTTAAAACTTAACTTTCGACCGTATTTTTCCCGCCACGTGTTTTTCACCGGTTATGTTCATAAAAATATGAGGTTCGAGACTGCAAACATTGCATCACCCTAAGCTAGGGCGGCCTCGATCGCGGGACACCACGTGCATATTCACCACTTCAAAAAGAATTCACCATTGGATTCACTCTACCTAGTCCGTAAAACTTGTGTAGCCGAAGCCGGCCGATAATCGACTAAATAATTTTAACTGGGTACGCTGCTGAAGTAGTTTCCTCTTGACTTATGCATAAAGTTTTCAATGAAGGTTAAAGTATTCAAGAATATAAATCACACAAAATAGTCCGTTAGCTATTTAGCAGTGTCCTGAGTACCGTCACGAAATACCAATAAAAAACAAAACTACTGATAATTCAAGTAAACTCCGCATGTCGTGGATTGCGATGTTTGTAGCGCGTCAAGGAGACAGAAATTTAAGATAGGCGACACATTTACTGAACGCGTTCTACGGCCAACTGTTCACACGGAGCAACCGAAGGATGGCGATGGCGGTCGTCTACCGCTCGGCATGTGGTGACTCTGACTAGGAGGATAAAAAGGCATGAGTCCACCATCCAGTCGCGCGAGAATACACCTTCTTTGAAAACCAAATGTTTCAAATTCGCTCGCACGCTCACTGTGTTAAACCACAGCCAAAATTCAACTCATGCTTGGTTCTTTCATCTCTGTCTCGCTTTGTGCAAACTACCACGTGCGCATTTGGCATACTTATATACAAACTCACGCATACAATTAAATAAAAAAGAATACTGCAGAGTGATTATCAATCGTAATTGTGATCAGCCTCAAGAAATAAAAGATAAACGGCATCTTATTTCAGTTACAAGAAGAATGAATGATAGATTTTTCGGTACACAGGAAGCAGTAGTTTTAAAGTTGTATTCATATACAATGACCATACTCTGCGAGAGGTGAATGACATACTACCTAGACGACGGAAAAGTTAGGGTATCTTTTAAGCGATTATAAGGTTTTGGTCAGCAACAAAACTATTAGGAAGTAACCGTGATTAATTTAACCGTGAAATAAATATTTGATGACTTCAAAAATCCGCGAAAGTCATCTGATCAGCCAATAATGATTTCAGTCAGCAGAATATATTAATCACACGTCGTCAGCAAATAAATTAATTTTGGTCGGCGTAGTAATTTATTTAAACTGCGGTGGTGGTAGCGGAACGGTAGAACGCCGGCCTCACAACGCCGGGAGGTCGCGGGTTCGAATCCCGGCCGCTCAGTCGCAATAATGTACCTTTCGCAAAATGCACCGCATGCGCAAAACGTACCATTCTCACAATGCGCCTTCTCTAAATGTTCCATTCTCATGATGTACCTTTCCTATAACGTACCGACCTTTCGCAAAACGTACCTTTTTGCTACAATTTTACAGTGTTTTTTTTACACTGTTAGTTTATTTGTTACAGTGCTACAGGTAATGAAAAGACAAATTAGGGTTTGGTAATTTGTATTTACAATCAAATCAACATTAAAAATTAAACAAAGTCGAACTAAATCTTAAGTATAAAATTGAATTCACCAAATAAATTTTAAGTATAAAATTCTAGTGTGTTGTGCTGATTTTAATTTTTTGGTCAAAATAAAAATAAATCAAACAGTCGTATGTCGTCCGTAAACACATCTAAAATATTGATATTAGATAATAATAAAATTTTATATTATTAGCCCTGTGCTTATTATATCAGTGCGCACCGAAAATTAGTGTACAGTTCCCTCTCTGGTTGATAGCAAAACTGATTTCATGATCCATTGTTTTAAAAACTTTTTATTATTTATAATAGTGTTAATGGGCCACTACTTTACTTTTGTTTGTTTGTTTGTTACGCTTTATTGCACAAAAGAAATAATACAGAAAAAAATAACTTAAATAACAAATTTTACTATTATTATTATTTAGTTCGACGTTTTGGTATTAAACAAGTAGTGACAGTATATTTATCAGCAACTTAATAGCCATAGCATAAGCTTATTTTAGGGCTAGATGGCTCTATATGATTTTGTCCAGAGAAAAAGGAAATGTTTGCCTTTTTATTAGCTCTGGCACTGTAAGTGTTGATAGTAGAAAAAAGGTACGTTTTGCGAAAAGTACGTTATGAGAAAGGTAGATTATGAGAATGGAACATTTTGCGAAAGGTGCGTGAGAAAGGTATGAGAAACGTGCATCGTGAGAAAGGTGCATTGTGAGAGTAGTACGTTTTTCGCATGGGGTGCATTTTGCGAGAGGTACATTATGCGACTGTGCCATCGCAGGATGTAAAGCTGGGTACTGACCAACGTTACGAGGTGTAATGTAACATGTTACACAGCGAGCACTTAGTGCAGTCAGTACGTTTTGTTACGGCGAATTCTGCAATCAACGACGTACTGACTGCACGAATGCTCGACGTGTAACATGTCACAATACACCGCGTAACGTTGGTCAGTACCCAGCGTAACAATGACTTTGTTTTTTAAGATAGATAGATAGATAGAATATTCTTTATTGTATTCATTAATTACATTTACAGATTTTTAAAAATCTAAGTACAATTGGCGGTCTTATTACTATAAACAATTTCTTCCAGGCAACCATAGACGGGGACAAGAAAGAAATTAGAGACGGGTAGTCGTGCAACTGAGAAATATAAACTTACTTAAACCATACATAAATATTACAATAAATAAACATACTGTATGCATAGTAATAATAAAATTATATATGGGAAGAGGAAATAAAAATACCTACATAATATTGGATACCTAGATCAAATTCTGCATTATCTATGCAGTGGACAGTTAATATTCTTTCACCCTCCTTTTGAACCCTGCTGGTCAAGGGACTGTCTTACTGCTAATGGCAACTCATTCCACAGTCGGACGTCTGTGGCTGAAAAGAAGTTACCTAAGAATGTCGTCGAATGAGTAGGTATCTTCAGCAATAGCCTTTGAGCTGATCGCAACGTGCGACTATGGGAATCGTTGAGAAATATAAAGCGTGTTTGAGTGTTAAAGATAAGTTCGAGTGTTCATATAGCTATTGCCGATCCGCGGTCGGTACGCATGGTAATTAAGCCCATACTCTCTCTAAGAGAAGGCCCTGCAGTGGAATGTTAGGATGCATAATATATAATATTTTGGTCAGCAGAATAAATGAATAGTTAAACGTGGTCAGTGAAAAAATAAAAAATGGTCAGCAAATTAATAAAAAATTAAAGATCTATTTGTAGGTTGATAAATTCAGATATTTTTGTTTATCAATTTGTTTCTAATATTTATTGAATTTTATTAAGTAATTAGATTATTTGTCATACAACAATGTTTTACAATTTGTTTCTTCTACTATTTTTATTCCACCACGGGGGCCTAGTCCGGATTGGTGGATCAACTAGTAATCGGCAGAAAATACAATAAAATACAGCAAAATAGTGGTTATTTTGATCAGGATGTTTTTAACACCCAAATTGTTCAATAATCAGATCAGGTCAAATACTTCATAAACTTGACAGTTTTGACAGACAAATTTATTAGCTGGACATACATACCTATTTGCTTACCACAATTATGTTGCTAATAATTTATTTATTCTGCTCATAAAATTATAATCGGTACATTGAATGACTTTTTTGTGGATCAAATATTATTATTACGCTATAAAAACACAATTCCTCTAGAATGATTCCTCAGAGGCAGTTTAAAAAATGGTTGTTTTTCCCTTAACAAAAGATTAAACTAACTATTTAAACCACCGTTGAGTGTGATGGAGTGATTCAATGATTCAAGTTTTTATAATACAACCATTATGCTCATTACGTAGTTGAAGTAAACCCACACTTGTTATCAGCATGCAAATTTCTACAATATCTACGTACTACTGGCTACTAATTGCTAAATAATAAAAACTACTTGTGTACATTAAATTATTCTTTGTATTTATTTGGTTCATAGTTGAATATCCTTGCAGTTCCATCGTCAGAGGTGGTGAGCACTAAATTCTGTTTGGAATTGTAACAAAGGTCTAGTACCTCTGATCTATGGCCAGTTAATATGAAGCTTTTCTCCCCGGACCTTCCCTCATAGACCCGCAGTGACCCATCCAGGCAGCCGGTGACTAGCTGATCGTTGACCCATAGCATCTTGGTGACTCCGGCCACATAATCTTCAGTTGATTTGGCACAGTGGTGGCGCACCATTTGTCTCGCTGTGTCCCATATGGTGACTGCTCCATTAAGGGTTCCTAGAACATCAATAAATAATATTACATTAAATTTTTGTGATTTCTCTCATAGAATCTGACTTTTACAAATGGATCTTTCACAGTATTAACCCCTCAGGCCTAGGAACTTTGGTAAACTGTTACACTATTTGGAACTTCCACTTACAATGAATGTGTCACTGTTATTGGAAAAATTACTATAAAATCATCAAAATACCACACATTTTCAATCTGTAAGCAGCCACTGATGCGGAACTAAATTATGTGTCAGTTTAAGGCATAGACAAGCTGATTCATGCGGCCCATTTGTTTGTGATGTCGCTCCGTCTGGTTCCCACGACACAGGGTATATAGTGTGGTCCTGTAGCAATGTATGTGACTGTATGTAAAATATTCTGATTAGAACCAAATTCCGATAAAAGTACCAAATAGGATAACCATAGCATACATCATTTACAAAAACAACATAATCATTGAGTATTTTATTATAAAAAACTCAATTTGTAAATCAACGTCAATATTGTGGAATCATTGTCAGACTGTGTTTTTTATTCCGATCATCCTATATCCTATTAGTTAGTTACTCCCAGAGTAATATTTGAAATTTATCACAGTTTTCAAAGAATAAAACATGCTCTGCATTTGTGGTCTGTACCATATTCAAAATTCATTTCAAAGTGCCGTTGCAAGACCGGGGGTCTATGGGGCCTGACGGAATGTATCATCGGACCCGCCGGCGGCTTGGGCCTTGGCTCGGGGCTTGAGGGGTTTTAAGTTTCTTAGCTGTATGAAATCATCACTCTACTCAGAATATTTTTCCCAAACATAAATTAAAAAAGTTATTTACTTATTTTTTTGTAAATAATTTTTTTGAATGACCTAAATGGGAAAAGGCCTGAAGCGATGGACAAAAATGGGCTGGTGACAATGATGATAGTAATGATGAAATTTTATCTATGGCATGCAATGGGCGTCAGATGGTTGATGATGATAATTTTTTAATTATTGTGATTTGAACATTTTAATATATTTTATAACTAAACAATACTACAAAAAATGAGAAATTGCACTTACCTAAGGCAAGATACCCTAGTTGAGGATCTGGCATGAAAGCAACAGTTTCCAAATCATTCTCAGCTTCGAGTTGACCCACCACTTTTCCATTTGCTGAAGTTGCTAAGACCACTTTACCTGTAAGCAGAATAGAAAGACATGATTCATAAATTGAAAAACATTGTGCAATAGTTAATTTATACTGAAATTACAAATTATTTACCATCAGAAGATATTGATGCCATGAGATTGTTTTCAGGATGTGTGTCAACTGCAGTCACTCGAACCTCATGCACACCAGTGACTTGCTGAAGTACTGTAGAGTTTTTTAGATCCCAAACTTTGACACTTCCATCATCATAGCCAGCCATTAATCGCACACCATCTGGGAATAGCTACAAAAATATAACGGGTTAAAATTTAAAACTTTGTGGGAAAGACTACACGCAGATTAGATATCGTCCCTTAGCTTACAACACCGCTCAAGTTGAAATTTTGTGGTTTTCAAATTTGAATGCCATTAGATGGAGCTGCTCATTGCGCGTCTAACCATTGGTCACACCTATAAAGTTGGTAAAAATTACTTAAGCGGTGTTGTAAGCTAGGCGACAATATGATTATTACCTTTCCACATTCAACTTTGTTATTATTTCCCTGCAAGACTTTAGTGTCACCAGATGGGATTTTCATAACATAGATGTCACCAGAAACTGCTCCACATATCAACACTCTGGCTCCAAAATGCCAAAGAGCCCAAGTAAGGTCTTCAGCTTCATACTCATATGCCAGTGGCCATGGTCCTTGCTGTTCCTCCTCTAGGTTACAAGTCCATACTTTTATCAGGCCACTCATATCTGCTGTGGCTAGGTAAGTACCATCAAAGCTGAATCCGACAAAGACCACAGAGTCTTTGTGTCCTAGACAGTCCATTATGACCTGTCCAGTCTCTACCATCCATACAAGGGCCTTATCATCTTCACCACCGGTGACAGCAATCTTGCCACTTGGATGAAGATCACAACAGAACACTGAACCCACATGTTTGTTGAAGACTAGTGCAGAGTGATCTTCTGGTGGATCCAATTCCTCTTCCTCTTCTTGGTCGTCGTCTGCCTCCATCATCCCATCATCGTCAAACTGCAACTCCTCCACCTCGTCTATGTAGAATACTCCCTCTTCATCCATGCCTGTGATTTCATCGTCCCCATGAACAGACGATGGCGGCGTGTCTTGCATTATGTCTCTCATCTTAGATCTGACAATAATTAATAACTCGACTTGTAATTTATTGGCTATATAGTAATGTTAATAATGTTTTTTCGTGGACAAAGACACTATGAGGTAAGGAAAGGAAAACTTACTGCTACTTGTGAACTTGATGGAAGTTTTCCAGTCCTGGTACACAAGGATGCTACAAATCTCCTAAATCTTACAAACTCAGCTCGCAACAAATGCGATGTAAAATGAATGAATCCAATCCAATGATGATGATGATCCAATCCACCCTTGATTAATTTAACAGATCACTCCAATCAATCACTCACTCACACATCACACACACAATCAATCAATCACATGGGCACAGAACACATGCACCCGTAGCGTGAGGGCCGCGACTTTGTGAGTCACACGTTTTGTGGCGTATATCTGTCAAAATTCGCGACTTCCAGTCACTTTTCACGACAAGCTTAAACGTCAAACGCTCAGAAGAAGGAGTACCATAGAAGGAGGAATAAAATAAAAAGTAACAGTTGTATAGCTGTCCATGTTACTCTTACGATAAATCTCTGCGCCAGAAAGAGACAGCTGTAGTGTACTCATGCACTAAAAATGTTACAATCGTACACGGTTGCCACAGATTACTGAACAAAGCCAACATCGATAGGGCTGGGACAAACACCATAAAGATGTCGATATTATTTATTCCGATCTACATAATCTGTGTATTTTTTAAAATTAATGGTGGTAATTAAGTATTAATATTAAATGATAAAAAAATCATACCTCTTTTTCACAATATGCAAAAAGTATCTTTTCAATCCCATCACCATGTTTAATAGTTATTTTTCGGACCCATGGCTGTGTACCAAAAAACCTACGACTAAATTCCATTATTCCAATTCCAATTAATTTAAATTACAGCCATGGGCCCATGATAATCACTATTATCACCATTATCTATCTATCTAATTATCAATGTATTTATCTCTAAAAAAATATCATTTTTCCCTTGGTGGTGCTAGTGAACCAGCTGGAACCCCTTACGGTTATGTTATTATGTGCTAAGTGTGATACATACCATATAAGTTACAATAAATATTCATAAGTAACAGTAAGTAATTCTACATCAGGTTTTCAATAATATAAATGGGACTAATAGGGCTATAGCGAATCGAAGAAAGATTTTACCGAGTTATGTGGTAACATGGCAAAATGTATGTGTACGGCGAATATAGAACCTTTTTTTTAATATGTTTGCAAATCATCAATAATCACCATATACAGCGCCACCAAGTTATCTGTTCAGGTGGGTAAAATTGTAACTAAGTAATTAATTGTAAATCCTGTTCCCCATTTTTTGTTTTATTTATTCATTTACTAAGATTTATAGATATATGTTCATTAAAATTGAAAGATGGGTTAAAATATTCTCATTTTTCTAGGTAAATTTCTCAAATGTTACTACTAAATTCTCCACTAGCGCCGCTATCAACTGAACAGATGAGATGGTGGCACTGTAAGAAAGTATAATGAATAAAACAAGACCAAAATAGGAAAAACTATTTAATAACATAACATAACATTTACACACAGGCACATAGATTGCTTCTGGCCCCACACTAGGATACCCTGTGTCGTGTTAATAGATTACGTATTTGTTTCCAATAAATACCTACCACCTAGCATAGTTACTCAAGGCACTCGTTGTAATAACATCATCAGTCCAGGTTCGATGGAATAAAATAAAAATTAAAAACCAAACGATTTATTGGTACAAGATTATTTGGCATCAAATAAAGTACGTAGTTTCAAGCTTTTCACATAAAGAGTGGCAGGCTGCAGCTCAATAGAGAAGAAACCAACGCGTATTACTATAATGTACATGTTTTTTATCCCTGACTTCTGTTTTACAAGTACCTATTAACGTTTTTTTTTTTCACAAAAATGTGTCAGCCATAATGTAAAAGATAATTATAATATTTTATGAAATTCAAATGAAATCTTGGTTGCAGCTCACGAACGTTCTCCATTTCCGCGGAGGGCGCAACCTGAAAATTGTTTTTATTTAAGTACTTCACGTTGATAACTTCCACATAAAAAATAATAAAAATCACTTGCACCAGAATCAGACTATGATAGTATTAAACTAGTTATGACCTTTAACTGCTAAACGTTGTCCAGGATCGAAAAAAACACCCAGTCAGGCAATAATCAGGGAAAAACTCTACAAGTGATATACGGCGCCTTGCAGGTTGGAACTGACAACCTGTTTTATTATCCAAGTGGAGTAACCACTAGACCAACGAGACAGTCGGGTCTCATGTGAAATTCCTGATGTACATACATACAGCAAAACGTGCACCTCAGTCGACATAACTGTGCAGTATGTAGACTTTATTTTGTTTTAAGTATCATTATAATGTATAATTATAACCTTACCAATGATCTGCGGGCTAAGGAAAAGCGTAAAGTAGGTACGGCACGAACACACTGCCAAACACAGAACACCCTCTGCCAAAACAATGTCATTGGGCGGCACATTGCATGCCGTCATTTTCTGAGCCGTTCTAATTTGGTCGCGTAATGGTAATCAAAGGTAACCAACTGACGTTTAAGGGTTGTACGCTCGAAAAAAGCAACAAAGACACGACTATATTTTTCTCTTTCTAACACGTAGCTTGCGGCTATTTAAATTGACGAAACAGACTATGTGGCACGTTTTCATTTTTTAACGCTCCTTCTATGGTACTCCTTCTTCTGAGGTCAAACGATTGAGTCGCGCGAAACCCGCGACTCGCCATTAGGTGACTCGCTTCCGAGCATGACAAATTTGCGCGACCTATTAAAGTCGCGCAATGCGAACATGTGCGAACCCGCGACTTTGTGAGTCACACGTTTTGTGATGTAAATCCTTGTAAATCTGTCAAAATTCGCGACTTTGAGTGACTTTTCGCGACAAGCGAATACTTCAAATAATTGAGTCGCGCAAAATATTATGTGACTCGCTTCAAGCATGAAAAATTTATGCGAGCCAAGTTCTCGCGGCTTATCTCGCGAATTTTGACATTTCGTGCGACATTTTTGTCAACGTCTCCGGAGACCGCGACTCACCTAACATTTGGATAAAACTGGATAAAACACTGCATTATCAACCACCAAAAAATATTTAAAGCTTGATATCAACATAGTGTGTCATTGTAAGGGAAATAAGTATCTCATTAATTTATTACAATGAATAAGATACTTTCTCGGCAGTAAAAAGTGTAGGTACCTATAGTGATGGGAAAACTATCGGTGCCAATTTCTCAACTTAACTCGTCAAACACTCGCCGTCTACGTAAAGGTGATGATGATGATAATATCTCATTACTTAGTTTCAGACTGAATCCACTTTGGCTGTTATTGCCAGGAACAGAACAAACAATACGGACCATTAGTGCGGAATTGCAAACTACTTAGATTGCTGTTTCCTCCGCTTAATGTTTGCCCAGTTGGTAAGTTAAATTAAAAGTACAGTTTCACAAAATTAATATAGGAATGATTAAAATAATTGAAACTTATGTAAATTTCTTATGTTTTCAGACTACCAAAGTACAGTAGCAACGCAAACTGCAGTAAACCAGTGCCAGCAATAACAGTTTCATAAAACATTTTATTGCCTACCGACTGTAGCAGATTAACAGAATGGATCATTCATATTTGGAGTCACATTGTAAAAAGTTTTATTTATTTATTTTATAGATAGGCAACCCATGTTAGATTAAAAATATATTACATGCACATTGTACAACTTAAAATCCAACCTAACACTCATTTGTGCTAGTAATATTTTTTGGTGAGTTAAGAAATTCCAAGGTAGATATGAGTTAAGTCGGACCGAATGTCCGATTAGCACTGGGAAACGTTTCCTTTCATTCATTGCTTGGTAACGTGTCTTATTTGTACTTGTACATGAACGAAACACTACACATACGTATTATTTTATTTTATTAATCATAAATGCTATATTGACTTAATACTTTCCCGAACAGTGGATGCAATAACATTCGGTAACAATAAAGATAACAATAAATCACTGATGATGACTGAATTTATCGGAGACATAAAGCGAAACTTGTGTGGCAAGAACTGTTAACAATATATCGGTTTTGATATTTTGATCGATATATCGAAAAATGTAAAAAAATCACCGATATATATCGATTATTTAAAAATTAAACATAAACATTTACATACAGGCACATACATTGCTTCTGGCCCCACACTAGGATACCCTGTGTCGTGGGAACCAGAAACAGCGACGTCACAAACATGTAAACATCCAAGACCTGGAGTTTTTTTTTTTCTCCCCAGCCGGATATTATTATTAATATATTATTATTATTAAGATATATCAATTTAATGGGCGTTTTTCCTTTCTTTTTTTTTTCTTAGTTCCTTGAGATACACTAGATGGCGCCATTCGTTTCTTCATACAAATTTGTGATTCGTTGCAATCAATGTCAAAGTCAGTCCACAGATCAGTAAACAAGAGAAGGAACCAGGGTTGCTATTCGGACGAGGTTTCTCGTAATAAAAATAAAATTTCAAACCCACAATCCATAGCAAAGACTCCAAAGTATCCAAAAGCGCACTTATCACCAAACGACAACAGCATTTTTTCTTCTAGGTAACCAATCATCACAAATTCCACAGAACCATAGTAATATTTTTTGCTTTGACGTTTATTATTACGGTACGGCAGCGCCACCTAGGGATCCTTTTAAAACTAAATTTGACATAAATTTAAAATGACGGAAAAACGCTCATTTACCCAAGCCTAGACCAGTCATTGTAATCTGTGGTACTGTATTTGGTAAAAATATAAAACCACCCACCCAGCCGGCCGAGCATGCCGAGCATGCCTATCTCACCATGCCACTCGGGAGTCACCACTACTGAGTGGCATTTTGTTACTCGAGAACGCGTGTCACTCAGAGCCGCGCGCGACACCCTACAAAAACGCCACTCGGGCCGTGTGACTCACCAGTGTTACTAACCTTTTCGCGAGAAACCTAGCTTTGAATGAACGGAAATCAAATTCATTCACTCTTTTAACCTGTGTGAACGCTCTGTTGTCTTGTCTCTTGTCTGGTAGGTGTTCTGTGGTTGTCTGTGAGTGACTTGTTGACATTTGAAGTTTGTGTTTATTTTGTTTATAAACTTTAATAAACTTAAATTGAAAGATTTCACGGTTAAAAAACAGTTTACGTGCCATGTCGATGTATCGGCAGAAATCCTTATATGTATTAGTGGCATTCTCACTACATAAAACTTGGGAAAGGTTCATAAAAAGAGCAGCGCATCGCCATCTCAAGTAGCGAACAGGAAGTTTACAAATAAGGACAGCAAACGTGTAAACCACTGCCTACTAAGTGCTCAGGTGCCTCCACGAGTTGAAAAACATTCCACAAACAATCGAGTTACGATACTATCGTCATAGCAACTTCCAAATGTTGACGCTGAACTTGTCAGCAGTGGACCGTGCAAGGGCTTGAACTATGTACCAATAGCTTACAATCACTTTAAGGTATGGTTAAGGGGAAGAACCGACAACTAGCATTTTGAACACCTGTGAAGTTTGCCAGAGAACGCAGCTGCAGTGCGGTAACTAAAATTGCTACAACATACAGTTTACAAAAGTATACAATGTAGCTTGCCATGTCTGAGTAGATATATAATGAAGTTTAGTGCCAAAAAAACCTTACCATGGGATTAACCAACAACTTGTACCTACACTACTCTACTAGGCCAAGGATGTCGCAAAGAACATCCATCCCTATGAGAATTATTTACTGTCAGTGTGGAGATGTGTTGGCACACCATCATCGAGAAACTGCAATACCCGCGGTTTCTGGAGTATCAAAGATGAATACTTTTGAAATCTCCGTTCTCACCATCTAACTTTCATCGGAGAGTTCATGAAATACTCTGTTTTTTCTTTAAAGTTTGTCGACCTGATTTGGAGAGGGTGGCAGGGGATCAAATTCAATTAAGATAAGATAAAAAATGTTTAATTACACACAAAACAAAATACTGTTTTTATTAAAGTAAAAACATACAAATATATTTTCCTGCGTTAATTTATTTGCTCTCTGCCATGAATAATGTAGTATTGAAAGTAGTGTGAGTATTAAAATTCACTAGCAAGGCATATTATAAGATTTCGTTAATTATTCCAAATAACTCAATTTGAAGTGCAATTATTGTTTTATAAAGTCGGTCCAGACTTAACTCATATCTACCTTGGAATTTCTTAACTCACCAAAAAATATTACTAGCACAAATGAGTGTTAGGTTGGATTTTAAGTTGTACAATGTGCATGTAATATATTTTTAATCTAACATGGGTTGCCTATCTATAAAATAAATAAATAAAACTTTTTACAATGTGACTCCAAATATGAATGATCCATTCTGTTAATCTGCTACAGTCGGTAGGCAATAAAATGTTTTATGAAACTGTTATTGCTGGCACTGGTTTACTGCAGTTTGCGTTGCTACTGTCTTTTGGTAGTCTGAAAACATAAGAAATTTACATAAGTTTCAATTATTTTAATCATTCCTATATTACTTTTGTGAAACTGTACTTTTAATTTAACTTACCAACTGGGCATTAATAGATTTTATTGAAACATTAAGCGGAGGAAACAGCAATCTAAGTAGTTTGCAATTCCGCACTAATGGTCCGTATTGTTTGTTCTGTTCCTGGCAATAACAGCCAAAGTGGATTCAGTCTGAAACTAAGTAATGAGATATTATCATCATCATCACCTTTACGTAGACGGCGAGTGTTTGACGAGTTAAGTTGAGAAATTGGCACCGATAGTTTTCCCATCACTATAGGTACCTACACTTTTTACTGCCGAGAAAGTATCTTATTCATTGTAATAAATTAATGAGATACTTATTTCCCTTACAATGACACACTATGTTGATATCAAGCTTTAAATATTTTTTGGTGGTTGATAATGCAGTGTTTTATCCAGTTTTATCCAAATGTTAGGTGAGTCGCGGTCTCCGGAGACGTTGACAAAAATGTCACACGAAATGTCAAAATCCGCGAGATAAGCCGCGAGAACTTGGCTCGCATAAATTTTTCATGCTCGAAGCGAGTCACATAATATTTTGCGCGACTCAATTATTTGAAGTATTCGCTTGTCGCGAAAAGTCACTCAAAGTCGCGAATTTTGACAGATTTACAAGGATTTACATCACAAAACGTGTGACTCACAAAGTCGCGGGTTCGCAAATGTTCGTATTGCGCGACTTTAATAGGTCGCGCAAATTTGTCATGAAAAGGTACTATATGACGCCAACAGCCAAATGTTTTTTTTTTAGGTCTTCTGAAAACGGCTCATTACCGATCGATGGTGCTGATGTCATACGTCACTGTACCTTATCTGTGGTTCCTGTCCGATGTTTTTACAAAAATGCACAATGCATGGGCTAGTCATGAGCAAAGATAATAATGAGCCGTTTTCAGAAGAACTAAAAAAAATAATAATACGTCTGTCAAAGGAATGCATTTTTGGACCTCAGCCCAATAGCCATTTGTGATACATCATAAAATAAGTCTCAGCGAGCTGAACAAAAGTTACTTCTACGCCAACAGCCAAATGTTTGTCGTTTCGGAGTTATATTTTGTTGAAAATGTTAGTTTTTTTTCAATACTATATAACTCCGAAAGGACAAACATTTGGCTGTTGGCGTTATAGTAACTTTTGTTCAGCTCGCTGAGACCTATTTTATGACGTATCACACATGGCTATTGGGCTGAGGTCCAAAATTGCATTCCTTTGACAGCCATATTTTTTTTTTTTAGATCTTCTGAAAACGGCTCATTCACGTACGTATTTAATAAACAAAGTAAAAATACTTCGATAACTTTCAAGTTTCAACAGTTTCGAAACAAAGTCTAGCTTAGACCACAGACTACAAAGAGATGTTTAGACTATCACTGAATAATAATCATAAACCAAATAACCCCATTTTACTTCCAAAGAAAAATTGTTTATGTTACGTAGGTGATTTTTTTTAGACTTAAAGTTGTAAAATAAATAAATGTATACGATTCAGTTAGTTCTATCTCGTCAGAGTCAGAATAAAATTCTAAAACCCAAAACTTGTTTTTCATTTACAATATGTTTTTATTATTTAATTACATAATCACCAGGTTGAAATCCTGTGACAAAAAAATAAGAGTACGTAAAAAGATTTACTTAAAATTAAAAATCTGGTGGTCACTCTGTTCCTTTTTTCCTCTGTGCTAATATTTAATTTGTTGATTCAATTCAAAAAGAAAATTTATTATAACGTTAAATCGACAGACTGAAAACATCACTATTTTAACTGGCAGCCCTTTTCCAATTCTAAATGTCATTTTACTGACTGGAATGAGCCGTTTTCAGAAGAACTAAAAAAAATAAAATAATATGGCTGTCAAAGGAATGCAATTTTGGACCTCAGCCCAATAGCCATGTGTGATACGTCATAAAATAGGTCTCAGCGAGCTGAACAAAAGTTACTATGACGCCAACAGCCAAATGTTTGTCCTTTCGGAGTTATATAGTATTGAAAAAAAACTAACATTTTCAACAAAATATAACTCCGAAACGACAAACATTTGGCTGTTGGCGTAGTAATAACTTTTGTTCAGCTCGCTGAGACCTATTTTATGACGTATCACACATGGCTATTGGGCTGAGGTCCAAAATTGCATTCCTTTGACAGCCATATTTTTTTTTTTTAGTTCTTCTGAAAACGGCTCATTAAAAAACGGACTATAGTCTGTGGTCGTTTGATTGAGTTGGGATGAGTTAGTTAGGTTGAGGGCACACGAGCGTAATTTTTTGAGTTGTGAGTCGCGCAATTTCGGTCGCGTAATTTCTGCTCCGTTCGGTTTCATACAAAAACCCCTTTTTGCCACACGGCGACGCGTCGTAAAATGAGTTGCCTGCCGACTCAATTGAGTTCGCTGTGGGAGGTAGGCGAGGATTTGACAGTCGATCACATAACGCGTTGGAGTCAATACGTTTCTTTCTTCTTCACAATGTTTGACACGGAAAAAATTGTAATGAGGGCTTTTCAGAGCGTCATTAAAAAAAATAGTACCGCAAATTACCGATAGATGGTGCTGATGTCACGACATCACTGTACCTTATCTGTGGTTCCTGTCCTATGTTTTTACAAAAATGCACAATGCATGCGTGGGCTAGTCATGAGCAAAGACACAATTCACGTACTTAAGTAATAAACAAATAAAAATACTTCGATAACTTTCAAGTTTCAACAGTTTCAAAATAAAGTAGTTTAGATCACAGACTACAAAGTGATGTTTAGACTATTACAGATTAACCGCCTGGCCACGGGGGAAATCGCCCGCGCGAAAAATCTCGCGGCGCGAACGGCGGGGCGTCAACCCCGTCGCTAGTCACAGCCGCGACTGAAACAAACTCATAGAAATGTCCGTAGCAAGCCACGGGGTTGACGCCCCGCCGTTCGCGCCGCGCGATTATTCGCGCGGGCGATTTCCCCCGTGGCCAGGCCGTAAAAACGATTAAAACCACAGACCTAAAAACATGATGCCATTTTGGTCTTCTTGCAGCGCCATCTAGTTTTTTTTAATAAACTCAATTGACAGCTGTCATTGAAAAGCCCTCATTGAATTTGAACAACGGCCTTGCCTGTAGCTGCTGTCAAAGTGAGAATTAGTCGTACGCTTTTCAGTGGAATTTAGCCTTTCTTAGCATTATTTAGTGTTATAACTGCTCCTCTGTGGTGCTTTTCCCTGTGTAGTGCATGTTCTGTTACGTGTTTATCAGTGTAAGTCCTATTGTCCTAATTAGCAAGTGAAGAACATAAGAGGTTGGGATGGGTGACGAGCCACCCGACCCGGGTGGCTCAGGCCTAGACCGCGGGACGGGCGTTCCTATGGACGTCACTGCGGTCGAGGCTCACACAGATTCTAGAAAACGCCCTTGCACGGAGACCATTCTCCCGAATCATGCCGCGGAATTACCCAAAAAACATATAAAAGATCCGTCTTCTAGCACTCCCTCGGTACAAACCGTTTTCATTCACCCGGAAATGGACGAGATCAAAGTATATTCTCCCACCGACTCTGCACCATTTGTGGTACATGTTCATCGCAAGGTACCTGACCCTTCTGCTAGTTCCACAATTCGACCCAATAAATTTGGGCAGTTCCTGCACGAAAACAAGGTTGAAGACATTGTCCTTGATGGAGTTAAACCTATTGGCCGAAACAGAATTTCAATCGAGTTTAGGTCAGCTGCTTCAGCAAATAAATTTCTATCCCACCCGGCTCTGGAAACTTTCAAATATGAGGCATCTATACCAGCACATATTGTTACCCGTACGGGTATAGTAAGGAACATCCCTGTTGATTGGTCAATGGAGGAGCTTGTTGAGGCAGCGTCCATCAGGGACATTGACTCGTGCATTCTCAAGGCTCGAAGGCTCAACCGAAAAGTATTTCGAGAGGAGGGGGGCCCAATCTGGGTACCCACTCAGTCTGTGGTGGTTACCTTTTCAGGACAACAGCTCCCAAAGCGCATCATATGCTTCTACACATCAATCGCGGTTGCAACATACATTTTCCCCACTATTCAGTGCAACAACTGTTGTCGTTTTGGTCATATAAAGGCTCAATGTCGATCAAATTCACGGTGTTTTAAATGCGGTCAATCTCATCCCGGTGACTCTTGCAATGTAGATCAGGTGTCATGCCTATTATGTTCTGGCCTTCATATGGCAACTGACAAAAGCTGCCCGGAGCACTCCCGCCAAAAAACAATCAAGCTGACTATGGCTCAAGAGAGCATTAGCTACGCTGAAGCTGCAGCCCGCTTTCCGCAAGTACGGAGACTGTACTCCGACTCTACCCGCAGACCAGTTCAACCGTCTCCCAGCCCAATACCTACAAGAGATCTGTTAAATACCCAATGTGAACCAGCTTCCCATTCGTATAAAAAAACATTTTTTACCCCACAAAAGAGCCCATCTCCAGCGTCCTCCCAAGGATATAATAAAGAAATACATGCAAGGATTATTAGTTCTCCCCCACCAGCACTCCCTAATGGGTGTGCCTTCAATCCAGCATTCCAAACTAGTCCCAATGATAATTTATTAGAACTTTTAGCTAAATGCCTGGTTAATATATGCACTCGACTAGACAATGTTGAGTTACCGAACAACGTGCGCGAATTACTTGCATCTCTAGTCAGTACGCCTGAATATGGACCTAAACCTCCTACAATGGAATTGTAGAAGTTGCAAATTGAAAAAACAAGAATTTATTTCATTAATTAACCAACACTCTCCATCCATTGTGGCCGTCCAGGAGACATGGCTGAAGCCCGAGTCTATTTTTAGGCTCCCTGGCTTTGCATGTCTTCGGGAGGACCGCAGTGATGGATTTGGAGGAGTTGCTATATTTATTAGTTACAATTTGGCTTTTCGAAAAATTAATATACCTGACCATTCAGACTCATTTAATGATGGCACCTCTACTCACAGGGTCTTTCCTAACCAAGACCCGAGGTCTGCGGTTGATCTATCTCTGTGTTCTCCTCCATTAGCTCCTACTCTGTCATGGCAGGTCTTACCATCTTCCTATGGTAGTGATCACTTCCCGCTATTAATCTTTTTCCCCTCCAAATCAGTTACCCCAAGGCAACATCCTCCACTCCTGAAATATAAATTGGAAGAGTCCGGTTGGGATAGGTTCTCCTCTTTGACTAAGGAGCATATTGCTTCTCTCTCTGAAGTCACAGTGGATAATGCCACCTCCTATCAAAAATTAGTGGAGATACTTGACATTTCTGCCGCCTCAGTTTTAAAAAGAAAACAAAAATAAAAAAAAAAAATTTTTAGCCTCACCACCTTGGTGGGATGCAGTGTGCTCAAAGGCTGTGGATGTGAGGAAAAAAGTGGAAGTTGCATACAACCAAGCTATGACTGAACAGAACTTCGTTCATTACCAGAAGGTCGCGGCAGAAACAAAAAGGCTTCTGGCAGACAAAAAAGGCAAGGCTGGATACATTTTACTGAAGGCTTATCCCCCAGAACCCCCTCGGCGCTCGTTTGGAAGGGAGTGAGACGATTCCGCAGTTCTAGGAATCGACGTGACGACAACTCTAATGACCCTTCCACCTGGCTTGATGGTTTCGCTATGAAGCTTGCCCCTCCCTCTGCCCCTCCACCAGAATGTCTATTAATTTACAAATCCCCTAATTCATCCCACGAATTTAACGACCCTTTCTCGGTAGAAGAACTTTTCTGCTCTTTAGAGCCTCTCACAGACTCTGCTCCAGGCTTAGATGGTATTACATATTCATTTCTTAAAAATTCCAGTTACGATTTCAAAATTTACTTTTTAAATTTAATTTTTTTTTTTTTTTATCAGGATATATCCCAGACAGTTGGAAGACACAGATCATCATCCCTTTAAAAAAACCTGGTAAGGAATCCAGTGACCCTTCCTCGTACCGTCCCATTGCCCTGTCGTCCACTTTAGCCAAAATTTGTGAACATCTCATCAAGCGCAGACTTGAGTGGTTAGTGGAATCTAGAGATCTTTTGGCAAAGTCGCAATTTGGATTCAGGAAGGGTTCAAGCACCATGGACAGCCTTAGTATTCTGACATCAGCGATCCGAGTTGCCTTTTCGGAGAAGGAATCTGTGGTTGGAATTTTCCTCGACGTTGCAGCTGCTTACGATAATGTCCTGCTTCCCGTATACTCAGAAACAAGACAACAGTCTGGAAAGGCCTGCCACAGGGATCGGTACTTAGCCCGATTCTGTATAACTTGTATACTTTTGACCTTGAGCTTTCAGTCACTTCATTCTGCAACATTCTGCAATATGCGGACGATATTGCTCTTTACCTTCCATTCCAAAATACTGAGGAAGCGTCCAGTCGTATTAATGCCGAAATGTACTATCTAGATGATTGGCTCGTCAACCATGGCCTTTCTCTGTCCATTGCTAAGTGTAGCACAGTCATTTTTAGCAGAAAAAGAATCCCACCTGACATTGAAGTTCACGTCAACAATGAACAGATCCCAAATCACTCGGAGGTTAAGTTCCTGGGAGTTATTTTGGATCACAAACTTACAGGCATCCCTCACCTAGACTACGTGGTAAAAAAGTGTGAAAGGGGGTTAAACATTTTGCGATGCTTGGCTGGTGTTTGGTGGGGAGCCCATCAATACTCGCTTAAACTCGTTTATAACGCAATCGTTCGTAGTCACTTTGACTACGGGACATTTCTTTTAGAACCGTGCAGCAAGATGGCTCTGACCAAATTAAACACTATACAATTTAAATGTCTGCGAGTGGTGATTGGAGCCATGCGATCCTCCCCTACGGCAGCACTCCTTGTTGAATGCTGTGACCCACCCCTTCACCTTCGCCGCCAGTACTTATCTGACCGATTCTTCTTCAACATCGTACACTTCAGACACCACCGCCTTTTGAAAATTCTACGTGAACTGTCATTTCTCGTCACTACTTCTTCTTATTGGTCCCATAAGGAAATCCCCTGTATACTTAAAAGCTATCTAAAATTCCGTGATCTACAAAATCCAGTCTCTCAGACTAATACCCACCCTCTCTTTGCCACAGATTATCGCGCTCTGACTTTCTCTCCTAAAGTCCTTCTTTTTTTTTATATTTCCAAACACTCTACAGATGCAGCGATTAGGTTTAACGAGAAATTAGTGGAACAGTGGTCGGGCTGGGTACCGGTCTATTGTGATGCGTCGAAGTTATCCGATGATGGCAATGTAGGCTCCGCTGTGTGGATACCTAAGTACAATGTCATCCTGCAACATAAATGTCCACCTTTATCATCAGTTTTTACGGGTGAGGCAATCGCATTGCTTGAGGCTATCATGTTTGTCGAAGCCCACAAAAACGTCATCCAGAAAGGCATTATTTTTTCGGACTGCATGAGCTGCCTCCAGGCTATTATGTCTAATCCGTTCCACACAAAAAATAGATTTCAGGTCATTTATAATATTAGAGAGCAACTCTATAAATGTCACACCAACGGCCAAGAAATAGCGTTGGCTCGGATTCCAGGCCATTCTGGAATTCAAGGCAATGGATTCGTAGATTCCTGTGCCAAGATGGCAGTAAGTTCTGGAGACTGCACGCACTTTTCCTATTCTCCAGCTGATCTTCGAGCCACAGCTAAGTCAGACCTAGATAAGGCATGGAAAACCGAGTGGGCCTCATACCGTCAAGTTAAACCGACCCAATATGGGAGTATCCAGGACTTCATACCAACACGCCCGTGGTTTTTCAAATTTCGTGATGCTAGCAGAAGAGTCATCTCAACAATATGTCGTCTCCGCTTGGGGCATGCCTCAACACCTGTCTTCTTGGCCAAAATCCGGGTTAGGGACCATTCCTTGTGCGAGTGTGGTCTGGCCGAGGGAACTGCAGAGCACATCTTTTTCGAGTGTACAAAACACAATCCCTCGTTGTACAGTTATCTTCCACTGGATCTTCCCCTGCCCGCCAACCTCCGCTGCGTACTACCGTTGGTATTCTCCTCATTTGCTAAAGTTTTATGTTCATATGTAGAAACTAACAAAATTAGATTGTAGTTTGTGTATTGTACCGGCTAACACCTTATAATAAATGTATATATTGTGTTTATCTTTTGTTACAGGTAAATAGCTTGACAGAGTGATTTTTTCTTTAAAAAAAAACCTGTTTTGTCATCCACAGAGGTGCTACTTTTTCAAAACTCAGACGTTGGCAGAATCCTTAGGGAAGCTATCACCTTAAAATTGAATTGCCTTGCCTGTAGAATTTGTCGGAAAAGTCATAAATACTGATAAGTTTTTAAAAAAGTTCTGTGTCTTTAGAAATGCTTCGTAAATACACAAAGTACCTATTTATTATATCCATCACACGGCTGCGTGAGTGATCTTAAACGATCACTAAGCTTAAGCAACAAACGGCGCGTTCAGTCCATGGATGGGTCACTGTCTATGACTAATGCTAGTGGCATTTTTCCGGGCGGGTCTGTGCTTCGCAAGGCACGTTAAGCAGTTGGTCCCGGCTGCCGTCGATAGATGGCAGTCGTTAAGCCAAGTCAGAGGCCTTAGGGCGGCTTGAAAACCTCTGACAGTAAGACCAGCCACTAGTCTTGCAAGCCTCCACCAATCCGGACTTGGCCCCCGTGGCGGAGTATGGCGTACTTTCCTCAGGGAAGAGACCCGTGTCCCTCGGTGGGGACATAATGGGTTGATGATTGTATCCATCACACGACCACCTTGTGCAATCTTTGAAAAGCGACTGAATAAATTACGATCGTGTGTCGGCCCAACAGATTTTCTGCTGAGCAGAAATTACGCGACCGAAATTGGGCGAGGCGACTCACAACTCACAACTCAAAAAATTACGTCGTGTGGCCTCAGCCTTACACTGAGTAGTTTGAGGTTAGGTTAGTTATCCTTGGGTTATCTTTTGAAGTGCAAAAATAATAAATAATACCTTATTAAATTACTACTTTACGAAAGAATTGAATTGAATATAGGTAGTTAATCTCGCATTGCAATGTCTTCCATACACAGAAGTAAGTTAATAATTTTTATAGCTTAAAAAACAAGATTACAAATTCATTTCATACTTCATTGACAAATTAATGTTAGTCAGTTATATAGGAAAATACTAACTGCTGTGTACATATTCGTGTTTTTGTAAGCTTATTACTTGTTAAACGTAGTGTTAAAAGACCTTCAAAAGTTTCATACTAACAAAATATATTTGTCCGATTGATTAGCATGAATCATTATAATTTTTGTTTTGTTTACAGTTTTATTAAAAACCCAAAGCCCAGTTCTACTTACAAAACGATTTCGTGGAAAAATCAACATACAGAAGCCAAGGCCACCGCATTTCGAAAGACAACTTCTCCTTGACTTTACTCAACCCATCTATCGTCAGCAGGCTGTTGCTGAAATTGACCTTTGTGCCAAAGGAAAAAGTAAATCGTGGAACAAAGACATAGATAATCCCTTTGAGAGGATTCTCGCCAATGAATGTCTGAACTGGTTCAACACATCAAAGATGGTTATATTTCTGCACATGAATTCAATTAGCATGGAAGATAAACTACCAGTTTTCGCAAATTTAAAGAGAAACAACATGCATTTAAGAAAATATGGCAAGAAAATTGTCAGTATGGCCACTAAGGGCACTCGTTACGAAGCTGTGAACCAACTGTTTGTGTCTCAGCAGGACATTATTTTTGGACAGCCACAGAGTATTAATAAAATGTATAGAATTCTGAAGAAGGTACCGCAGATGGTGGTTATGGGTAAGCTCACTATCAATCTAATATACGCTAATGGTATTAAAATTGAATGGTCACCATTTGCAACAACATTACTTGAGAATAGCTCAACTATCTTAGCCAATTTTTTAATATTCATAGGCGGACTATGGTTTATTAGAAAACTAAACTGTTTCGCCTATGGAAATCAATGACTGAGTTATTCTCTTACGTTTTAAATCAAAGTTAATTTTTGTTTTACATTTCAGCTGGAATCATAGAAGACAGACTCATGTCAAAGAATGAGCTTGTAGAGTTTAGTCAATTGCCTAACTTGGCGGCGGCTCAGAGCCGGCTATGTGCGGTGCTGCAGAGCGCAGGCTCCTGCCTCGTGGGACAGCTGCAGCAGAGCCAGCAAACACTTGTGGCGCAACTACTTCAACATATTGAGTTACACAGCAGTGGCTCTGATCAAACCCAAAACTCATAACCATCCAAAGAGACAAAAGAATAAAAGTTACTTTGTCAGATTATAATGTAGAGTTGTATCTTTAGTAATTACACTATTAATATAGTAGCTGTATTAAGTATGTTTTGTATTTAATTGAAAAACTGAACTCAACAGACACATAATATTGATTCATATTTATTTGTATAAGGTAACATAATTTATGTTATACTCCTATCTATCCATTATTTACTTGTCATACACTTCAAACAAAAATCTTTCAAAGATCATCTAATACTAACCTTTTTATTTGTATATTCAAAACTATGACTAAAATCAGAGATCAATAAATCTAAGAACATGACACTTGGGTTATAAATTGAGCAATCAGAAATCACAAACATGCATACAGGTAAGTAAAATAAGGAATTATTATTACATTATAAACTTAGCTTACTTTAGTAGACTTTGTTATTTACATTGGTCTGTGTTGTATTAGTGCCCAAAAGTTTAAGTTCATCTTCTCTGTGAGAGAAGGGCTGAGCCCTGTTGCGGTGTATAATTTATAATATAGGCTGCAAATGCCAGGTAAGATACACGTTTTATTTTATTACTTCTTTGAGACACGTGTTTTATGCGCCCATTTTTGCTTTAGTGTTTCTTCAATCTCGCATTTGAGCACTTGATCGAGGCATCAAGGTGCCGTCACGCGGCTAGTGGCAGAGGCGAGGGCTGTCAGCGCGACAGCGGCTTCCACCTCGTCTTGGCCATGTTTGGCCCACGTCGTTATCGCACAAGGCCTTTGTATGGCAGTCCCAGGCTTCCGGCGTCGACCTTCCGCCCACCAGGAGTAGTTCGTCTCGCTGGGCTGAAAACGCGCGGCACTTTCCAGCCATTTGCTCAAGAGAAGTGGACTTGTTGCCTCCTTAGTGCTCTCGCGAGTTTTGTCTGTAGAGTTGTATATGTTGTTGTTCTCAATTTCGTAGTTTTCTTTTGACTTTACCGATGAATTACATTCTTCTTGAAATACGTCACTTGCGTCGAGAGGTTCCGGGCTTTCAGGGGAGTCAGTTTTGAAGTAATTTTCGGGACTTGACGGGTCAGGCTCGCTCCAAATGCTGTCTTCGGAGCAGATGCTGAACTGTTCAACGTTGCCTTGTGCGCGGTCGTTGTAGGTACGAATAAGATGCCCCCAGGTCTGCTGGTTTCGCTCCTCGTTGACGTTTTTCAGCTTCCGTCGCCAGTTGGCGAACCAGTTGCAAATCTGGTCACAAAAACCTCATGTTATATTGTCTGCACTTTCAGGACTAATTGGTGATTAAAGTTATATTTAGATAGGGTACCTACCTACTTTACCTACAGTTACTAAGCGATGTCACCAATGAATGCCTGCATATGTACAAATAGCAATGTCTGGCGTTTTGCCAAAATTAACATCACAAAAAGATAACTCTCCATTTTAAACTGATTTTTTATCCAGACTTACTATGTTGCAAAACATTGATTCAACTATTGAACATAATATGTTCTAATATGTATATTATACTCACTTGAACGTAGGTGAGTCCCGTCTCGTGGGCCAGGAATTTCTTCTCCTCCCGATTGGGATAGGGATTGTCCCTTCGCCTCACGAGCCAGTCCTTCAAATACCGTTTTATTTCTGGCGTGAACAGCCTCTTCTGCGGACGCTGGCCCGCAACAAAGCTCCTCCTGAGAAAACATGTCAGTCGAGATTGAGACATATCGATAACAATACTCAAACAATAAAACATTCAATGAATAAGCATATTGCGTAGAGGCTCGCTGGCTGAAATAGATCGAAATAAAGGATTAACGTAGTCTGACGCACAAAGAGAATTATCGTCAGGCATGGAAAGTAATGAGTCATGTAATTTTCAAAACGACAAGACAATACCACTAACCTAGCATGTCGGCGGCTCCTCACTGGGCGCTGTGACTTTTCCGGCCCTTCTTTGGTACAGTTTCCATTCATGGTCGATGTTTTAGGTTCCCTTGGTTTTTGGAGCAGTGTCATGAGAGTCTTTCTTTACGGAACTGTTGCAGTGAATGTGTTACGACTTAAGTCAGCGACAGCAGTCTCGCTAGCACGTGCGAAGGGCACCGGAGCTCACGACGCGACTCGTGTCTTGCCTCGTTGACGCTGCGGGGGATGCTTGGTGATCTATAAAAAAAATAAGGACATGATGACACAAATAGACTGTCTTCGGAACACAGCATTGCACACTGTAATCAGTGTGAACTGCTAAACAGTGCACTGTGGTCTGCTTTTGTGTTGATGTAACCGAAACATGGCGGTCGCATTCCTGAGTCCGATTTAGATGTTATTGGCTACCGATACGTTTGCAATACAAAAATCGGCCTGGCGAATGTATTTTTCTCGAGAGTGGAAACTTCACTTTCAGTAAGTTAACTTTTGGTTTACTGAACTCATTTAGCTCACGCGTGAAATGAAAAACATGAATTATTTCAAGACTATCCATTAGAGGGTCAATGTTTCTTGTTTTTGCTTTGGCCGTATGCGGCAACCACATGTTTGAGCTAATTCTGTAAGGATTATTTTTATAGTATTCTGATAACGTGTAGGTAATTTAATGAGATGTTAGCGTAGAGAAGAAAACAAGGTACGTACCTGCCTGCGGGAAAGCTCGCGGACACTGAAAATGGCGTCGGATAAGAGTCGACAGTAGCGCTAGCGCCGCGGCGGCGGCGGCGCATTGTCGCTGCAAATTCATGTTATTTCAGGACGTCTCGTCTCCCGTGATCTCTTGTCAAACCACAACAAAAAGCATAGCGAACCTGTTCTACTTAGGCCGAATAATCACCCCACCATTATCTCGTCCTAGTCTCTTACGTGATTAGAACATACTTTTTAATAGTTTCTTTGATAAGGTTTTCTCGTAGGTAACAATTGAAATTGTTACAAACCATTCCATTATTCGTGAATGTTATGCACAAAAAAGCGGCATTTTGAATGGATACAACGCACGAAATCAAGCGTGAGAAAATCACGAACGTGATTAGTTTGTATGTAATAGGTAGTTTACAATGTGTAATCGATTGATTGTTAATAATCTTGGGAAGGCAAAACGACATTCGAATTTTATTATGTCCCGGCAAACTTCGTTCCGCCAAAGTTTTCGTAATTTTATACCTTCCCAAAAATCAGCCAAATAGGTTCAGCCGTTCTCGAGTTTTAGTGAGACTAACGAACAGCAATCTTTTTTTATATATAAGAAGATAAGATAAGATATAAGAAGAAGACTAGCTGTTCTGTCCCGGCAAACGAAGAAGATGTAAATGTACATTAGTAATAAAATTCGGTAGCTGCTAAAAACATTTTGTAGTATAAATATAATAATAATAAAGCAAATACGAATGGCCAAGTGTGGTGCCGGCTTTATCACCATAAGTGTGTTAATAGTTGAAACGCCGTTTATGAAGTTTTAGGTATGACGTGCCTTAGTTTGTTTCGTGATGATGTTTAGATAAAAGTTTTCGTTTGGCCTAATAAACAAAGTTCATCTTTTATAAGGTTTAAAAGTGGAAAACTCCCAAAATATTCTCAACAACCAATAGCTCTATAAAATACCTACCACAAAGATACTGAGTGAATGTTTGGTAGTACAGTCGACAGCACATCATCCTATACACCCATGCACTCTACTGCGTTGCATACGAGCGACTTTTCAACTAAAATGTGAAGGTTAACGAGCTGTCGATTGTACCACTGGATTTAAAGTGTTCATAGAGTCGTTGTTGGGTCTAGGTAATTAACCTTGAAACTGAAAGAAAATTTAAGGCAGTGAACCGACTTACTTAAGATGATTAAAAAAAAGCAGTAAGATAGTGATAAAGAACACAAAGTGCGAGTCGGACCCATGCACGCGGGGTTCCGTACCATTATATATACAGATTTTTAATATTTCAAGCGTTTACCTGTTGCCGTTGCAAAAAGCGGCAAAAAATCACGTCTGTTGCTTAGGAGCCCTCCTTTAATATTTATATTATTATTTTTGTAGAATTTGTTGTAACAGCGATAACAGAAATACATTATCTGGGAAAATTTCACTATTAATGAGGTACATCCTGGTGACAAGTAGACAGACAGACCACGGACGGACGGACCAAGGTAAGCCGTTGGGTACCCTAAAAATGATCATACAAGAACAAACACCAATAAACTGTGTTTCTTAACTAGTGTTAAAAAGTAGCATTAAAGTATTAGTAATATAAGATAAGATAAGATAAGAGTATTCTTTATTGTACTAGGAAAAATAATTACAGAACATTAACAATAAGATGCAGTACAAGAGGCGGCCTTATTGCTTAAAGCAATTTCTTCCAGGCAACCGACGATGGAAAGTTGCTGACGGAAAAGAGAGAGACGGGTAGTCGGTGCAAATAAGAACATATAATAAATACTTATACTTAATACTTATATACATACATAAACCTTTACATTCTATACGTATAATAAATTATAAACATACATAAAGTTACATAATATAACATAAAGTTCTACCATAGGATAAAAGAAAAGACATACCTAGTTACCTACATTCAGGAAAACCATAATAATAAAATTATTTAATAAATTACAAAGATAAATAAAAATCATAAACCTTGCTTTTAAATATAGCTGGGGAAGGAGAGCGCCTTATCGAAACCGGCAGATCGTTCCACAGTCGGGCGGCCCTAACAGCAAATGAGTTGCTAAAGAACCTCGTCGAATGACTTGGAATCTTCAGCATCAGATTCCTGTCAGACCGAAGTGCCCGGCTGTGGGAGTCACTGAGGTAGACAAAACACTCTTTAGGATATAAAGGGGTGGCTGGATTGAACAGCAATGAGTAGAGAAGTTATGTGAGCATACTGAATAGTGAGCATAGTGAGTGAATATACTGAGTAGAGTCCTGGGATGTAATCGTTCAGATTTCAGATTTCTTTATTGCAATAATCATGTGTAATTACAAGAGGTACATGACACCCTGTAAGGGCACTACAATATTTGTTTATTTATTTATTTACTAGTACATGGAAAAGCAACAGCTTAGATTACATAATAACGTCAAAATAAAATATAAGCTAATTTTCACTTATAAACCACAGATTGATAAAGTTATGTTTCACTAATACTTATATTACCCACCACCGAAAATTTAATAAGTTTGGATAGAATAAATGACAATTCAAGTTTAAATTATGTCCTCTGCAAACTGAGATGTGATAACTTAATTCCTTAATTGCTGGCTTACAACTATCTATTACTAATATTATTTTAATTATATATATTTTATTTTCTATTGTGTACTTTACCATTTATCATTGAAAAATTCTTGAAGAGAATAGTAACATTTTTGGCCCAAGTATTTATTGAGGGTTATTTTGAATAAATTATTGTCTTTTGTATCTTGTATGTGATATGGTAGAGCGTTGAAAACTTTTGCTGCCATTGAGTGGGGACCAGAGTTAATGATTAAAAGTCTTTTCCTACACCACAATATTTTTATACCACGTGGTAGATGAGAAAAAAAAGCATCCCTATAATTTATATATGGTATAGATATCTTAAAACATGTTTGAGGTTTTAATTTATCGTTTTTTCAACGTGATTAATACACTGGCCTGCAAAAGTAAGTACCTATCACACTTTTAAATTTTATATTTTATAAACTATGGGAGTTAGAGATTTAAAATAAAAAAACGTTTTATAGCAAATTTTATCAGCTTTCTTTTGAGTTTTATATGTAGTATTAAACTCTTTTCCGAGTCCTTTTTGTTTCGAAAGTATATATTTCGTACTTAAAAAGTTATTGCAATTTTAAAAGTGTGATACTTAGTTTTGCAGGCCAGTGTAGTTGATTGCACTACATCTGTGTGACAAATTACACAATCCTAACTGAAGTCGCGGACACACAGACATACGGACATAGCATAAGTATGAGTTTCTTGTTTATTAAGGAAACCTAAAAACTGGCGAAATGTCTGAACTGAACAAAAGAAAACACATCTTTGTTAATTAAACATTATTTTACATTTACTTACAAACTTTACTTACTATTTTACTGACTGGTATGGCATATTACTTCGTAAAACTGTTGATAACACATGTCGAAACTTTTATCGGGTTAGCGCACTAGCTAAAGTTCATTTTGAATTTCGCCGGCAAATCAGTCGTCACTCTTCATTGAACCTTGAATTTCGCGGTCGGTAGCGGTTTCGCCGTCCCTTTCGTTAGCTACGCTCGGTGATCGTCTCGACTTCTCTGTTGCTTACTAACTTTACGAGTCCACGTTCCGAGCAGGGGCTCCATAGCACATGCGCGCTGTCCTTCGTCGGCCGTTTCGTGTAGTGCTGTCAGTGCCGCTTCACCACGTCACGTCACCGGCTCGCATTCCAGTTTTGCACGGTTAAAAAATTTTATAGAAAACTGATTCAGTCAGTCGCGCAACTCGCGCAAGAGAGACGCCCGCGCGCTGACGGTTCGATCGCTCCATTATTGTGTACAATCCCGCTGGAGTGAACGCGATATAGAGCGCGGGTGCCTCACGCGTACACGTGGGTACACCTCACGCCGGTGATCGATTATTTTGCGAAATGGATGAGGATACGAACGCGGGGGACGGGAAAGTGGTCCTGAAAAGAAAAATTACACTTTTCAATGGAGTCGGGATAATTATAGGAACGATCATCGGCTCTGGAATTTTCATATCGCCTACTGGAGTTTTTCTCTACACCGGGTAAGAAAGTGTTTGAATTTCCCGCTTTTTCGACTGTTGCATCGTACTTAATATTTCTAAATAGTGTTATTCTTATGTGATTGACTACGTAGTTTTTGCGTTAGCTAAATCTACAATTCAAAAACTAGAATTCAAGTAATATAGAGTCGATTGTTATTCTATTTCCTGACCTTTCGGTGTATATTTTTCCTGTATGGTAACAATGTTAACAAAAGAAGCTTATTTTAATCGTACGTTTGGGACACTTTTTCTGTATGATATTAACTTTTCATTTTACCTTAGCAACATTCTTTCGGTGGTCAATGTCAATGTTCTCTGTATATTTTCGATGTTTGTTTTTCCTTAATAGTTTAAATTTTCAGGTAGCTTGAGACACTTCTTCCGCAGTTTATTAACGTTTTATTGTACCTTACCAATGCATACAACATACATAGTTAGTCTTTACATCTTCACGTAAAAAGTGAAGCAGCAACCTTATTGAATTAATTGACAGGAAAAGAAATTGATTAATTTCTTATTTTTATGAATTTGTTACGTGAAGAAAAATAATTAGGTAAGTAATACCCGGCAGCTAACTTGTAGAGTAACATCAATTCTTTATTATCTGTACAATTTTACTAAGCTTAAGTCAGAATAATTTATTATAAGTTATATCCTGCGTCCCGCGCCAATGAGACTCGAAATTATGTCCATGCGAAATGAAACTCTTTTATTGGTGGGCTGCTTGGGATTTTCAAATTATTACTACGATAGTGCAAAGCCGCGGTCTGAAAATTTTCAGTGAATCTGTCTATCTCTGATAAACTGATAAGCCCTATATGGGTAGCCAGTTTGGGACCAGGCTTCCTGTCACGTAACTGTCCATTCTGCCGGTTCAGCTATTTTAACTACTTTAAAGTGTCAAAATAATTATGTTTTTGACAGTTTGTAGTAGACAGACGACTTCCAAATATGGCAGTCGTACGCACGGATTTAGATACTTCGGTTCATGGTCGTACGCTACTCCACAGTATGAAGTCGTCTGTCTACTGCAAACTGTCAAAACACAAAAACTTGTTCTACTACTGGGATGCTACTATAGTAGCTAAGTAGCGCCCCAGAACAAGTTTTTGTGTTTGCAAGTTATTTGTTTTATTGGTATTGGAAGTTTATTACTAATTGTGTTTTATGAGACAGGGCGTTGAGGTTCGTGGCCCTGAAACCTGTGCAATGAAAGCCTTATGTTATACCTAGGTTAAGCACTAAATCGACGATATCAGGTTCCACTACTGCCCATACGATACGAACGCCGCGTAATGCCATACGTCCGCTAATCCAGCACGTTCACGTCACTGACCATTTCTATACAGGTGTATAGAATGGTGCACCTACGATAAGAAAACTATACGTAGTAAAGTGTTTCACGGTCAGTGACGAAATTCTACGTAACTGAGTTCCGACCCTTTTTGTTGCACCGATTAATGATGTCGATGGAGTTGAAGTGATCTGTCACGATCGTGACGAGTGGCAGTTTCTGGTCTCTGTCTACGCCCTGGGATATTGGTGTAAGATTATGTATTTGTATGTTTGTTTGTTAATCCATGAATGTGATTGAGCTCGCTAAATAAAACTGGTAGTTGGCGATGGAAAGCATAGGATGAGATATTTATATTAAAAAAAAAATATAGCATAGTTTTGGCATAATATTACTCATAAAATATCCTTACATTTACATTTACATATAGGTACATACATTGCTTCTGGCCCCACACTAGGATACCCTGTGTCGGGGGAACCAGAAACAGCGACGTCACAAACATGTAAACGTCCAAGACCTGGATTTCTTTTTTTTTGACTTCTCGCGTGGTAGTCAGATGCGCTTACCGCTGCGCCACAGAGGTCGTCCTTGGTTTGTATCAATTCTTGGTCAAAATCAAGAGACGTAAATAGGCTGTTTAGTTTTGCACAAGTCGGAACACATCGGAAAATCGATGAAAGATTATCAGGCGTGGAAATAAATCCGGCCAAGTGCGAGTCGAACAACCGCCTTGAATTTATAGTTTTGCCATGTCCATCCGTTTGTCTCTCCGCGGCTTATCTTAGAGACAGTAAAATGTTCTTTTAAAAAATACATCTAATTAATCTAATCTTATTGATTGGTCGTTTAAAATTATTGTGGGTGTAAGAAGACCACTTTGAGGCTTCCGTACCCAAAAGTTAAGGGAAACTACTTCTAGGACTCCACATGTCTCCTGCCTGTCACCAGGCCCTCTTTTTTACGGAACCCTACACTGCTCGTGGTCCGCAGCTAGGGATCCTTAGCGGGAGGTCGACTCAGACTTGGCCGGTTTTTTTTGTTGCGTAACTATGAACTTTTTTGTGGGTAAAACATCGAAATCTTGAAAAACTTATCAGCTGTTCCTGTTGCCCTCTGTATTTTAGATGTGTAAATGGTAATTTCGTTTCAAAACCAGGTAGGACTTTAGCACTGGGTTCCGAACCACCATACATCTCGATCTAATCTTACGTAAAAGTATTTATTTTGTTCTAGAAGCTCTCTGAATCTGCTATTATGATTCCCTTAACGAGAGTTCTTTGGCCGGTTTTGCGAACCTTATTGCACTATTAGTACCCCCAATAGTACACCAACACACTTGTATGTAGGTATTACCGTTCATATGGTAGAGCGAAAAAAACCTAAACGCCCATGGCCAGAGCGGTCCCACTTGTCAAAATCACGTAGGTACCAAATGTTTGGTAAAGAAAACAACAAATCAAGGATAAAGTGTAAAGTGTGTACCTACATAATATGTACGTCGAAAATCAACTGTCTTCACAAGGAGAGTTTTCTGTTCTCAAAGAGAGTTTTCTCTTTCATGACATGCATCCTAGACAAAGTAGTGTATGGTGGGTTTTTACATCCATGCACTTACTATCATAATCCAAAATTGTAAGAATTATCTTGATGGATTCTCATCATCACGCAGACGATTACCTAATCGTCTTACCTATGCTAGAGCAGACCATGATAACACGTGATAACACGTAAGTATTATGCCGGGTACAGACCAACAGAACGAATGCAAACGAAGGCTCCGAGTTCGCTTCGATGGCCGCCATTATGCGTGTGGCGAGCACGTGTCAACTCTGCGCGCGCACTATAAACTCCGTCGTTGATGCATCGATCAAGCTGTAACACATGTCATAGCATAAATACAATGTCCAACGAACAACAGTTGGACTGGCCGACCCGAGACTTGCCTTTATAGTGGAAGAGCACGATCACCCGCTCTTCCCTATAGTGGTGACCCCCGACAGAACACTTACAACCTTCCTTCGCTCTCCCAGCCAGCATTGTAAATTTGTACATACTTGACACATATTCAAATTCACCCTCTTCCCTCTCACTTCATCATTTCCATTACAGTCTACGCACCGCGTCTGACTCTGGTGGTGATCATATATAATTTCCTCGAGTATCGACGTTCGTTTTTTGCGGCATAAACGGCCGTATCTTTTTTTGACGTTAACTTGGAATTTTGATTTTTTCATAGCTTCAAGAGAACTTGAGTATTGAGGTTTTAATTTAATTTTGATACCTCCACGCGTACGCGTGTACGAAAGTACGATGTTACAAGATTGTAACTGTACTGTATGTATGAATAGTTTTTTTTATTTATATAATTCACGTTCAATATAAACAAAATTGAATAACTACACTTTGACCGATAACCACGATCTTCTTTTTAGAGATCTTTAAAAGAAACATTAGGCTAACACTAAGAGAAGTACAAGATTTACTTTTGAAGTTAATGTTAACAAAATCAGTGTGTCGTGCAGTATTGTTCGTTCGAGTCCGTTCTGTCGGTCTGTACCCAGCATAATAGTAACAACCTACTTTGCTTGTAACAATGGTTGTGTAAGATTTAAACTACTTACGTTTATGGATGCTGTACATCCAAGTAATTTGATAAGAAATTACGTAACAAAATAGCGGATTTGCGAAAAACTGCGGATAAAGTACCTATATTCAAGCATAAAGGGTGATTGGTATATGAGAAACTGAATCAAAAGGTTACTTTAGTTACATTTATGTAGCCTATACAGGGATCATTTAGATCGATCAGTGTGGGAAAGTTTGAAACTATAATACATACGAAGATCTGTTCCTAAAAACCATGTCATAAATTTTAGTAACCATTCAGCTCGGGAACCGAAACCGGACGTTTTGAAAAATAAGAAATTGCGTAACAAAATAGTGAATTTGCTAAAATTGCGGATTTATTCTCGTGCTTCTCCGACTTAGGAAGTTTGGCAATCACAATCAGCTCTCCATCTTCCTTGTCTCCCTAGCCGGAATAGTTCGGCTGCACGGCACCTGGAGGCGCATCTCCAGTGCACTCTAGCAGGTTTCCCAGCCAGAATCCGTTTCTTCGGCCTTCGTGTGTCGCCAGCAATGCAATTTTTACGTCGGACTATAAAATACATATCATTGCCTCATTGGTCTACCGAATAAAAGCCCTCGACTATCAAAACGGAGGTCACGGATTTGAATCCGGTTGAACGCTGCCGTGCTCGATTTGTGCAAATGGCCTCAGTCCGAGTGCATTTCTATGTTTGTGTCTTCTTACCTGGGCCTCGATTCTGTTAGTGCATTGTAGTTCGATGACAGATACACGGTCGGGTCACGTGACGTGTTTTTTCATACCATTGACGCCTAGATTGCTTGATTTGAGTGCGCGTCTTGAGTGAGTGGGCATTGTTCACCCCTATTTTTATTCTAGAAATCGAAAATATAGACTAATATAAAAAACCTAATTTAAATATTTTCTTCATTGTCGACGCCATAATATTTTTATTAATTATTTAAAATTTCTAACAGCTTAGTAAATATGACGTCACCACTGGCATAAATTACTTACCTTCCTTTGCCTTTTTTTCATGCTTTTTTAAATTTGACACATTTGACAGAATGTTGAACGAACGAATGAATTTTTTAATGCTGCGGCCACACTTGAAGGCGAAGATTCGTGTTCGCGCTGTCGCGACAAAATTTCGTGTTCGCTCTACGGCGAAGAGCTTGGCCACATCAAATAAACCTTCGCTACGTCGCGACAATCTAGAACGTTGCTAAATTCATTTTGCCCTTTGATGTGCGGTATTTTACCGACAGCAGCGCGAAGGGTATTTGTATTCGCGATGATGATTCGCGATAGGACGAATTTTTTGGCCAGACATGTCGCGACAACGCAAATCTTCGCGTTATCGCGATAGTGTGGCCGTACCATAGTATATGGAGGCAATGGAACTACTGCATTAGTGCCAGCGATGACTTATTTGAAGGACAAATTAAGTTTATACATTTTTTGCAATAAATATTAATAATACGTACGTCTTTATTTCACATATTTAAACCTCTAATAGTTATCAGTATCCCTATTCCTCGAAATGGTTTTAATTTTACGACAATTGATGCCTCCTTGAACAATGCCCATTGCAAGCAGTGCTATAAAATAAAATAACAATCTAAACCTTCCACTGCGTGTTCTAAGTTATCAGTAATGTGCAACTGACCTGTTTAACAGTTTTCTAATAAGTCACTCGGACTTGCAGCTGTCTTTATCGCGACCGACTCTATTCGCTACAATGAATTGATTTGCCTTATCCTTTGTTCCAGTTCTGTGGCCGCTTCCTTGATAATTTGGCTACTGAGTGGTTTGCTATCGACTCTGGGTGCCCTCTGCTACGCGGAGCTGGGCACCTCTATAACGAGGTCTGGGGGAGACTATGCCTACATCTATACGGCCTTCGGTCCGCTGCCAGCGTTTCTCCGTATGTGGATAGCCCTGCTCATCATCCGGCCCACAACGCAAGCGATCGTCGCGCTGACCTTCGGCCACTATGTCGTGAAGCCGTTTTTCCCCGAGTGTGACCCACCGCAGGATGCCGTCAAGCTCTTGGCTGCCGTTTGCTTATGTGAGTATTGCACTGTTGCTATGTGGTGTGAATGGTGTGATGGTATGCGGTCATCTATACTAATATTATAAAGAGGAAAGATTTGTATTTTTGTGTGTGTGTATGTTTGTAATGAATTGAATAAATTATTTCTCTCTCTCTCTAATGAATAGGCTCAGAAACTACTGGGCCGATTTAAACAATTATTTCGCCATGCTATTTTGGATTATCAAAAGGTTTAGGGTTTCGTACAAAATCCCGAATAATGTAACCCAAGGTGTAAACAAATTACTATCCCGGGAATTTTCCACGGAACTAATATGTAGGTATAGCTAATTTCCACGGAAACGTTTTTGCCACCCGTGCGAAGCCGGGGCGAGTCGCTAGTACCTAAATAAAATTATTTATGTATAGGACCTATGTGGATAACTTATGTCAACTTAATATTGCTTGCTGTGTGGAGTAATCATTAATTTACTTTATAAGTCTTGGTCACAAGGTATTCTTTTAACACATTGGCTTAGCAACAAGAAAGTTGCATATGGATTATTACTACTCTCGTCAGCGTGTTTTGTATACTTGTAAGTTAAAACTGGTTATACAGTGAGGGTTATTTGGATCACAATTTTATTCCGCTTCGGTTGCTCTGACCTTCATAAAATAATAATGTTTGCTAACCGGGTGAACGTCCTTGTGGACGTTTTGCAACCGACATAAGTATTCTTATGAATGTGATTATGAGAATTATTATTAGGATGTTGGGTGCGATTAGACAATACTTATGTCATATCAAGATATTATTTAAAAGTAAACTAAGTCACTGAAAAAATCTCCAACGGTTCACAAGTTTCGTTCTTAATCGTAGGTCGGTTCTAAGTAGCAATAAAAGTGACTTAATAATAAATAATCAAAAACCATTTAAAGTTCAGTGTCAGCACAATTGACTCTTGACTCTATCAGCGGTTAGTGGCATTCTTCACCGGTGTTTAATATCGACGATAGGGTCTAATAGACTTGTTTACATGAAGCCATGGGAACTGTCCGAACTGAATGGATTGATTGGAGACAATTGGTCATCTGAAAACTTAGATGTATTCCCGTGCTTTTGCAAAGCGAGTGTTGTTTAGGCCTAGTATGGCACGTGTAGGCAGGCATAAGTGAACTAGGCCTGGTTCCACTATCGCATTAGTAGAACGCTTTATGGCTTTTTCTGTTTTTGGATTCGACAGGTATATTATCAATTAATTATTATTAATATAGTATATTAGGCAAGTTTGCTAAGTTACGAAAATTTGTGATATTTTAGTAGCAATACTTACCTACCCCTTGCTAACGGTTAACGGTGAAAAATACGTTGAGAGGAGTCCTGAAAAACTCTGTTTTCATAATTACTGCGGCGTTTGAAATCGTTAATCCACGGTGGCCAATTGGCCAGTTGATTTGGTTAAATCTATAGTCTCTGTGAGAGAAAGTACTGCCGTTTGTCGCGGCTGTGTGTCGTTTATAGATTGTTTATGTCATCTATATTGTACAAACACGACAGTTCTTGGAAGCTCCGTATGCTGTTGCTTAAGTCTTCAACTATGCATCAAAGTAGAGTTTGTATTTCGCGAAAACTTAAGTTCTTCAGGTTTTTTTTTCGATGTACATTTTAAAAATGGCTGTGCTTATTGAATATTTTATTTAGTTCAGCTTGGCCTACATTGAACGGGAATAAATAACCATTTAACCAGTAGAATGTTTGGTGGGCCGAACGGCTCATAATGGTTTTTAATGGTCTTTTCAATGTCAAAACGCAATCGATTACACGTTGCTTATCCTATGTAATTTATTCCGCTCATTAATTCAAGAAATATCAACCCCTATTTAGCTATATTTATCAATTTATTAACTTTCATAGTATATTTCTGAAAGCTGGATGGAACGCTACACATTATGTTTATTAAATTCGCACTTAACGGGCTCTACCAATGTCGCAGCCCAGCCTTTCGTGAATCATTATCCTACATGGATGTCCATTGTGTGTATCATATACGTATAATATGGTTTTATTTACAAAGCAGGAAAACCAGAAAAACAATTTTGTTGCAAAAATGAACAAATTCAATGTAAATGATTTGGCTCTATTTGACGGGTTTCGGGAATTGCGTATTTTTAGGTAACCCTGTATAATCTGTTTGGAGTACGTTAACAAGAACTAGGTAACGGTACATTATTAATTATCTTGAGTCTTGACTCTAACGAGAACCGCTAAATATTTGTTCCTCTATGTGCAAGTATGTAATGTTCCTAGAAGCAAGTATTGTAATATTATGTATCCGCAAATATGTAATAGGTAAGTACTTAGGTACACTGCAAAATCCTCGTGAGGCCCGACCTTGAAAAGAACAATTGATTTTGTGATCACTTGAAGACATTGGGCCTCACGAGGTTATTGCATTTTCTTAAAACCTCATGAAGAAAACACTCTTGACCCCCTCCCCTTTGACACATAAAATTAGTCATTGAGCAGGAATTGACGAACTTCACTTAACCGCCAAAAAGATCTACGCGGACTATAGGTCAACCAGAATCTCATGGCAAATAGGGAAATAAATTTGTTTGAGGACAATACTGAGGAAACTGGATTAAACGATCTTGATACTGTTAAATTTTATTTATGTTTTTAGTATTTACGAACACGAAGTATATTAGTCATGTGTATGAAGAATAGAGTTTTTAGGTAGTAAAATAGGTCATGATAAATAAATCAATCCTTTAAATTAATTTATCTTCTAATTTATTATGTCATTTCAATCATACAAATAACTTAACACCTCATTCAGAACTAGAAAACGATTCCAAGACAAGGATTCAAAAGTGGGTTCAAAATTGTCACTAATGAATTAATTGTATATCCTGTTCCCCATTT